>ML681979.1:651711-712562 GCA_007922195.1 Podocnemis expansa
ACTCACTGACCAGATAGTTAACCCCTTCCTCCCCAAGGGTTACTACATGTTCTCAAAATTTGGAATGGAAGTGTACTCTCTAGTGTTACAGATTCTCTGATGCTTTCTGTGCCTGATCTCTTCAAGCCTGTTCTTCCTCTCTGCATTCAAACAGTTTTTTTTTTTCTTGGCACCAAGGCAGCTTGTGCCTGGGCATATGGAGAACACAGGACAGACAACATTCTTTTTCTCAGTGCTGTGTCTGTCACCCAGGAGAGGGGGAATTTCATTGAAAGTGCAGACCCTGTAGTCTTGGCTGCAGCATGCTCAGTTCTGATAGTCTTCACTTTGGTTGCCAAAATGGAATGTGTCTAAGCATTTCTGTAGTGAGATTTCAAAGATTTATAACTTGGCCTAATTTAGTTGGGATTTTCATAAAGGTAGTAAAAGGCTCATCTATGACACAAGGGTTTTTTTTGTTTGTTTGTTTGTTTGTTTGGTGTTTTTTTTGGCCACATCTCCAAATTTCAAGGCTTTGCTTCAAGACGAAGAGACTCCAGAACTTTTCAGATGAAACAGTTTGTTTTTTTTTTTTTTTATTCTGAGAAAATGATTTTGCTTAGCCTTTTATTGCTAGCTGCAGAGCCTGTAACATCAGTAATTACAGATGGTTATCTGTCTGCTGGTTGTGATTAATGTTATGTCCAAGGATAGTCATAGACTTACTTCGGCATCTGAATACCAGATTTTAGAAAATAAAACAGATTGGCAATAAGATCTCTTTAGTAATTATCTTTCTCTTTTTTGATATAAATATTCTTCAAATTAATGTAGGACAAGATAAATTAAAAGTTTGAGTGCATGTAGCATGTGTTCTGATCCAAATCTGACTGAAGTTGGATGGGGTCTTTTCACTGACTTGTGTCCTTTGGAATAGACCTTTAAGTGATGTAGACGAGGGGATTTTACATGTGCGTATGAAATGAAAAAAAGTATATAGCTCAGATGAGCTGCTTTTAATAAATGATGACCCTTTAAATTCTTGGGGGCCAAAGGGGAAGTACCTGAAGCTGTGGAGAAGGCCAAGTACACAACAGACAGCTGGATTAAAGGCTGATGGAATGTGCAGTGAGGGGGAGTATGACTTAAGTAGTGCTGAAGAGAGAGGTTAAATTACCCAGAATGAATTTCTGCTCTAGTAAACAGTATTGGAATGGGCTCACAAAAGATACTGATGCATCAAACTTTTTTTCCTTCTCTCACTTCATATATGCATGTGAATTAACCATGGAAGAAGCCATATTGGACTTCATTTTAAGCAGAACAGAGGCCATGATTGGAAACTTGAAGTAGCTAAGAATTTGATAAATCAATTAACAGTTTATTAGTCTTCAAATTAAATTTGACACTAACCATAGAATGGGAAATTTTAATAGATTGCAGATTATGCCTTCAAAAAACCAGAATGGATTGCGGGGGGGGGGGGAGTGGTTGTTGAAAGAAGAGTGGGGGTATGTTCATAGGTCATGTGTGACATTTATTAATAAAATTCACAATAAAGAATAATTGTAGCCCACTTGGTTAAATAGCAAACAGTTCATCTCTGAAAACATATGTTCATCTTGATTAAGTCAAAACTGAAATAAATTTGGTTGTATGGTTTAATTCTCCCATGGATATTTGTCTGTATCACAAAAATACCACCTCCAGTACAGAATATGGTACATTCCAGAGGGGGGCCCAGTAGAGAAATAGGAAGACAGCTGTACTTAACTGAAGTGTATTGCCAAAACAATACGAGGATGTTTACATCCCCATTGCCCAAACTATGCTGACTAGCCCCATCAGTTAATATCACAGTCACAGTGGCTAAATTTAAAACTTGTTGAGAATGACATTTTGAAAGTATGAATAAGAAATGGAAAAGTATTTAGCTAAAGGAGACCAGTTCAGTGGAAATATAATATTTAAATATGAAGGAAGACTAAAGATAGGACAAGGTCAGGGTCAAGAATTTGACTGCAAAATAAGATATGAATGAATGAAATGATATACTAAATGTAATTGATCAAGTAAAGAAGTTAAATTAATATCAGGATAGTATAGATGAATATATAAGAAACTAACAACACCCAAGCATTAGCCATTCAGTGCACCCACAATGGGAACTCATTTGAAATGTGTAGGAGATATTACTAGGAGCTTGAAAGAAATTTTGTTTGTGTTTATAAATATCATATTTTAGACTAGGATAAATTTTTCACTGAGTTAAGGTGAAATGCCAAAAAGTCTGTAGTAGATCGTTCTAGAGCAGAGAAGTTGGGGAAATTAAAGCAATTCAAAAGCAGACAAGGCACCAAATGCAGATGACATACAACTCCTATATTCTCTCTGCATTACTTAATTTTCACAGTGTAGAGACAGATTTAGGAACAACATTTTAGGAGAATTTTAAATCATGGGGGGAAAATACTTGCTGAATAGAAAGTAACTAATATAATTTTATATTTAAATGTTACAGGAAACTACAAATCTGTAATCTGAAATCCAGGGTTTAGTTAGTATAGTGGAAACCTTGTGAAGTGATAGGATTATGGAACCTTTAGAAATGCGTGGATTCATAAAAGATGGTGCTTTGATGCAATTCCAGTATATTCTTCTTCTCTGACATTACGGGACCTTACCAGAGGACTTGTACAACTTGGTTCATACTTGCAGGGTTATTTGCGTAAAAATCTTCAAATGAAAGCTTCAGAATCTGAATGTGGTGTCTGGGTCACAAAGGCTATGTCTATATCTACTTATTCGGACTTGTAAGTCCGAGTTTAGTCTGAACTAACCTCTGGCTAGTTTGGACTGACTGCAGCTTTTTGGTTAGAACTAGCCGCACAGCTTAGTTCAAACTAAAAAGCTAGTTCTAACTAGTCAGCACGGCTAGTTTGAACTAAAAAGCATGACTACGTTGCGCTAGTTCAAAGTAAAGTTCAACCTAAGTGCTTAGTTTGAATTTACTGTTCAAACTAAGCTTTGCCTAGTTCAAACCAAGCAATTCTTTAGTTCGAACTTGGCAAAGCCTAGCGTATACATGGTCCAAATTAGTCCGGACTAAGTTTTCTTAGTTCAGGCTAATTGGTCAGTGTAGACATTGTTCTGGAAAAATTATTCCCAGAGAGGGATCGGGATACCTTGTGCAATGACGACCCCCTCGAGCGTCTATTAACTTGATGTTAGCTTGTTGGAATAATCACCAGGAGACAAGACTTTCCAAAACAAACACAGCCTAAGGATACTAAAGAAAATAGAGCCACACAGGCAAGTAACCCCTCCTAAATCTACCTAACTACCAACCCAAAAGGAAAAGGAATTAGAGAACCTATGCCTGCAACCTGATCTAAGCTGGTCTATTTACAGTTCTTCTTCACCCAAGTGGGGCGTTGACCTACGATTCCCATGTTGTCTTTGGGCCTCCAGGCCCAGGTCGAGTTCCTCCACTGCAAGGAGCCCTGAAGGACTCAACTCAAGCAGAGGCTCTCAGGCTGTGCCAAGTTCCTACTCCACAGTCTATCTGCTTCTGGATCCAGGTCCGGCGTCCTCCAAGTGTGTACTGTTTACTTCTGGACCGCTTCTGGTCTGGTCCTGTAGTAAGAGTCCATTCACCCTAAGCAAAGTCCAGGGATCCCAGCCTCCCAGGGTCGAGCAGGGCACTGAGACACAGTCCGAGGCTCCAAACCCGAGGCTTCCAGGATGGATCCCGCTTCAGGGTTTCTCCTGTGTTGGTCTGCTGAGTGTCCGATGATGATCCCTATCCTATCTGCGCTCAGAGCTTCCCGGTGCCTGAGCCAGAGTCTTCAAATAGGAGCAGTCACACTCTGTCTTCCTGCTCTGCCTCTTGCAGCTGAGGGCTTCCAGGTGCCTCAGCCCAAGTCCCAGCAACAGAGCAAGTCCACACTGTGCTTGGAAGTGTCCTCTAACAGCACCAGGTGCACATCAAATCTAGCCACCCTGCTGCCAGCAGCCCCTGCAGGCTACTCAGCAAGAGCCACCTCGTGTGTGCACTGGTCTTCTGGTCTTTAGGCTCTTCCCAAAGCCCTAATCCAAAAAGAAACACCAGAAGGACCCCTCCTCACAGCAGGCAACATATGATAAACTCTGTGGCTCATTCAAACTGCCCAATTAGAGAGTTACATCCTCCTGCTGTGGAAGATCCTACCAATCACCCAGCAGAGCGCACAGAAGGTTCCAGCAATAAACAACTTTCCCCCAATCGAATACAAAGCTTTGTGGAAGGTTTTTGCAACCCTTCAGCCTGCCTCCAATCAAAACACAGGCCTCCAAGAAAGTTCTTGTGCCATCAGGCAGACTCTAGCTCTTGGCAGCCTGCCAGCATAACATAACTGTTACATGCTGGATTGCACAACTCTGCTGGTTACATAACCAGGTCTCTACTGCTGGTTAGGAGCACTTCTTATTTACAGCTTACCACTATAACAAATACAAATAGTGGTTTTTGACACAATTATCTCAACAACATAGCCAAAGGCAATATTTAGGATTGTGCATGCAATGGGTTCAGTCATTGTTTTCAATTAAGTAGGAGAAAGGGAAGGAATGTAGGTAGGAAAAAGTTAGAATTAAAAACTTTTCTTTCCTGTTGGGCTAGGAGGTGAGGTATATTGACCAGACAATAAACTTTTGAGTATGTAATTAGTATTCTAAATCAAGTAATTGAATGTTCTTGTTACTGGCATTTAGCAATATTATTTGTGTGGAACTGATATTTAGTGGTGATGATTTTAGAGGTGCTTGCATGATCTTGCAGTCTGAAGGGTAGGAAGAATGCTCTAGAATATAACTTTGGACTGGATATCAAAGTCTCTTGGATTTAATCTTGATTGTGCCTCAAGAGTTCCCCTTTGACCTGGGGCAATTCACTTAATCTGTTCACTTAATCTCAGTTCCCCATCTGCAGAATGGGAGTAATATTTCTGTACATTAAAAGGCTGTTATGAAAGTTAAATTAATTAATTAATTGTAAATCACTCAGTCATGAGGGTCTTGGAAGTACCTTAACAATTAGAGAATAAGAATGATGTTATAAACATATTTGAAATAATGAATGGTTAAGGGAAGATAAATCATGAACTTCTGTTCTCCCTTTAGGAACGACGAGGGCATTCAGTGAAATTGAAAGGTGATTAATTCAAAATATGTTTTAACATAACAATTAGATTGTGCACACATTGACACAAGATGTGAATTAGACATAGAATTTAGCAAGATTCAATGAGAAGTTGTATGCTCCTGGATAACAAAAATCTCCAAACATATGGTTTTGGGGCTAGTGACATTCTTTGTGTTTGAACAATGCCTAGTACTATGTTTGCTAGGTACTATAGTAATACAAATAATGAAGAATCAGTAATGGTAATAGAATATTGTAAGGGAGATAAAACCCCATGTTTCAGTCACTGGCCATTTGAGTTTAGGTTGAGACCTTTATGGGGAGCAGATTTATCCACCTATTGTGGCGTTTTCTTATTTCAAAGGAAGCTTCTGATGCTGGCTGCTGTCACACTCAGGCCAGGATATGGCATTAGGTGTGGTATGGGTCTTAATCACTGTGGCATTTCCCATGTTTGTAGACAGAGAGATTAACTGCCATTTTTTTGTGGCAAAATTACTATTCAAGTTTTTGAGCTATAATTGAAAAATCCTTGAATCCTCATTGCCTCTTACACTGGGATGCCAGGAAAAGGGACAATATTCTGTTAAGCTGATAGCAGGAAAAAAAGCCAAAGATAATTGGTTTAGATTACTAAAATTTTACATATTGCACTGCAAAGTAATGATCTATATATTCAGTAAGTGATATGTTAGTGAGAGTTAGTATAAATGATAAAAATGGTTTATATTAAAAAAAAACCCCTCTGATATTGGCAAAAAGTAACGGTTCATACTATAGGGAATTAAGGAATGAGCACATGAGCTGCCATGGTGATTCTTAGCTCAGTGGAGTTACACAGGCTGTGTGGTCTTATGGATATGGCACCAGAGGGGGGGGTCTGGAAATATGGCTTTTTTTCTAGCTTTCCCACTGACTTTTTGTGTTGCTTTGGATAAGTGACTAATTTTCTATGTGTCTTAAAAGTGCTTTCACATGCCTGGCTGAGAAGCTCTTTCAAGGTTATTAATAACAAAGAAACACAAACAAACAAACAAAAAAGTATTTATTTTTATATTCATTTAGCAGAAGTTAACTAAGAGAGATTTTGCTTTCAGAAGTGACTGAATTTGTTGGTGTAAATTAGGAGTCTCAAACTCACATCACCAGGAGGGCCAAATGAGGACTAGTATGTTAGCTCGGGGGCCGCACCACTGAAACCTTTTCACACAATAATACTACAAATATTGATGATAATACCGTCATTGCAGGTCACAGGAAATAACTTTTTGGGTTGCATGCAGCCCACAGACCATGACTTTGAGACTCTTAGTGTAAAGTGAGACAGCTGGCAAGCACAGCAGAACACATAGATCAGATTCTGAAATAACATGTTCAAAAGATCTTTTTATAAATGGATATAAGATAATATCTAGGGCTAAGAAAAAGCATGAGGATTAATATTTTGATAGATATATTCAAAGGAGATGAACCATAGATAATTGTAGGGGACTTGGGCTTGATATTTTGTATGGTTTACCTACTACAGTGTAGACATAATGGGTTAAATTCATTCCACGTGTAATTGTATTTGTCAGCTCAGTTCTACATTGCAGTCTTTGAGGCAAGTTATGTTGATGCACAGCCACCAAAAGTTATATATCATTTGTGCATGTGCATGCTTGGCCGCTTGTGCGGGTACTCGTACTTGGCAAGAATGATCATGTGGATGGCAAGTGGAGTACACTACAGTGTCACATGCCACCAGCCAGCATAATGCCTTTTGGGAAAGGTTTGTGATGTATTGTGGGACAGAAACGACTCGCTTAGGGATCTCTTGGAGTTCGGGTTCAAGTTTTCAGCATTCAGATTTTGCCATTATGTAATGCTATCCTTGCCCTATAATTTTTGTGCCTTAAACCTGTAAATCAATCCAGCGTTTTTTGGTGTCCACTATTCTGATGAGAGTAGGCAGCCTCCCGAGCTCTGTGCTGTTTTCATGAATGTTGCAAATATAGGATGCACAATCTGTCAGTATTTGCAGACCCAAAGGAAGTGCCTCAGTAGTAGAGGACATGACTATTCCTTGAAGTACAGATTACTAAGGGACATGATGAAAAACAATTCAAAGTTGTGGCGGTGATCACAGGACAGTGGAGCTTTGCTTCTGGGCCTGAGGAGAACTGACTGGTGGGATCACATCATAATGCAGGTTTGAAATGATAAGTGGTGGCTACAAAACTTTCAAATATGAAAGGCCACATGCCTAGATCTGTGTGTGGAGCTCACTGCAGCTTTTCAGCACAGGGATACCAAAATGAGATCGGCACTAACTGTTGAAAAGCAAGTGGCAATTACACTTTGGAAGCTTGCATTTCTGGATTGCTAACAGCCAGTGCAAATTCTGTAGTGGGGACATTTGTCATGTAAGTAGGTAGGGCCTATATTGTCTTACTTAACCTGTGTTGGAGAATCCTACTGAAGGGATCACTGCAAAATTTGTGGAGGATTCTGTCTTAGAACTTAAAAGGAAAGGGGTGGAAAGCTGAAGTTTCTTCTGATGGTGGCAGCCCTTTGCCTAGATTTGGAGTGGAAGTTTGACTGATCTGGTACCCAGCATGTCTGCCTTGGTACCCAGCACACCTGTGTCCTCAGAGAAAGAGACCTGTGCTGGGAAAAGAGACTGATCCTCAGCACCAGCAAGTTTCTCTGGAACAGAAGAGCAATTCATGAGGGGAGCTGTGGCACTGCTTCCAGTCACTGGAACCATGAAAGAAACCAAAAAGACAAACAGAGGTATTGACCTATGCCAGAAACATCATGGTGTAAAGGCCTGAGCAGAATGCAACCCACATGGGGCCACTCAAGTACAGTGCTGTGAATTCTGAACCCATGTGGGGTCTATCAAGTCTGGTGCCTCTGGACTCCCCACCAAGGGAGAGCAGTAGGGAGAGACTAGAAAATCTCTCTAGAGACTTTCAAGGAGGCCAAGGACCGTATGGCCCTTACGGCACCACCATCTTCCAACAGGTGCAAAAAATACTCTGTGCTGTCCAGAGGAAAACCAGCCATGATATATCTGCATGTTTTTGCCAATCGCACTTATTCACTAGGTTCTACTGAAAGTCGAAAAGAACAGATCATCCATGATGTTGATAACCCCAGCCTGGCTGTGTCAACACTGGTATCCACGCTTCTTCTAGACCTGTGAGTGGAGGCCTCAGTCAGCCTGCCCCTAGTTCCAGATTTGATCAGCCAGGTCCGTGGCTGCCTTCAGCATCCCAGTCTCAAGTCTCACCACCACTACCTTCAGCATCCCAATCTTGAGTCTCTCCACCTCACAACATGGAAGCTTCATGGTTAAATCCTCTGGAGTTGGCATGCTCATGGCCTGTGAGAGAGGTCCTCCTCAGCAGCAGGAAATCATCCACTAGATAGATCTTTTCTTGCCTAACTAAATGGAAAGCCTTTTGATCAGGTTGATGCAGAGGGATACTTCACCTACTCAGTCATCAGTACCCTTCATCCTGGGCTACTTGTTATACTTGAAACATCAAGGGCAGTCAAGATTCTCTAGGCCATGTTTCTCAACCAGTGTGCCATGGCACAAAAGTGTGCCGTCAGGTCCAAGCAGGTGTGCCACACAATTTTTTGAAAAACTACTTGGAGAGCTCTGGATTGGCTCATTGGCTCATGAATATTCATGAGTTCATTTGGAAACTGTATGGTGGTGTGCCTCAGTTTAATTAAAAGTAGGAAGGTGTGTCATGGCATAGAAAATGTTGGGAACCACTGCTCTAGGCTACAATTCTAGTGTTCCATTCTAGGGTTACTGAGCAGTCAATCTTCATCACCTCATTTGTGATCCATTTTGTTAAGGGGCTGAACAGTGACAAATGTGGTAACCAATTCCCACATGGGATCTCAGCCTGGTACTGTCAAGGCAGATGGGGCTCCTGTTTGAGCCCCAAATGGCTTGTTCGCTGCTCTACCTATCCTGGAAGGTAACATTCCTGGTGGCCATAATATCAGCCGAAAGATTCTCTTAAGTTATGGCACTCGCATCTGAGCATCTGAACAGGATATTCTATAAGGACAAGGTCCAACTATGGCCTTACCAAGGCTTTCTTGTGAACATAGTCTCGTAATCCCTCACAAAATGGAATGCATTCCTCCTGTTTTTTTACCCAAAGCTGTATGCCAATGGTAAAGAGGATAGGCTCTATTCCTTGGATGTCCTGCAGGCATTAGCCTTTTATATTGAAAGGACAAAGTCATTTTTGAAAAAACCTCACCTTTTTGTGACAGTAGCAGACAGGATAAAGGTCTGATTATATAAACCAGATGTGGCCAAACTGTGGCTCAGGAACCGCATGTGGCTCTTGAATGAAAAAGTGTGGCTCGTGGAAGAACATCAGCAAATAAATTTAGTAGGTAAAATTATATGGCTATATGCCTCAGTGCAGCTCTTGAAGGTTTAATAATCAACTTGTGTGGCTCTTGAGTTCCATAAGGTTGGCCACCCCTGATATAAACAGACAGGATGGAGCACACCCTGTGCCCTCTCAGTGTCATTGCAAACACTGTCATTATGGATCACGTTCTGTATCTGTCTGTGCTATGACCTGGCAGAGATCCCTGTCCTGCACTAACAGCACATGCCTTAAGAGCGTAGTTGCCTTTTGCTGTGTTACTGGCACAGGCCTCAATCCAGAACATCTGTAGTACAATGCTATGGTCATCCATTCACAACTTTGTTGCCCACTAGCCTATCATATGGCAAGGCAAAGATGCAAGCTCTGACCCATCTACGTCTGGAACTGCTTGGGAGTATTATCTACTTGGAATTGACTTGAGCAAGCATTCAAAGAAGAAAAATGGATATGGAAGGCTGCTAACCATTTTTCTTCTGTTCTTTTTGAGCTCTGTTGCATGTATCCATTCCAGGATCCACTCTCCTACCTTTCTGTTGGAATCAGCCAGCAAGAAGAAACTGAAAAGTTGGAGGGCCAGCAGAATCCTATATACAGCACCATAAGGGCACAAAGAGGAAAAACCTTCTGGTGACGGTACATGTGGTGTGCACACACCTACTTGGAAATAGACATGAGTAACACATCTTGAGGAACATCAGTTACAGAAGATTAGTAACAGGTTGTGTTTTTGTGTTTTGTTCTCTTCCTCCCACCCCTAGCCTACCTTGCCAGAGAGCAACAGAAAGGGCTAACTTTCTCTGGTTATGTGAGTGTTGGTGGGTCACCAAGGAAGGTACATGATGCTTGTACCTTTGTCACAGGACTGTTCAAAAAGTTACAGACAGTTGCATTCTTTCTCAGCTGGCAAATTGCCATTGATGGTATTGAAATGCTAATAGAGCTTTTGGTGGGGCCCAACTATCCCTTGCATCCCATGCTCACAAAACCATCTTGACACTTCATGAAGCCACACTAATCACCTTAACAGCACCAAGAAAAGATTCAGCCACTGGCCCAGCAGGTGCAAAATGATAATTGAATGTGCTTTATTATAGAGTTAAGGGATGAAGTATTTACTCGCTGGATTGGACCTTAGTGAGTAAAATATTTGTAAATGGTATCCTGCATAAAATCTGTGAGGCAGCGGGGGAGCTGCTGCCAAGATGGAGGTGGAGCAACTATCTGCTAGTCCTTTACTTAGGGTCAGGTGTTCTGTGTGTATAGAGAGGGCACTGTCAGGATTGCAACAGCAGCTTCTTATAAAACCAGGTAAATGTATAATTGGATTTACAGTCACAACGGAAAGGAAAAGATAAGTTTCAAAACCCCCTTCCCTTATTCCTATACAGTTTTCTAATAAAACATGCTTTTTGACACTGGTGCTGTGCAGAGGCACTTCAAAGCTGAAATCTCCAGCCCCAGGTATGGTGCTTTTGGCCTTCCAGGGATGAGGGGGAAGAAAGCAGGAGAATATTCAAGATTTTTGGTTGTATGAAACAATAAAATTTTCGTTCTTATTTTAGGGGTATGAGTAGAAAGCATAGAGAATATTGGCATTATTTTCCACAAGTGGTGTTGATTTTAGCTGATATCTAAATCCTGAGGGTAATAAAGGCTCAGAGAGCACAGCTGTTACTGATGCCCCAAAGCTGCCCAGGCCCATATGCTGCTAATCTGTTTACTGCAGTGATGCCAGCTGAACTCATGGCGGAGTGGCATGGGGAAGTGTCTTACTGTGGAGAAATACATAAGGCTGCCAACCCTACAAACCTACAGTTGCATAGCTTAAAGTTGTAAAGTTAGTGAAAGTGAAATCAAACTTCCTTCAGAGCTGTTAGCTCATTCGTGTTAGTTCAGATATTGTATTTTCTGTTCCTGTTTTTCCTGGTAAATAGTTTCTATATATGTATATTCTGTTTGTTAAAAAAATGTGCATCACAAATTATAGAGAGAGCACAGGTTGCAACCCGCATGTCTACTGGTGGAAATCTTGATGTGGAACCACTGAGATGGAAAAAAAATGAGTAAGGAGGAACAGGAGGCCAGTATAGCCCCAAAGAGGAATGGAGATGCATCTGGCCTTTGCTAACATGAAATTTAAAATTGGTAAAAAAAACAACAACAAAAAAAGCAGTTTTCTCTCTCTTTACCCATTGCTCCTGGAGAAGACCGTTGGGGAGATTACAAAGAATGACACTGCCACTCCTTATCCATCTGACTGAAATTTCTTTGGGATAAAGGGATATCAGCTGGCACTAAAGAATATGCAATTTACACTTCCCTACTCCAACTTTAGGGAATTTGTACAACATGACAAATTTAACATTGTTTAGAGACCTTTGATTATCTTTTCCTGACCTTTCTTATTTCCCATGCAGCTTAGCATCTTGTTATTTTTTTGTATTTAGTGACACACATTATAAAAACTCTTTCTAAAAAGGCAGCTTGGTCACAAAGTTTCATCTTGACTCATTTTAAAAAAGGGAAGGTCTAAATCCTTAGGCAAGACCACTGTTTTCAGTCATCAGTATTAAAAGGTTTTTGTAAATTTAAAAATGGTTTGATTTCACTGCAGCGGCAAAATACATTTGTAGGTTGTATGTGTTAAGAGCTGGTCCTTGAAATGTTGGGCAAAAAGTATGATATTTTTCATTTTGAAACTAAATATATGAAACACCAGCATGCTCTTTAGCTGCTATGTTCAGTTTTTGACTTTTCCCCTTTAAATATTAAGGGCATTAAAAATCCCTAAAAAATATATGCTTTGTTCTAGTTGCATATGATTTTTAACCCTTGAAGAATTACAGTATTATGGTGTAATGAGATATGAAGCCACCAGAGGGCAAAACTGTTTATTTAAATAAAGCTGATATCTCTATCTTCTTGGCTGGTTTTTGTTTCTTTGCTTCAGCAAACAAGGTGCTTGCCACTTTGCAGATATTTGTGATCCTTAGCTTGTTGTTGTAAGTCCACAATAAGACACACTTCATTTCAGTCAAAACTAATTAGAAATTTCTTTATTTTTAAAAAATCCATTCCTTCATTTCGGGGGGTTTAAACTTGATATGAGATCATGGATATCTGGTATATTCCATACTTTCCCTCAACTAAGATGTTTGCATTCTATAAAATGTCTTGCAATGTGAATCCTGCATAAAGAGAGGATTGAAATCTATATTGCTGTTAAGGCACATGTAGTGCTTCTTAAATGGTGCGGACAATAGGGTGAAATTATCTAATAATTTTTGCTGGCCTTTGCCATAGTAAAGGATTCCAGGCAGGAGAAGCACATGTACAATCATAGTTACGCTAGGGCCATTTAAGGAGGGAAGGGGACAAGATTAGTATTTCTCTCTGACTACTTTCTTTGTATCCCTGGAAGGTTGCTGCAAGAGAACCATTTCTTATGGCTCAAGATGAGTGGTTAAGTCAGTCTGACCATGATTGGATCACTGTTGCTTTGCTGTGTGTTCCTGTGGTGCTATGATAGTTATAGCTGTTTGATATCTTATTAGATTCTATTTTATATAGATGCTTGTATTACTCTCATCACCATAATAGCTGAGCACATTTCCATAGTACACTAAAGGATGTGACTAACACAGGGCTTCAGAAACATGCCGCCTAGCTAAGAGCCAGCCCAAACATTAAGGCATTTAGCTGTGCTGTGGCACTTCAGAATGCCCCCGCTGCTGGGGGAAAAATGCCACTGCTGCTGCCACTTTTGGTGGTGGTGTGGTATGAAAAAGCTCCAGGCCCCCTAATGCCAGAAGAAGCCACCGCCGCTCAGGATGCTTGTGGTGGTGGGGGAGGGAGAGCACTGGTTCTGCAGGTGTCAATACTGGTGGCTTTTTTTTTTTTTTTAAAGGTGCCAGGGGGTGTTCCATTTCTAAAGTGCTGTGAAACAGATATTTGATCATGGTGTCTTTCTGGGTGCCATGGCAACCTGGCACCTGGGATTTGTAGAGCCTTGGACTGACATCTGTAATCTGTGGTTTGGTCTCTCTCTTGCCTTCTCCCCAGGATGAGAATTGTGTGGGCAGTGCTGGTTTTGGTTTGGTTGTATGTTGTGTTAATATATATGCTGCTCTGTTGATACTAGAGAAAGAAAATCAAAGTAATGGATTTTGTACTGAGAGAACAAGATGGTGAGGTTTGCAAGGGTCCATAATTCCAGTGGGACTTTGAGCTACTGTCTCGGACTGACCAATGACAAAGAATATGCTGTTTTTAGCACAGGTGAGTCTTAGCCTTATGGTAGAAAGTTATATTCTATCAAAAAGAGCAAAGTTGCCTACTCATAATCGTCTTTTCAGAGCTTTAGGTTTTCTTTTAGAAAAAACTGGATCCAAGTTATTGAGTATGTTGAAGATAAGGACTCAGACCTTGTTGATATTCTGTGTGAAACCACTTTAAAGATGGAGGACAGGTCTGACTGCCTCACAGTAGCCTGTGTTGCTGTGGAGTATTAAGTGGGATGTCTTGAGGGCTTAATGATTGGGTATATTAATAGAAACTGGAAGGGACCATGAGAGGTCATGGAGTTCAGTCCCCTGCACTTTACAGCAGGACCAAGTACCATCTTAAACCATTGCTGACAGTTGTTCATCTAATCTGCTTTTAAAAATTTCCAGTGATGAAGATTGCACAACCTGCCTGGGCAACTAATTCCGGTGGCTAATCACCCTGATGGTTAAACATTTTCTTAATGTCCAACATAAACCTCCCTTGCTATAATTTAAGTCCATTGCTTCTTGTCCTTTCATCAGTGGTTAAGGAGAACGATTTTCCTCCCTCCTCCTCGTAACAACTTTTTAGGTACTTGAAATTGATATTGTGTTGCTGTAGCCCAAACAGGAGGGAACAGAGGTTATAAAAGAGAGGCCAAATTATCATCTACCAGGATGAGATGGAATCTCCTAGCCAGCTGATTTTGTAGCTAATAGAATCAATAAATGAACATCACTTCTCACTTCTTTTCCTACACATAAATGAAATTAAACCCTGACTCTACACACCTCTGCCTTTTTTCCTGACATCACAATTTTTCTGATTTGTTGTATCAATTTACTTTTGTATCATTATGTTCAGCAAGACATCTTTAATGTTGATTTAAAAATATTTATCTTTATCCCAAAATTTCATTAGTTAGATGAACTGGGAGAAGTTTGGGTTCTTCCGTTAATCAAAAAGTTTTAACGTACCAAGGCTATATAGAACTTGATTTTTTTTTTTTTAAAAAAAAAGGGGCAATTGATGCCGATATTAATGTGTTTCAGTATGCTTTTTCATCCTTGCAATTAAATCCTCCCTTTGCAACTCAGGAGCCCCATTAAAAAATATTATTGTCACAATGAAGCCCGGTCTTGCTATCTTTCAACCCCTTACCACTGATGTAAGCTGGTAGCATAGGCCTTAAATACAGTACTGCTCCACCACTTGTGTGGCACAGCAATCCTCAGGGTAGAGGCAATATAACTTGGGCTAGCACATTTTCTCCTGCTGTCTAATCTAGAATATCTGAAATCTCTGTCCTTTAAGAAAAACGTAAATGACAGAGCTGAAGAATTCACTGGGTAGAAGGAAGTTGTTAATGCTCTTCTTCTGTCGTATTCCTACTTTGGAACTCAGAAGTGTTTAGAGTCCCAATGGAATTAAAGAAGTTTCTTTTCCTCTTCACTTTAAAAATGATTTTGATGAATTACCTGAATGCCAGGTATTGTGGAGCTTTAAGATTTACAGTAGTAGCACTACACTGCAGAAGCTATTCTTAATCCGAGCATTGACGGTTATTCCTTGGCTCTATTTGCTCCATCTGTACGCATCGTGATTTTCTGGAAGCCCCCCCCCCCCCTTCCTTTCACTTTCACTTGAAAGATTCACCTAGCCCTATTATATTGAGTCACTTGTTTTACTTTAAAGCTGTGTAGGAAAGGCCACAACAAATTTGCTAGATGGGTCAGTGGCCTTTCCTTTGGCATTCTGATATTGTATCAGATATTCTACTTTGTTTATGCCTTTGCTAGGAACTATGTATATTTGCAAAGCAGTGCAAGTTTCAGCTTTTTATCTACAGGCATAGCTATAAATCAGTCACATTCTTGAAAATTAAATTGCCTCAACACTTCACAGGTATGCAGTATAGAGCATTAGAACTGAATAGTGAATCTGACATTTGGACTGCTTACAGATATCAAAGCCTAGGTAATGTTGCACACCACTTATCTTTGTTTGAATTATACACATTTGTCATACAACGTATTTCAAAGTTGTTACCATTAGAAACATTTGCCCCCAGGAAAAGATCAAAGCAATGCCCCACACTCAGTTATTCTGTGACTCTGAATGCTTTGTGCTGTCATACTTATATTAATTAATAAATTGATATTGGGCATTGGGATGGATTTCTTGATGTGAACTTTTGGGGAATAGTATGACGATACAGAGGAATCTAAAAAACTTACTAAGTTGAAGAAGCCCTATTTTTTTGCACACTTCCATTGATTTCAGATTGGCATAACATGATTGATTTCAGTGGGATTGTTTCTGATTTAAACCAGTGAAATTGAAATTACAATTGGATTCTGTCTTTTCTCTCAAGCAATCTCCTGAAGACTTATGACTTTACTTTTTCTCCCAGTCACCCATCAGCCTCTGAGTAGGGCTGAATCAAGGCCTGGATGAAGGGGGCTGCCCACTCTTGTGGGCCCTGTTGCCCAACCCTATACTGGGGGCTATGGGGCCCTGGCTGGCATTGCAGAGGGAGTTGGGGGCGGGGTGGCCAGTGCTGCTGCGAGGGGGGAGAGGGGAGGGCCTGCAGGCCATGCTGCTGTGGGAACAGCAATAGAGTTGCTGCTGCTACAGGCTGGGGTAGGGCAGGCCAGAGGCCACGGCACTTCTGTCTTGTCCCTGTTCTGTCTGGTGAGCAAACCAGCCAGCTCAGGGGCTGGGCAAGCAGGCTGAAGGCAAACATCAGTAACTTGCCACTCAGGCCAACTGGTCTGGATTTTTGGGAGGCTATGAGATCCTTCTCTTTAGGCTGGGGCCAGGGGCTGCAGCCCCTAAAGCCCCTGCCTTATTTTGGTGCTGTCTCCGCAGCCCTCCTGGAATCAATGAGATGTGTCATTTTCAGCTTCCCTGAACCAAATCCTTGTTGGGGCAAAGAGGCAGTCTGATGTGGAGTTTTACTTGTATGATAGTGTCTCAACATATGCCATTTGTCAATGGTTTGCTTTTTTTTGTTGTGTTTTGTTTTGTTGTGTTTGGTATTTTTTAAGCTGTGTATTGTAATTAGCCCAGCAGTCCACAGACCCTGTTCAGGGTTGAAAAGTGTGGCTAAATAATGGAAAATAAAATTCTTAAATATGAAGTCTTTATTAGCATATTATTAATGTAGAATATAGGGACTGCTATTTTAAGAGAAACCACTGCAGAAACTGTTTTCATTTTGTTAAATACTGTAGCAAGCCATGAGTGAGTTCAGTGAGACGAGATGAAATTTTGTCAGTTGTAGGAGTATTGATTTTAGCCAGTGTAGATATCCGAGTCTATCTGAAAATGATAAATTATGCTAGGATACAAAATGAATTTTTAAAAAAAGAAACAGAACGTGCATCTGATGAAGTGGGTTGCAGCCCATGAAAGCTTATGCCCAGAGAAATTTGTTCGTCTTTAATGTGCCACAGGACTTTCATGGTGAAAATGTATTTGTTAGAGAGACACCAAGCTAAAGGAAAAGGATTTGCCCAGTTTGACTCTAGGAGGCTGAGGCTTCAACCAGCTGACTGGGATTTTGGAGCTAGTGAACCACTTGGGCAGGACAGCGGGGACTGAAACTTTATATATAGGCAAGATTTGCCCCAGATTGGTGCTTTTACCAGTTGGACATTGCAAAGAAACGTAAGTACAGAAGAAAGGGGGCAGGAGGCTCTATCCATGTGACAATAGACTGCAGTTCTGCCCGACTCTCTGGGTACATTCTTGGTGGCTAGCTCAAGAAGAGCTTGCACATGTCTGTCTACCCTGGGAAATTCTCTCTAGTTGTTGTACTGATTGCATTCCTAGAAACCTAGAGACAGTATGTAGTTTCTGTATGTACCTAGCTGTCTTGGAGCCGTATGGATTCAAAGGGTGGGTCCAATTGCAACAGACAGGTTATTGCCCTTAAGTTGGATCAGAAGAATGACGTATCTGATTGGGGGACCAGCACTAGAGGGGGATGAGATCAGTATTTTGCCCATGGGTTTTACAGATATTTGCTACCAGCAGAGGAATGATGAATCTCAGGCATCTTTGGTTTCTCATCCACATTCAGATGGGAAATGTGTTAAAGATCCTTCTGCCCCATCCCCTCCAGTGTGTCCCAGTTCAAGTCCTGTATTTCTCCTCAGCCTTGGCTCTTTCCCTGGATAGTCCCTGTCTCTACTTCTTACATTTCTCATCCCATTGCAAGTTTCCCTGTGCAACTGATCCTAATCTCTGGGTTTTTTCTCCTCTGCTCCCAGGTCCAAGTTCAATAATTAATGCAAATACATACAGTAATCCTATTTATTTTAATATTAAATTCAATTTATTTTACGCTGTTCCCATGTTTCTTCAGAGTATAGGAGTATTGTATCAGCACAGTGGAAGATGTTGGGTGATGCAGATGGATGAAGAATGGTTTGGTTGCAGAAGAATGTTTTGACATTTAAAAAGATCCCAGAATATTTACTTTGGGACACTGAAATCTTTGAGTAGTTTGTGTAAGGGTACTTCACTTAAAGTGCTTATGTGCCTTTGGTTGGAGATTTTTGGTAGCAGTGCCTATTTGCCCTATGCATACAGCACACATTGTTTTACTCTGTGTTTTGGCTGTATATGGCTGTGTGGGTGAAAACTGACCTTGGTTCCATCTCAGCAGGATCTGCATTGAGGTTACCTTAGCTGCACTCCTGTTTTCTCTAGTAATCAGTTAGTGTGAACAGTTTAACATGAGAAGGCATGCCAGAGTGTTCTAGGTTTAAACATCTTTCATGCTGGAGGCAATACCCATGAGTGATAAGCACTTCTGATGTATCTGTTGCCTTGGGAAAGCCCACGCTCCTCAAAAATGTAACTTCTGCCTGGCTATAAATTTGAGGGTCAGAAAGGACTGGGAGATTAAATAAGTTCTCATTATGGAGAAGTTTTCTGAACCTGGCCAGGCACTCTTCCATCATATACCAGTTTCCTTACAAATCAACCACCCTGCCTCATCAGTGCAGCACTCTCCTAGCACCTTCAAGTAAAACACTCAAGGTTACTCTAAAGAGAACACCTGAAAATAGTCTTCAAGCTCCCCAGATAGGGCACCACCTCCAAAGAGATCACATTCCTGGGTTTAGACAACTCTTTGGGCGCCCACCTTTTGGTCTCTGAATCTGCCAGGCCTTCTGTATTTAGCAGTTTGGTATGATAGAAAACAAGACTGACATTTAGTGGTCAGTCCTTGGAATGTGTGAGACCTATGGTACTGTCAGCTGTTTTTTTCCACAGTTATGTCTGACTAGGTGATTATTGGTACTGCAACAGTTTAGAGTCTGTCAGGACTTGGCAGTAAAAGACCCATCTGAATCCCCTTCATTTTGGACTGATCCATTCTCATTACCGAGTTCTTCTCAGTCTCCAGATATTCATTTGGTACTGTTTGGAGTGACAGTCTATTTCTACAGCTGTTCCACCTGTTCCAAGTGATAATGTTGCTGATGATTTCGTCTCCCAAATATCAGTATAGGTCTCTTTCCTCCAGTGTCAGGGGACCCTTTTTTCTTCCAGGGAGTCAGACACCTTCAGACTTCATGTGATAGGGATATTGCTGGATGACCCCATTCATGCAATTTGGGGTCCTTCATTGGGCAGCTTACCGACAACGATTCTCCAGATTACATAGTATTACTCATCATGAGAAGGGCAGACGGTCATCACTATTATCATACTCCAGAATGCTTGATCCACAGGAAGAGTCCGTAGAAGAACAGGAAGCAGGGACGGGCAAGAAGGTCACTGAGCAATCAATATCTTATCTCTTTCTCATCTCTAAGTGAAGCTGTTATGCCTCTTCCATCATCCCTATGTTGCTTGATATCTTGTGCACATCATCTACCTGCATCACACTGATGTGTACCTGCCAGACCGTACAAAAATAATTTGTTATATGCTGGCTATAGTACTGCATGCTTGTGAGAGGAATGAAAAAAACTATTAAGACACATTTAAGGATTCAGAATTTTCCTTTTTCTTTTTCTTTTCTGTGGTTGACTGTGTTAATGAAAATGGAGGGTAGCACCATGCTAAATCAGTCTTGTATGATAAAGACCATAAATTACTTGATTTATTGAGTTGTAAGTTGTGTTTGTTGGCTACTCTGTGACTTAGAATTGCCAGTTGCCAGGCCCTCATGATAAAGATAAAATACAAATTATTCCAAGTTTAATTCCTTTGCAGAGTACCTTTTACAGGAACAGACAGAACAATTATAGGCTGTCATTACAGAGGCTCCACAGCTTGCCAGAAAATCCCTGCAGGCTTCTCTGGATACTGCTGATACAGCTACTTGTTCTGTTGCTATGCTGGCGGTCATGATGAGAGCCGCCTGGCCTCAGCTCTAAGGATTTCTGAAGGAAGTCCAGAGTATATTTGGGAATTCCCCCCCTTGATAGTTTGAAATTTCCAGTCTCTGCATATACTGAAAGATTCCAGGGCCTTGTATTCATTGCTGATTTATACCCTGCACAAAAGAGAAGGCTTGGTAAGTTCAAAGTGACACAGAATTCTCATCCATTCAGATATTTCTTTCTCCGAGATCTTATGAGCTTCATCCAAAGAAACAAAGAAGAGGAGTTTCTCTTTCTTAAGCATCATACTTTCAACTCTCATCATCAAAACATCACTTTTGAGATGGTGGTCAAAATTGAGCTACCATCCCCTTTAACGTAAGCTAGAATACTCTACACGCCTATCCCACTTTGGCAACTGCCTTTCTTCTGGAGGGGTTAGGAACATGTCTCCATGGACACATGGGTTTTGGAGATCATTTCAATAGGATACGCCATCCACTTTAGTTTCCCCTCACCCCACTCCTCATCCCTTTTCAGGGACCCCTTTCATGAGCATCTTTTATAGAATAGAATCGAATCCTTTTTAACCTGGGAGCAATCTCTGTACAACACAGAGGGAAAGGGTTTTATTTCAGGTATGTCTTGGTTCCAAAAAAGAATGGCAAATGGAGGCCCTCTCTATATCTAAGATTGTTCAACAGATTTTTAAAAATTTAGAAGTTCAAAAAGATAACTCATGTAGCAATAATGCTGTCATTGGATCAGGGGGCTTGGTTCCTTGCCCTAGACCTACAAGGTGCTTATTTTCATATAATGATTTACCTTGCCCACAGGGGATTTCTGTGCTCCACTTTAGGACAGTACAGTGGTTTTCAACCTTTTTATTTGCAGACCTCTAGTATATCTTGAATGAAGGTACAAATCCCTTTGGAAATTCAACCTGTGCTCTGTGGTCTTTAAACTGAAAACTGACTGAACAGAATCCAACTGTACCTGTTGCATGTGTTCAGCATGGCAGTGTAAGAAAAATTGTTAAATTGTGGACTTCTATGATAATGACGATACTTCTAGCTTTTGACCTGTACGTGGGGGTATGTGAAAAGTATGTGTGAATACTTTTAATCAGAAAAACAGAGTGCATATTTTGGGATCTGAAACTTTTATTTTCCTAGTCATGTTTTTGTGGACCCAGTTTAAACATAGTCAGCAGACCCCTAGGGTTGAAAATCACCACTCTGGTTCAAGAGCATATATAATACAAGGTGCTCCCATTCAGACTCTCCTCAGCTACTAGAGTGTTCAACAGTTCACCAATGGTAGCTGCTTATCACCACAAGGAAAGAGTTCTGATATTTCCATGCCTCAACTGTTGACTGCTCAAGAAACATTTCTATATTAAGACCCTGCTGACTACTCAGAGGTTTGTAGACCATTTTGTCAGACTGGGTCCACAAGTAACCCATTCAAAAGTCCACCTCAACCGAAATGCAAAAACTGGAATTCATAGAAGCTTACTTCAACACAGTAATGGCAAAAGCCTACCTCTCATTAAACAGATTCACAACTCTATTGAATTTAGTCACTATATTCCAGATCTCCTCCCAGATATTGGTTAGAAATTTTCTCTGGATGTTGGGACATATGGCAGTTGTTGTTTTTGTGAAAAGTCCAGTAAAATTTTGTGTGCACTTCCTCCATGGATGGCTAAGGATAGTTTATTCACTGAGCAAACAGTTTAAGTGAGCTACTCTTGATGTCCTCAGGTGTGAAAAGGGCCCTCGACTGGTGGAAGGATCCTAACAACATTTTCACAGGGATCTCCTTTGATCATCTTTCTCCAGTGTTAGTAATAACGTCATATGCGTTATGGGGATGCGGAGTCCATTTAGGCACTCTTACTGCTCAAGACAAATGGTCACCCCTCGACCATTTTACTCATCAACCTGCTAGAACTCAGGATAGTCAGGAATTCCTGTTTGCATTTTCTGCTGCCAAGCATTGACAAATGCACAAACATCATGACTGCCATGTCTTAATGTGTTGTATATGTACTGTCACTGGGGAAAAAAGTTGCCCTCTGCTTGTGCTGAAGCAACAAGATTCTTGAATTGGTACATGGAAAATCAGCTTCTTAGGTTCCAGGTGTATCACTGCAGATGTGCTCAGCAAGCTCTTCATACAGGCTCATGAATGAGAGAGAGATCCCTTTATACTCTGGCGTATATTTTGAAGTTGGGGCTTTCTGCAGATCTGTTTGCCATGGCCAAAAGCAAGAAATATTCCTAGTTGTGCTGAAGGAGGAATGGATGACCGCTCCTCGAAGATGTCTTTCTCTTTAATAAAGGAGCTTTAGTAAACGGCTGGACCACATTTTTAAGGCTAAGGTTTAGTCATGGATATTTTTAGTAAAAGTCATCAAGAGGTCACGGGGAATGAACAAACATTCATGGCCCATGAATTTTACCAAAAATATCCATGAGTAAAATCTTAGCTGCTCCTGGAGTGCTGCTGCCACAGGGGGGCCCTGATGTGGCAGCAGGGACTGACTGTCCTTAGCCACCTGCTGCTTCAAAGCCCCCAAGGACTGCTGCTCTGGCTTGCAGCACAGACTGCACTCAGGACTGTTGCTTGTCTAGTCATACCAGTTGCTGCAGTTGCAGCCAGGTGGAAAGAGTTCAGTGGGAAGGTAGCCTCCTCGCTATCTTCTGTCTTCCTAGCTTCAGCAGAAAATCTGCGCACATCCTGTAGCCCTGTGTACTGCACCTGGATCCCTCGGCAGTGGCTCACTTCTTCTATTGGGGGATCAGAAGGTCAGTGCTCCTCTTCCTATAACTCCAGCAGGACCATCAGCCACTATAGACCACTAGACAGAGAGCTTTGCTGCCCTCCCTGCTACAGACTGTAGGAGGAGAATACTGATCTCCCAGCACCTTGGCTGCAGCAGGGAGGCTACACCAGTCCTTAGTCCTACGGAAATGCACTTACCCTTGGTCCTTAGGCAGTGGATCCTTTCTGCAGCCAGCTGGAGGGGAGCTATTAGTCACTTTGAAAGCCCCCACAGCCCACTTATGGCCTCTGGGCCACAGCTTAGGGACCACTGTGTAAAGCATGAAGCTGGGTAGAACACATGCATAGATTTAAATGGCACTAATGCTTACCTCCAGGCAAAGTTCATGGGTCACATGTGCACCTGATGTGAGAGAAGTGTTTTGAAGAACCACTGTTGCAGCACGGACTGAGTACCATCCTTTTTTACATTGCATGTCCTTGCGTTTTAGATGGTGAACTCCGAGGGCAGGACTGTGTTTACTCTATACAAAGTCTACTGAAGCAGCATGCTGACTCTGGCTTGGGGTCTTTGTACTATAAATAAGAAGACTAAGTGTATGGTAGAGTTCACAGATTGAGAATTATTGCTGGTTAACAATGGTACAAAATTTATTCTACTTTTCTCATCTTCTTTCCAGATTTGCTGAATCAGAAGTTGGTGGTTGGGGTTTTGTTTTGTTTTGTTGAGACTATGGCTGTTGTTAGAATGACGTGTGTGTGTGTGTGTGTGTGTGTGTGTGTATACATATATATGATTCAATTGGAAAATGGTCATCTTTTAGTAATTTTTATAAATTTTTTGTTGCAGTAACAAATAGCTTTCTTTCCAGGGCACTTTTTACTTAAAGGTTTATGTAGACAATAAATAAAATAAATATATAAGCAGCTACCAATTGTTTATCTGTTAATATTTTCTTCCATGAATTGCGTTCTGTTCTAGATGTGTGAGCATATTTCAGTTGAGTGTGGAAGTTTGCTAACTTATCCAGTTAATGCCATGCACTGAGCAAAATAATAGCTTTGGTATCTCATGCCCCAAGTCAGCAGTACATTTCACTGATGAAAGAAAGAGTGTTACTGTTTACAAATGTGATAAGACAATTTCCTTTGAAAGAGAGGCCAAGATGCACAAAGTGGGATTGCAAAAATTCCAGTGCAGAGTTAACAAGTGCGCACATGTGTACGCTTGCAATTTTTATAATCTACATGATCATTTTGTTGGTCCAGTGCTACTTCCTTGACAGATAATATATAACAAAATCCTCTTCTTGGAGCATACTGAGATTTGTCTATTTGAAGTATCTTCTATACTAATTTGCTCTGTACATGCGTGATGCGGAGGGTACCATGTGACAGGCCATTGTGATGTCAGAGGTGATTCAACCAATTGCTCTCAAGGAGCAATTGGTTGTCACCTCTGACATCACAATGACCTAGGAGTCTTTTTATGGCATAGATATGTACCTTATTGTAGTTGCATACCTCATTGTAATTCATAAAGGCGAAATGGCTGAGGATTTAAAAATTGGACGATAACAGCCAGTGAAACCCAGGGATGGTTCACTCTGGTGACATGGCTGTCCCTTTGGAACTTGTCAAAATTATAAAGCTCTCAGCTATGCTTTCAGCTATTTCCAATATTTCATGCTGACTCTTCAGACAATTGTATGTGGTGCTCACTTGGGGAAGAAAACATGAAAATCTGACAGTTTACATGAAGGATTTGAACTACCGAGGAAAAGTTTTAGCTGACCAGAGAACTTATGCAAACATGCTTTAATTAAAAAGCTATTAATTGATTAAAATACATAAATATTTAATAAATTCCCTTTTGATTTTTCCCCAGTCATTTTTAACGGGTTACAGCTAGTATTTCTGTAATCTGTTAAGCGAAACTTATAGTTGGCCACCTGCAACCTTGCCTGTGTTATGGGTCCCACTGTTCCAATCACTGTTGAAGCTGCATTGGGTAACTGATAGGATAACTTTCAACGAATAATGTAGACACAGCCAATTCCTCTTTTCTCCCCTATTGTGCTAAAATACCTAGAGACATTGTGTAACCCATATGCCTAAAACAGGCTATCTCTTTGAGCTGTATTCAGGGTGGGTTACTGTTGCTTGGCAAATTAGCTGCTGAGAAACCAGAAATTTCTGGAAACAGGAAGTGGTAGCAGCCTGAGGGGAGCAGCAGCCCTGAGAGAAGAAACTGCAGAGAGCTGCAATGAGAAGAGTCCATGTGTTCAGTGCTTAAGTGATAGGAGGTGAGCCAGGAGTGAACAGCATGATGTTTTCTTGCTGTTGTGGAGCATTCTGCAGCAGAGTTCTCTTATATGGTTGACAGCTGGTTAACCTGTAACCTGTCTGCATGGTGCTAGCTTCAGAGGAAAAAGGGACTGCATGGATTCCTACTAAGATTTCTGCAGCCAGAGAAGAAGAGGATTGTGACTTCTTTCCCACTCAAGCCTCAAAGACTTGAACAGAAACTGCAACTGAGAGAAGGGTGACTCCATCTGAACTTTGGGACTCTTGGGTTTCTCCCCCACAATGTTTCCGTGGGGACTTTTTTATTTTAATTCATTTTGGGTTTTCAGGATAAGGTTTTCATGTTAGTAGTTAATACAGTTCATTGTTGGATTTGTTCTGAGTAGTATTTTCATGTAGGATGGTGACTCTTTGAGTGCTCTTCACGGAGTACTTCACACACTGAATCCTGAGTCTCCAGCTGCTTTCTCAGGGGGCTATCTCTGTTAGACTCTGGAGAGGGGCAAGTGAATGAATTCTAGCCCACCTGAACGTTACAGTTGTCCTCCTTTTCATTGTATGTGATAACCCATAAGGACAGTGTGAGATTGTGACTTTTGATGTAAGTAGGACTAGCAATCAGAAGGGAAGTCTGTCTGCATATATTTTGTACAACTCTTACTATGTTGCAGCAAAATTCTGTCCTAAGATCCACAGTACAGAATTCAGAGTAACAATGTACAACACAATGTAAGGGCAGAAATTGACCATTGGTTATAATATGTTTTCTTACCTCAGGCCTTACTTTGCTGTATGATTCTGACTCATTGGGCAGTCTAGTTCCTCCATTGATTAGTCGCTCAGTAGTCATTGTACTTCTTCCCAGGTGATGCCAGTGTTCAATATTCTCTGTCACTGTCTTTTTTCAGTTGTCCTTGGCCTACCTCCCTTTTGCTTTCTTCCCTTGGGTGCCCAAATCAGTGCTTGATTACCGTGTGTCCTATTTTCCATGTGGTGTACGTGTCCGAACTTTCTGAGATTCCTTTCCTTGATAAAGTCCTGCTCTGTCACCTCCCCTATTTTAGCATTTGTTGTTTTGTCTTTTCATGAAAAGTATAGTGTCCTCCTCAGGTATCCATGAAGGGTAGTTTCTGATCTTTATTTCGTTAGCCATCATCACCAGCCAATAGCAGTTACAGTAGCATGGTCAGTAAAGTTACATGGTATAATCTGACCTTCAGTTTGCAATCATTCTACCAGAAATAGTTCATCCTTCTGAAAGTGATGTTTATTTTTCCTAATCTTGTCTGAATGTCACTATCACAGCTACCTTCAAATATCACACTCCCCAGATAACAACTCTTCTGTGTGATCTCTCTTTCTGTCCACATAGACCTTTGCAGCTGTTGTCCAGTTTCCTACCTTCGTAATCTTGATTTGCAAATAAGATTGAAAGGAAATGCAGTATGTTACTTAGTCTGCAAAACACAAACCTTAAAATGTTCTGTGTGGGTGCATTTGTAGATCTCCAAAATAAGGCATTTCACAAAGAAAAGGGGCATGTCAGGGCAACCACAGTCTGTGCAGGAGTGCCCTTTTACAAACTATGCCCTTTAATGATGCTGGTCACATATGCCTCAGAATTGGGTATAAGAGAGCATGCCAAGGAGGGGCATAGACTCCAGGGGCTCTGGTCCCAGTTGACTTTTCTCCCCTCATATCAACATCAAGGAGCTCAGAGCAGTTTGTCTGGCTTGTGGTACAGTCTGCCCCCCACATAAAGAGCAAATATATATTGGTGAAGACAGACAACACCTATCATAAACAGACAGGGTGGATGCATTCTGCTTCCCCTGTGCAAAGCCCTCAACCTTTGGGAACTCTGCATAGCCCATGCAATCCACCTACAAACATCTTACTTGATGGGGCCCGGAACAGGCTAGCAAACTGACTCAGCAGGTCATTCTATAGTCAAAAGTGGTTCCTCCAGCCAGATGTTGAAAACACCATTTCTGGAAGTGAGGAGTTCCGCAAATAGCTTGTTCATGAAAAACATCAAGAAGTGTCTGCGGTTTTGCTCTTTCCTTAACCAGAGTATGGGCTTGATCACAGATGTGTTCCTCCTGAGTTGGGAGGGGCCCCTCCTCTAAGTGTTTCTACCCTTCCCATTGGTGTGTAAGATCCTGCTCAAGGTCAAGAGAAATAGAGCATCTGTTATCCTTGTAGCTCCAGCCTGGCCACAGTAGCTTTAGTACTTGGAGCAGCTGGAAATGTCAGTGGCCACACCAGTCACTCTACCAGTGATGCCAAACCTATTTGGCCACAGCTGCCTGCAACCTCCCAAACTAGAGTTTTTCCAAAACTTTAGAATCAACATGCTTGGAGCCTTCATGGTAGCAGAAAGCCATCCCCAAGGGCTTCATACTAAACCAAGTGGAAGTGATTCTTGCTTTGGTCTTTGTAGACTCAGGCATTAATACCCTTCATTCTGGACTAGTTGCACATAAAGCAACTAGGCTTAGCAATTTCATCATGAAAAGTGCACCTAGCAGTGATCTCTGCATTCCATCCAGAATCTCAAGTCTGCTTGGTGTTTTCCAACCCAATGGCAAGTTATTTTTCTCAAGGAGCTGGACAGGGTTTACCCATGGGTCCCTCTCCTAGTGCTGACCTGAGATCTCAGTTTAGTTTTGTGCAAGCCAAGATGTGTGCCTCACCGTCCTTTTCCCTAAGATGCATGCTAGTAACAGGGAAAGGTGCTTTCAGTTCTTAGGTATCAGTAGGGTGTTGCCATTCCATATCAAGAGAACATACGTGTTTTACAGATCAGGCCAGTTCTTCATCACAGTAGCACATAGAATGAGTGGCTTTCCAGTCTCTCTTGCAGAGGATTTTATACTGATCATGGCCTGCATTTACAGCATTTTATGACATGGAAAAAAGATCTGCCCCCACACTCACAGTACATTCCACTAAAGTGCAGGCCTGCTTGGCAGCCCCTCTGGCTCATGTCTTTAAACAGGATATCTGTGAGGGAGTGACATGGTTGTAAATCATATATTCACCTTGCGTTATGGCATCACTTAACACACTATGAATGATGCACAGTTTGGTGGAGCAGTTCTCCAATCGGCTGTCTTTTAAATGCTGACCCCACCTTTTGGGGGAAAGCTCATAAATCATGTACTTGGAATTGATGTGAGCAAACTCTTAAGGAAGAGAAAAGTTAGTTACCTCTTGTAACTGTCATTCTTTGAGATGTATTGCTCATGTCCATTCCAAATTTGCCTACCCCTTTGTTGGAGCCAGGCATCAAGGAACTAAAAAGGTAGCAGGTCATTTGGGCCCTGTATATAGCACCAGGGGGAACCAGGTTTGATCCAGTGGGTACTTCTAGGGGAAAAACGTTTTGACAGCTGTGCACACAGTGCGCATTCACTTACTCAGAATGGAAATGAGCAACACATCTTGAAGACCAACAATTATGAAAGATAAGTGATGGTTTTCTTGTTTTCATTTCATTATATGTCAGAATTCAGAATACAGATATGGAAGTGGGTTGTCCTGAGATATAAAATACGATTTTTGTGTTGATATAATGTAATGTTGAATTTATTGTGAGCAGTGTTTTCCTGTGATCTCTTGAGCCCTGCAAATATGCACATATCCACATCTGCAGATACAACACGGATACCAGTGGACCATTTCTTGCAGATGCAGATTGGATGCAGGTCCACATATTTTTATCTTCACAGAACTAGAGCCCTGCAAATATGCAGATATCCGAGGATATCCGCATTATATCTGCATCTGTGGATACAACACAGATATCTGTGGACCGCTTCTTGTGGATGCAGATCTGATACGGATCCACATATTTGTATTTGTGCAGGGCTCTAGTGCAGTGGTTCCCAACCAGTGTGCTGTGGCAGCACCCAAAGTGTGCTGCGAGCATCCCCCAGAGCTGGAGTTAAAGTTCCCTTCCTGCTCAGCCCACCCATGTGGGCTGTGCAGGGCTGGAAAAAGGCAGGGGTTAAAGTAAGGGGGAAAGCACCAGAACACAGTTCTGGGGCCTCTCTTTTTAGGTGGGCAATTCTGGTCCCCCTAAAAATAGAGGAAGGCACCGATATGTGGAGTTCCAGATGTCCCCCTAAAAATAACAGAAGCAGCCAGAATGCAGAGTTCCGGTGGCTCCACCTTAAACCCCACTCCACCTTAACCCAGCCAGCAGAGACCTTCGGGAGGATGGGAGTGTGTGAATCTCCCCCCAGCAGGGCGGACCAGCTTGTGTCAGCCAGCCTGCAAACAGCCCGGGGGAGGGCTGCTGGGGGTTGTGTGGGGGTGGGAGTGGATGTGCAGCAGAGGGTGTGTAGCTGGGGTTGTGGTGTGGCTGTTTGTTTGGGGGTGTGTGTAGCTGGGCGGGGTGGGGTGGCTGTGAAGGGGAGGGGGTGTAGCTGGGGGCTGGAGGCCGAGTTCTGGCCCCTGCAGTGATGGGAGGGTCCATCACAGGCAGCAGGGGGCTGGGGTAGTGGAGGACTGGATCCACTAGGGTGGGAGAGAGCAGCAGTGGGGTTAGTATTTGCCCTGGGTGGCAGGGAGCCACTGTGGAGAAAGGGGAAGTGGGTGCTGCGCCATGCTACCCTGCCCGACCTTCCCACTCCCCAGGTTCCCCTTTTTCCTCCACAAAGCCACTCCTGTTCTCCCTTCCTCTCTCCTCTCTTGCCACCCTTGTGCTGTTCCCCACATGGTTGCCCTTGTCCCCTTTTGCCGCCCTTGCCCTGCTCTGCTCCCCACACTCACTTCTGCCACTGCGCATGACTCCTGACCTCCCTTGTTTTCCAACCCTCGCTCTGCTACCCCTACAACCACATATAGGAGCACTTCCGAAACACTGTGCCACGGTTCATGAATATTCATAAGTAATTTAATTTAAATTAATTTGAATATTCATGAGTTTTTAATGGTGGTGTGCCTCAAAAAATTTGAAGGTATCAAGGTGTGCCACAGCAGAGAAAATGTTGGGAACCACTGCTCTAGTGCTCTCCTTGCAGACAAAGAGATCTGCAGTTTATGTAGTTGCTGCCACATGTTGAAGCAATAATCCAGCTGCTAACCACGGAGAATGACCTGTGTATGGACATGTCTGGGTTGGATTGCTCTATATTTGGCAATTGTTTATCTCTTTACCATGCCTGCTGTCAAACCCGCTTATTCACATGCTTCCTGCAGGGTTTAGAATTAACTGCTGTACTATGCACACAGGATCAGAATGGAAATGTGTCCTCAAAAGCAAACATTTGGTTCTGGTATCTCAAAAGATTTAAGTATCTGAAGTGTTTGCAATGTTTACATTTCATTTAACTGATACATGAATTTTTTTAAAAAATAGGAAATAGCTTAGAAGAATGAAACTTTAAAATGGCATATTGCATTTTTGTGTTTTGAATAGGCAAACCCCCTTTTAAAAATTGTTAATGTAATATTAAGACAGAATAAGGAAGTGTTTTATGCCTTGTGATTATAAAAAGACTTATTACTCTATAGATGCAATATGATTTATTTTCTTATGAACTACAAAGACTACAAAAGTATTATTTAAAATAAAGCATAATTGACGTAATTATTTCTTTTGAATTTCCCCATTTTATTCAAGGGGGTAAAGGATGTTTATATTCATTAATAAGGGAGAGTGATAAATCTGTTTGTCAGTGCAAAGAATGAGCTTTCTGAAATCTAGTTGTTTGTTCCTGTCATACCGAGAGCATTAATGGGCACCAGCTGGGCTCTAGCTATAGCAGCTACACCACTTCAGCTTTGCACAGCAAGAGCTGCTGTGGCAACAGTGCAGAAGTGCCTCCTGTGCAGATTTAGGAAGTATACACTTCAGTTGTTGTTCCCTGGGCAACAGAATAACTGCAGCCCAGCTGGCTCTGCACCACCTGAGCTGATCAAAGAGCAAACCCTGTCAGGCAGTGAAACTTCAGCTCCTCCAGCTCCAGTGTGAATATCTGCAGGCAATGATGTAGGAAGTATCATCAATTGGGTTTCAAGGTTAAACACAGGGGAATGAAATGAAATGACAGAAAAAACTAGACTGAGAAAGCAACTCTTGTATATGTCTGTGGTATACAGTTATTAATTACAGAAGCATTATGAAATTTTTATACTAACACACATCTAGAAAAATATATGTTCCCTTTTAAAATTGTCTTGAAAGAAAAGGCTAGAAATATGCTCATGGAGTAGTGATCATGGATAGCTTATTGTATATGTTTAGTTAAAATGATACAAGGTTTAAATCTATAGGTATATAAAATGATAGGAGGCCTCAATAGCTGTAATTGGTGTGTATTTAAATTCTATAATAACATAGCAGAAGTTAAGATTGCTTTTGATGTGCATGTCAGAGCTCAGTTCTGTGGCAATGTGGATTTTATTCAGCAAGGGGCGCCAGAAGAATAAAAAGTAGATGATTGGAACAGCTGTGAGCTGTAAAGCTAGCTGACAAGTCCCTATGTAACTGTGGTTTAAATCCAGTTGAATCTTTGCAGGAATTTTTTTGTTTTTTGTTTTTTGTAGTACATGTTTGTGTACACATTTAATTTATTCATAGGTTTTTATCTTATGACAGCACCTACTGATGTCAGTTTAAGATTTTGTCAGTGCTTTCACTTCTTAAAATCCTATTTTCAAGGAGGTAGTTTGATATAGTTATAGATACAGAAAAGTAATGTGCTGGAGTAATATTCTAATGGCAATTTTTAAAATATAAATAGACATATCAAAAAAACCAAAACAAACTTTGCCATTAGAATATTAGTCCAGTCTGCAAACTGCCATGAAAATATTGGAACAGCTTGGTACACTTTTCTTAACATTTTTTCCCTTATTTTTGTTCTGGCGGTTCACTGCTTGTTTTTTCAAGCAGGCCTTCCAATATGCTTCAACCCTGACCAGGAGATTCAATGTGTAAGGTTAAGGGGTTGTTGAATTTCACCGCTTACTCAGGTTTAGGATTCTGTGTTAAGACTGCCAACTGTCGTGTTGGGTTTTGTGAGTGCCCTGAGCCACGCTTGTGTCTAGCATATCTAAATTATGGAAGTATCCAAAAGTAATTTTCAGATGTATTTGCTTCTGTGTGCAGCACACAAAAAAGGAAGTTCATAACTGGATTTCTTTCTGCCTCTAGCTATTTTTTCAGGGGCTGGGGGGTGAGGGAGAGGGAGGGGAATGGGGTAGAGGAAGGAAGATGGTGTGAGAGAGAGAGGAAAAAATTTCAAGTTGTTTTGGTCAGAAAGTCACTTATGTCTCAAACACCAGTGAAGTTTGTTTTTTGTTCTCAATAACATAATACCAAACAGAACTCTAATTCAGTATGCTTATTATTCTTATTGCCTTGCTGGATGACAACTGATACTATCAGAACTATTCTGATTTACCACGCCAGTTATCCAAATATCAAACAATTCCACAGTATATCCATTGAAACTCTAAGCTGTATCCTTTTTAAAGCTGTTACTTATCAAAGAGGATAAATGTTTTTCTTTTTTCAGAAAGTTTCCAAATAGAAATGTACTTAATGATCCCTGATGGCTCAATTTATCTTGTCAATTTCCAAAGGGATAGCCGTGCTAATCTAGTCCAGGAAAAAAAACCAAAAAACCAAAAAAAACCCCCCCCCCAAAAAACAAGGAGTCATGTGGCACTTGAAGACTAACAGATTTATTTTTTGCATGAGTTTTCATGGGAGAAAATTCCACTTCATCAGATGCTTCGAAGATGGGTAAACTTACAGAATGGAATGAAAATAAATGCAAGGGGGTGTAAAACATAGGATCAGGTCATACAGTAACAGCAAATCAGAGCAGTTTTCAGGTTCAAACCATGGGAAGCCTGAAGTCAAATTACCTTTTGTAATGGGAAAAGAACCCATAGTCTCAATTAAGTCCTGCTTTCACAGAATTTAGCTTGCATATTAATTCGAGTTCAGCTGTTTCTGTTTGAAGTCTTGATGTCCCAGCTACATCTCTAATGACAGTCGTTAACAAATCATTTCTCGAGTGATTAGAAAGATGGAAGTGCTCAGCAACTGGTTTCTTTGTTCTGTGATTTCTGATATCAGCTCTGTGTTCATTTATTCTTTTGTGCAGCGATCATCCTGTTTGTCCAATGTATATGGTGTTGGGGCATTTCTTGCACATGATGGCATAGATCACATTAGTAGATGAGCAGGTAAATGAGCCTTTGATGGAGTAGCAGGCTTGATTAGGACCTATGATGGTATCTGCTGTGCAGACATGTAGGCAGACTGGGCAGCGTGGTTTGTTGCAGGGGTGTGTGCCTGCTTCAGTGCTTCTGTTGTTAGATCTGTAGTTGCTGGTGAGTATCTATTTAAGAGTGGGTGGCTGTCTGTAGGCAAGGAGTGGTCTGTCTCCCAAGGCTTGAGAGAGAGGGGGATCATCTTTTAGAATAGGCTGTAGGTCTGATGGCACATGATCTGTTGCAGAGGTCTGACTTGAGGATTGTATGTGGTGACTAGTGGTGGTGTTTTCTTTCTTGGGCCTCTCCTGTAGTAGATGACTTCGGGGAACCTGTCTAGCTCTGTTAATTTTTCTTACTTCCCCAGGTGGGTACTGTGGTTTCATAGAATCATAGAATCATAGAATCATAGGGTTGGAAGGGACCCCACAAGGTCATCTAGTCCAACCCCCTGCCAAAAAAAAAGCAGGACCACCCCCATTAGATCATCCCAGTCAGTGTTTTGTCCAGCTGGGACTTGAACACCTCCAGAGATGGAGATTCCACCACCTCCCTAGGCAGCTTATTCCAATGCTTCACCACTCGCCTAGTAAGGAAGTTTTTCCTAATATCCAGCCTGGACCGCCCCAGCTGTAACTTGAAACCATTGCTTCTCGTTCTGCCCTCTGTTACTACCGAGAACAGTCGAGCTCCCTCCTCCTTGGAGCAACCCTTCAAGTAGTTGAAGGTTGCTATCAAATCCCCCCTCAGTCTTCTCTTCTGCAGGCTAAATAAGCCTAGTTCCTTCAGTCTTTCTTCATAGGGCTTGTGCTCCAGCCCTTTGATCATTTTGGTTGCCCTCCTCTGGACTCTCTCTAATTTGTCCATGTCCTTTTTGTAGTGGGGAGCCCAAAACTGGACACAGTATTCCAGATGTGGCCTCACTAGTGCAGAATAGAGGGGAATGATCACATCCCTTGATCTGCTGGTAACACTTCTTCTGATGCAGCCCAGTATGCCATTGGCCTTTTTGGCAGCAAGAGCACACTGCTGACTCATATCCAGCTTCCCATCCACCATGACTCCCAGGTCCTTTTCTCCAGTGCTGCTATTTAGCTGATCACTCCCCAGCCTGTAGCAGTACATGGGGTTTTTTCGTCCCAAGTGCAGGATTTTACACTTATCCTTGTTGAACCTCATGAGATTCCTCTTGGCCCACTGCTCCAGTTTGTCTAGGTCTCCCTGAATCCTGTCTCTGCCCTCTAGGGTGTCTACCGTTCCCCCCAGTTTGGTATCATCTGCAAACTTACTAAGTGTGCAATCTATCCCATCATCCAGATCATTAATGAAAACATTGAACAGAACTGGCCCCAGGACCGACCCCTGGGGCACACCACTCGTTACTGCCTGCCAACTTGACATGGAGCCATTGATTCCTACACGCTGAAACCGTTGTTCTAGCCAGTTTTCTATCCACCTTACAGTCCATGCATCTAACCCATACTTCCTTAATTTGCCAATGAGAATGCTGTGGGAAACCGTATCAAAAGCCTTGCTAAAGTCAAGGTATATGACATCAACGGCTCTTCCCGCATCCACAAATCCAGTCATCTCATCATAGAAGGCGATGAGGTTGGTCAGGCATGATTTACCCTTGGTAAATCCATGCTGACTATTCCTGATTACTCTATTTTCCTCCAAGTGTTTCAGGATGGATTCTTTGAGAAGCTGCTCCATGATTTTTCCAGGGATTGAGGTGAGGCTGACAGGTCTGTAATTCCCTGGATCCTCCTTTTTGCCTTTCTTGAAGATAGGTACTATATTTGCTTTTTTCCAGTCCTCTGGCACCTCCCCCGTTCGCCACGAGTTTTCAAAGATAATGGCCAACGGTACTGCTATCTCATCAGCCAGCTCCCTCAGCACCCTCGGATGCAGTTCATCCGGCCCCATGGACTTGTGCACATCTAGTTTCTTTAAGCAGTCCCTAACCTGACCTACTGTCACCAAGGGCCTCTCTTCTTCTCCCCAGTCCCCCGTACCTAGTGTAGTGGGCTGGGAGCTGACCTTGCTTGTGAAAACTGAAGTAAAAAAAGCATTGAGCACTTCAGCTTTTTCCTCATCCTCTGTCACGAGGATGCCTGCCCCATTCAGTAAGGGACCTACACCATCCCCGATCCTCTTCTTGTTATTGATATACTTGTAGAACCCCTTCCTGTTATCCTTCACATCCCTTGCTAGTCGCAACTCCATTTGTCCTTTAGCCTTTCTGATTTTATCCCTGCAGTCCCGAGCAATGTCTTTATATGCCTCCTTAGTCATCTGTCCTAGCTTCCACTTCCTGTAAGCGTCCTTTTTATGCTTCAGCTCAGTGCAGAGCTCTCTGTTAAGCCACAGTGGGCGCCTTCCACATTTGCTGTGCTTTCTCCTTATCGGAATTGTATCTTGCTGTGCCCTTAGCAGGGTTTCTTTAAAATGCACCCAACTCTCTTGGACACCTTTCCCCTTCAGATCAGCCTCCCAAGGGATCCTGCCCATCAGTTCCCTGAGGGAGACAAAATCTGCTTTTCTGAAGTCCAGGGTCTGTGTTTTGCTTCTTTCCTTCTTTCCTTTAATCATCAACTTGAACTCAATCATTTCATGGTCACTGCTACCCAGGCTGCCATTGACCTCTACTTCCCTGATAAATTCTTCTCTATTTGTGAGCAGCAGATCGAGAGGCGCAAGGCCCCTCGTTGGTTGCTCCAGCATTTGTACCAGGAAGTTGTCCTCAACACTCTCCAGAAACTTCCTGGATTGCCTGTGCACTGCTGTATTGGCCTCCCAGCAGATGTCAGGGTAATTGAAGTCCCCCATGAGAACCAGGGCCTGTGCTCTAGAAACTTCTGTTAGTTGTACACAGAATGCCTCATCCACTTCCTCCTTCTGATCTGGTGGTCTGTAGCAGACACCTACCACAACATCCCCCTTGTTGCTCTCCCCTCTAAACTTAACCCACAGACTTTCAACTGGCTTGTTTCCACTTTCATAATGGAGCTCTGAGCAGTCATAGAGCTCCTTTACATATAGTGCTACTCCTCCCCCTTTCCTTTCCTGCCTGTCCTTCCTGAACAGTCTATACCCATCTATTGCAGAGCTCCAGTCATGCAAACTATTCCACCACGTCTCTGTTATCCCAATCATGTCATAGTTCTTTGTCTGCGCTAGTGCTACCAATTCCTCCTGCTTGTTTCCCAGGCTCCTTGCATTTGTGTATAGGCACCTAAGATACCCAGCTGATTGCCCTACTTTCCCATTTTGACATTCAATTCTAATGTATCTACCTCCCTGGATTTTCTTTTGGTGTTGACCTCCCCCACCTGCCTCAGGCATTAGGGCTTCATTAGAGCATCTAAGAAAGTTATTTGATTCCCCCCGCATGTTCCAACTATCCTCTCTTCTATCCCTGTAGTTACAGTCCCGGCACCCCCCAAGTTCCATCCCATCCCCCTGGTCTCCCACATAGTCACTTACCTGTGGGCTTTGGTCTCCTTCCCCCTTCAGACCTAGTTTAAAGCCCTCCTCACTAGGTCAGCCAGTCTGCGTCCAAATACGCTCTTCCCCTTCCTCGAAAGATGAAGTCCATCTCTGCCTAGCAGTCCTTCTTCCTGAAACAGCAACCCATGGTCGAGGAAGCCAAGTTTCAAGAATGCTTGACAGAGATCTTGAAGTGGTTGTGGGTGAGCACAAAGTCACAAAGTTCAGTCACAAGCTGTGCTGTGGCATCTTCTGAGATGGTTCTTCTAATAGCTTATAATCCATCCTTGTGTGGATTGTTGGGGTAAAGAGCTTCTACATCCATAGTGGCTAGAACGGTGTTTTCTGGAAGTTCTCCAATGGACTGTATTTTCCTCAGGAAGTCCGTGGTGTCTTGAAGATAGCTAGGGATGTTGATAACATAGGGTCTGAGGAGGGAGTCCACATAGCCAGATAGGCCGGCAGTAAGAGTGCCAATGCCTGAGATGATGGGGCGTCCAGGGTTTCCTTTTTTTATGGATTTTAGGTAGCAGATAGAACATTCCTGGCCACAGTTCTGGTGGTGTTTGTCTTTATATGTTCCTGTGCTGTCTTAAGGAGTTTCTTGAGTAGGCATTGTAATTCCTTTTGGTTTTCCTCAGTGGGGTCACAGGAAAGTGGTCTGTAGAAGGTTGTGTTGGAGAGCTGTTTATAAGCCTCCCGATCATAATCCAATTTATTCATGATGACAACTGCACCTCCTTTGTCAGCCTCCTTAATGATAATGTCAGAGTTTTTTCTGAGGCTGTGGATGGCATTGCATTCTGCAGGGCTGAGGTTATGATGTAAAGGATGTTGTTTGTCCACGATTTCAGCCTTGGCACGGTGGTGGAAACAATCAATGTAGAAGTCAAGTCTCTTGTTTCAACCCTCTGGAGGATTCCACGAAGAATATTTCTTCTTGTAGTGTTTGGAGGAAGGTATCTGTGTGTCAGTGCGTTGATCTGTGGTGTTATGGAAATATTCTTTGAGTCTTAGGCAGCGAAAGTAGGCCTCTAGGTCACCGCAGAATTTTATCTTGTGTGTGGCAGTTGTGGGGCAGAAGGAAAGTCCCCGAGATAGCACAGATTCCTCTGCTGGAGAAAGTTTGTAGCTTGAGAGATTAACAGTGTTGCTGGCTGGGTTGTAGATGTCACTCTTGTTTTCTGTAGTGTTGTATAGTAGTTTATACAGTTTGGTATCTTTTTTCTTCTGTAGGAAAGCAAAGTGTGTGTCATAGATGGATTTTCTCTTTGTTGTGAAGAAACAGCTGAACTTGAATTAATATGCAAGCTAAATTCTGTGAAAGCAGGACTTAATTGAGACTATGGGTTCTTTTCCCATTACAAAAGGTAATTTGACTTCAGGCTTCCCATGGTTTAAACCTGAAAACTGCTTTGATTTGCTGTTACTGTATGACCTGATCCTATGTTTTACACCCCCTTGCATTTATTTTCATTCCATTCTGTAAGTTCACCCATCTTCGAAGCATCTGATGAAGTGGGATTTTCTTCCATGAAAGCTCATGCAAAAAATAAATCTGTCGACTTATCTTGTTGCAGTTTTCTTGAGTGAGTTTGTGAGTGAATCCGAAACAAAAAGCAGCTTATCTCTGTGTAATGATTGTAAATGGCTCTGTTGCAAACATTACTGTCCGGTCTGTAAGCTTGTGGACCTGATAATATTTGCTTACTTATTAGGGAAGAATGCTCTTAACTGCAGGAATTATTGGGTAAAAATCTCTCTGGCCTTTGTCATACATGTGGTTAGACACGAAGATAACAGTAACAGTTTCTTTGATGTTAGGGTTACCATACTTCTGGTTTTTCCTGGGCGTGTCCTCCTTTTTGGTTCTAAAATCTCCCCCTGGAAGGAATTTTCAAACATCTTAAAACATATGTGATTTTCCCCTGGTACACTTCTGAGGAGATGGAAAGAGGGCCCCAAGGGGACAGAGCAGAAGTGAGCATTCCCTGATGGAGCGCCAGCACCTGTCAGGAACCCAGACTGGCTGAGTCTTCTTGGGGTGGGGCAGAAGCAGAGGGGTGGCCACATGTGCCATTCCTTTGCCTATGGTGGGTTCGGCCCCTGCCTGCCCAACGGACGTGGGGGAAGCAGATCCTGTAGTAACGTTGGAGAGGAAGGGATAAACAACCTGGTCAATGAGCCCCAAGGGAGCCAATAGGAACAAAGCACAGGTTTTTGAATTGGAGCAGCTGTCGTGTCTGTTCCTGTTTTGGATGCAGCAGAGCTCCTGGAAAGATCAGGAGGAGGCCAGAGAGAGGTATGAGGAAGGATCCAACGACATCCTTACCAAAGATAAGCTCAGGTTTGTTGCTGACCAGGTGCAAGTAGAACAGCTAATGTTTACTTGGATGCGGTCAGGGTATTTCTTTGTTTTTTTTGGTTTGTTTCTGGATTTCTCTGTGCTGAGCACATGTACCCCCTCCCATTACCCTGTAACTACCGAAGTTAAATCCCAGAGAAGCAACTCTGTGTCTGTATCTGTTCTTTTTAATTAAAGATTTTACCCTTTTAAAGTAAGCTCTGGTTCTTTGTCCTGAAAGGCAAGAGCTTTGTGTGCATGTGCCTCAAACTGCACAGCCAGCTACTAAAGGGGATCCTTTTCTACTTCCAACTGATATCCCAGCTGGGGTTCAGTCACTCTCCTCAGGGAGGAATAAAAGTGATTTGCAGGTACCTCACAGGAAAGAATTCCCAAGTGCACCTTCCTGGCTTTTCAAGAGGTTTTTGCATTTGGGTGGTGGCAGCAATAACACTCCAAGGCTAGGAGATTGGAGACATTGGAGAGTTTAAGACCAGGCTTTAAGGCCAGTGGCTTTTAAGGCCTGTGGCGGGCTCCCACGTTCTGCACTCAGAGTGCCGGAGTGGAGAAACAGCCTTGACAGATCCCACCTTGCTTCATCAGGCTCCGCTTCTCTAGTGCCCTGCACAGAGCCAAAGGGAAGGTGGCACCCCAACTTGGCTCTGCATGGGCCCCAGGAAACCAAGGCAGGGGGCATGAGGGTCAGCCCCAGGGTATTGCAGGGACAGGAAGGTCCAGCTCCAAGGGCATGGGGAGCCCCTGCTTCATTCATTGGCTCCCAGAGGGAGGGGTGGGCAGAACAGGGGGTGGGACTGACAGGGATCAGTGATGGGCTGCGCAAGTTTGGTGGCTCCTATTCTTTGGGGGATTGATTTGCTCCACCCTGTGTATTCTGAGCCCTGGAGTCAGTCATTGCGGGCAAGGGAGGGAAGCCCTGGGCCCGGAGTAGGGTGTTGACCCGGAAAGTGGCCGCCTCATATAGGCAAGGTAAACCCTTCAGGTGGGGAGGCAGACTGGATGCTCGGTGAGAAGGGTCACCACTGACCACCCCTCACTAGGCTTCAGGAATGGAGGGATACCCTGCTTTGCCATGGTAAGGTGCAGCAAGTGTTCGGGTTTTTGAACATTCAAATATTTTTCATAAAGGGAATGTCTCTCCCAGTGTCCTGATAAAATGTATGTATCTGGAGTCAGTTCTACCTTTCTTCATTGATATCTTTTGTTTGCTTCCTGCTCAGAAATGTTTTTTGTAGCATTGTAGCTGCACGTATAGTGGCTGCTGCTATCCAGTTGGGTTGGTAAAATGGGTTGATTACTATAGGTAATCTAATTCTGTAATGCAGGAACAGTAGCAGACTACTAGTTAAGATTACATATGTGTTTCTTCTTTAATCTTATCAATTGCTTATAGCTTTCTGAGCTATTCACCGTTTAGACTGAATTTTCTTCAGCCTTGACCTCGTCTCAAAAGTCGAATACTTTAAGTTGGAGCAATGCTGGTCAGTTGTTTTAGAATCCAAGGAGTATGTTTGTGGGTAGGAAAACAGAATATGCCACATGTTTACAATATGTTCTTGCAACTTCTTTTTGGGTATAACTTGTGATGGGAAGTTGAAATAGCATGGAAAGAGCCCTTCTTGAGAAGTGCTTTTGAGTGCTCCAGTGAAAATTAGTATTGATCTGACTGAATTGTGACCCATTGAAAATTGTACTCTGTATGCAAGTACATTTTGCACTGAATTTTATCACTCTACTTGCAGTGTGTGTAGCTGAACAAGAGCATGCTGTATGTGTACATTTAGGTAAAGTAGATGTGCAGCGAAAAATGTTTTGAAGGTGAACAGTGAATAAGACGAAGGTTTGGTCTTTTAAGATGAGCAGGGAAGCCTTTGCCTCATTCACTGAACGTTTTGTAAGATAAGAGTTTCAGACCTTTTTAAGGTTTGACAGATTCCCTAAGGTATGCAGGTGGGTAGTTCCTTATGAATGCACATCATAAGGTTAATAAAAATAGGTGTTTAAATGGTGTCTAGTCAAAAAGAATGTCAGCAGGTTGTGTTACTGCACACACACATGCACACTATTAGTCACTGTAGCCATACAAATACGCATAGGCTACTGCCAATAGGGAAAAAAAAAATCATTTAATGTAGGTATGGCCTAAAGAAGAGTTGGTGACTGCTTTGAAAAAAATTAATATATTAATGTGGCTGGTGATTAAGTGGGTTAAAAGAAAGAACCTAAAGGCCTAATGCAATAGCCTTGTGTGTTTGCATTTTTTATCTAAATGTCATTAATAACTCTTTGGTTTCTTTAAATGAATACATTTTTTGTTTTGTACTTTTCTAAAAACAACAAAAATACTAAACTATATTATATTGTTTTAGAAAGAAAAGATTTTGGTTTGTCAAAGATATTCAGAATCATTATTTATTTAATTGTTCATATGACAGGATGTGTACTGCTTGAATATAAAGTTGTAGAAAAATGGAAAGGTATCTGGATGTACACAGCTGGGCAGAGGAAGGTTGTACAAAGAGGATCTCCAAAGGGAATGCTGGGGGTGTGGGAGGGATGTAGCATAACAAAACACACATTTTTATTGTATATAGGTAGAGATTCACATCTTTTCTAAGTGAATAAGAAAACATCAAGGGCTCAAGTGCAGCTGTTTAATAGTAGTAAGAATGGAAAATATAAGATTAATAAAGTAATGAGAAACTTCCAAAGTAACACGGGCCTGAAACATATGGATGTATGGTCAATTCCACAGATAGTATATAGTCAGTGATTACCTTGTATGTCCATTAAGAAGGTAGCTGTGTAAACCTGGTTCATGTGTAGGTGGAGCTATTTTATATTGAATCCTCTTTAGATCTGTAGCTGCAGGTTATTTGACTGAGCAGCTGTGACCCGTGATAGAAGGTCATTCTATCTGTAATAATGGATTGACACTTCATAGTCTATTCCAGGCGTTCCTGGTTCTTTCACTGGAGAGACAATTATATTTTTAAATTCTTCATATAAAAGGGAATTTAAGTTTGGGATTAGATTAGAATTCCTGCCACAAGAGGCCATGACAATTCCATTTTGGTTTCACACCTTTGGGAATTAATAAAGTGTTAGGGCTGTAGATAAGTATATTAAAATGAGTGTAAGAGAAGATTAATAGTGTTCCGGATTAGGTTCTTCAGCACCAGTAGCCAAACATCTGATTTCAACATACCTTTGAAATTTGAAAATAGAACTGTTAAGACTTGCAGGGAGCATACAGTTGTTGAGAATAGGCCAGTGGTTCCCAGCCACTTTGCTGTGGCAAGCTGGTGTGCCGCAGCAACCCCTTAAGCACGCTCCCAACAGTGGTGGGAACTGGTTCTGGCCAGAGACTGCCCGCAGGGGCTGTGGGCTGCAAGGGACAGCGCCATACAGTGTGCTGTGGCAAGATGAAAGGTTGGGAACCACTGAAATAGACCATCATGTGACAGCTGGACACTGATCCATAATTTCCATCAGCATGTCCAAATCCAGTTAGGAATAAAGTCTTTTAAGATGGTATGTGCTTGAGGATTGCGTGCATATGCTGTTCAAGTTAGTTTTATAGTTCCAGGAAGACTGCCTCTCTTTAATGTGTAGTGGATTTCATCCCCTAGCCACTAATAAATAGAATGGATAAAAATAAATAAAATGAATTTGGTGTGCAAAGTTATAGTCTCTTACATATGAAAATCTGAGCTTCTGCTTTAGAACTTTTGGCATCTGTTAGGTGCATAGAAAAGCCATTTGCCTTATGAAATGAAGTCTTCAACCTTTAAATTCAGCTTCTTCCATTTAGTTAGAACTGGGAGAACTTTTTTAGGAAATAGTGAATTCCAGGAAATCCTGTCATAGTGAGGTTGATGCTTTTTCCATTTATAGAGAGGGGAAGAGAGAGGAATTACAACAGGTCATTTTTAATTTGGATGAATAATGAACAAACATTTCTCACTTCAGTTTCCATAAATCTGAATCAGAGAGAGCTGAATAACTAAACTACTTTCCCCCTTTAGATGTGTTTACATACCCTGTGGCAGCTAGCCTTCTGTTTTGTGCTTTCTGGGTTTAGAGCTCTAGGGCCAGAGCTCCTAGCCAAGCCACAACTTCTCAGTGCTACAGCTATTTTTAGAATGCTAGTACAAACCTCTCTAGCCCAAATTTCTCTAGCCAGGCTGCAAGGGTCCCTCTACCAAGCTGTATAGACATACTCAGAGTGGAAAGCTTCAAATGTCGTCTTCTTTAGAAGGAACGCCTTATAAGTATTTGATCGTCTTTATTCTATTAAAGATATGAACTAATGTAGAACACTTACACCAATTTGAGATGAAAAGTAAAAAACTGTTGCTTCAAGGTGGTACTACAAAATACTGTAATAGCCATTAATACAGGAAATCTATCATGGTCAAATTACATTTCAGAAAGATAAGCCTTTTTTGTATTTTGGGAGAGCGAATGGCATCTGATATACATCATATCATTAGAGCAGATAAACAGCCTCTCACAGGGAATGCTGGGCTCTAAGGAATGGCATAGCCAGGTCTGTCTGCAAGATGTGCAAGTCTGATACATTTTTATGCTTTCACTACTCAATAAAGTCTCCTGTGCATAGAATAGTGAGGTACATTTCCAGTTTGGTTCTGACAGCATTTATAGTTACTCTAGTTTGAGACTATGGTAGCATCTTTTTGCCCAGTTATTGCATACACTTGAAATTTACATTGGTTGGGCGGGCAATTTCTTAATTGGTGGCTGCAGGAAAAATTTTCAAAAGCACCTGTTACTTTCATGCTTCTGATAACTTTGCTCTGCTTCAAATTCCCTCTCCAATTTGTAAGCTGCTTTGCTATTAGTAATTATTTTCCTTTACTCTTCCAAGCCTCTGTATAATGTTCTGGCTTTTGCATTGTCTTGGTGAAATCCAAAACTGAGAATAGCTTAAGTGGGGCTTTAACATACATTAACCTTCCTTAGACTCAACATAACAGAAATGCTCAAAATTTAAAATTAAGATCCCAAGATACCTTTTGTAAAGCTAAAATGCCTTCGTTGCTGTGAATCAAATAAAATCATATAATCAAATATCATGCTTCAGACCATAAGCTGGTCTTCTGCAGGAATCTAGGAGGAATTTTTCCTTTGGTGCACAATTGACCAGATATGTTTTGTTTTGCTTTGTTTGGGGTTTGGGTGGTGTCCTCCCCCCGCATATCTTATAATACATGAGGGATTGGCTGCAGCTGGCAATATGGTGGATCTTGGTTACATAGTTAGGGTCCAACTGATTGTCAGATTTATGGAGTGGGAAGGGAGTTTCCCCTACCTTAAATTGGTAGGGACCTCAGGATTTCTTTTTGCCTTCCATTGCAAGAGAGGTAGCTAGGATCTTCTGGGCATATCCCACCTATTAGCTTCCATTACAGGGACCTCAGGTATTGGTGGCACCTTGGTCTTCTCTGTTCATTGCCTGTGAGATGGAAGAATTTAGTCACCTGAGGACTGAAATGCTTTAGTTGAATAATTGTGGTTAACACAGGGGAAGCTGGATGAAATTTAATAGTCTTTGATACACAAGGAGTCAGATTAGATGATCTGGTTGTCTCTTGTGGCTTTAAACTCTGATCTACGTGACATAGATCTGACAACAGGCACCAGGACACAAACACTGGAATTGCCTAAGCTTATTGTATGAGTTAACGTCAGAGGATTCAAATTTTGATCACAAGTGCTACTGGACACTTTTGTTCTGCAACCAGCAATCTCTACTTTGGGTTTCATAGAAGAGGAAATTATCAGAGTGCAGTTGTTTTTTCACCGTGGTTTTCAGTAAACAATAGATGCTGTGAAGTTAGATATGGGCACTGCTTATACCTGTTAGAGTCTGGAGATGACTGCAGGAAGATGTTTTTTAGCCTATAGTCTTCCAGCATATACAAGCCTGTGTGTGTATATGTTTAGTGCCTAGCACACCTTGGATGCTACTGTAATATTACTAATAATAGTGTATGATCTAGTAGACTCAAAGTAAGATATGAAGTGGTATTCAACAGGCTTTAAATTTGTTAAAGCAAAAAGTGGTGGTCTATTGAGTCTGCCTCACTGCTGTGATTGGGGGTTCTAGCATTATCATTATCTTCAAACAAGAGTGACGTTTCTATCAGTGAGTCTACCAAGCCAACCAGTCTCCCAGATTCCTCCTAAAAGAACCTAGCTGAAAATCACTTGCCATTTTCTCCCCACAAGCACTGTGGATCTTGGCCATAGTTAAGATTCTGAAGAGTCTATGTACCATGGCCTCTTCGAGCTGTTTACTCCATTCATGGTTCTCTGTGAAGCTTGTGGTGGTAATGGAAGAGCCTCCAGATGTTTGTTTTACAATATGCTTTCTCGTAGCTGATAGCAAGCACACACACAGCATTCTCTTGTGAAATGCTGTTGTCATAGAACTTATTGTAAGTTTAGCTTAATTGTATGGTGGTATTTGTATAGTGGAAGTTGCTTTGTATATTAAGTGTGCTACTTTACCAGTTGCTAAGGAAAAATAGCCATAAAGTGTTGCTTTTTCTTTTTCATTCAGTGCTTACATTGGATTGAAATGGAGGGCTTAGTATAGTATTGGCTGAGTTTTTATTGATCAGTTGCTCAGCATACACTACAATTAGTATAGGTCTGTTTGCATAGCAAAAGATGTCCAATATAGATGAGATTCCAAATAGCTGCTTTGACCTAATACATGACTCTGAACTTCTGGACTGTGTTCTTGTCACATCCCTGGTGTGTGTGCTTTCCAGAGAATAAGTGTTGTACTTAAAAAATGAAAAGACTAGCAGGATCTTATTCAGGGGGACAAGGCAAAAGGGGAATAACGTAGGGCTAAAGATAAATCTATAACACAGAAATTCTTGTTGGAAGCAGTTCTGTCTGGAATAATGCCTATTTTTCATTGATAAAAATGCCATGCTCATTCATTCTCTTGTTCTTTGTCGTCATAAACAAAGTCTGATGTAACTCCGTATTGTAACTATAAACCTCCATTTTAAATGGTTTACTTCATTTTGTATTGGCCAGGCTAAGTTTTGCTAAAACTTCATTTGGATGTGTGAACTTAGTTTGAACGTGCAAAGGGTATATGTGTGATGGGATCACTCTCCAAGTCTAGCCTGTTCTGATAACAAACTGCCAGCACCATCTTAATGGTTGAAGAACAATGCAGATGAACACTGCAAAAACAAGGAGAATCCACCCTAGAAAGAAAGGAACAAAAAGTCCCATCAAGAAGACAATCAAAGTCATATCTACCATTAACTGATGACTCATGGTTATACAATAGTCTGAGCAGGGCTGGGTCTACCCATAAGCCAGTGAGGTTCTGTTTTGGGGCGCCACTTTGCTGGGGCCAGCCCATGGGATGGACTCTGCTTTCTTGCCCCATATTTGGGATGCCCCCTTCCCTCCCCAGTGGAACAGCCGGCCCAGGGGAGGGGCAGCAGAGCAAAGCTCAGACTCTGGGCTGGGCTGCTCTGCCCCTGGGCCGGCTGTTCCCCACAAAAATGAAAGCTTGCTTGGGATGCCTCAGCCACTTGAGCTGGCCCTGACGCTGAAGCAGTGTGATGCAGCAAGATTCATGGACTAAAAGATATGGAAGAGGGGTGAGACTGGATAGCTTTGGGTAATGTTCTGTGCAGCATGCAAGAGTGCCCGTGCACAGCTGTGCACCCCCTGACAGAGACTACATTCTTTCTCATGCCTACCTTCCTTGGCTAGGTAGCCGCCATGAGCTGTGAACACCAGCCACAAACTCAAGCTACGATCGTAAGCAACAGTCGGGTCTGGTAACTATACATGACCAACTGCTGAACACTTTGTGTGTGTGTTCATGTGTGTGTGTGTAGGTACTAGATACTTTTGTTTTTTTCATAATAAATGTGGCATATTGCCTTGTCCCCTCAAATAAGATCCGACTAGTCTTCATTTTCTAAGTACAACACAAGTCATATGTTCTGAACTCGCCACAAAAAATTCAGTCTCCCTTTCAGCCCTCTTCTGAAGTGATTGTCATCTTCCGTTGTCTTAATTTCATCCTATAATTAGCTGTTACTTTTCCTGTATCTCATTGATAATTAATAATAAAATATTAATCTTAGTTATTTTGGATTAAGTGCTTACTTCTTTCTGTACCTGAAGAAGTATTTCAGATCCTTATTCGTATATTTGCTTCAAACTGCTTTGTAATATGGACCTGTTTGGTTTCTGCATCCATACTGACGACATCTTAGTCCAAGTAGGCTGCTTTTCTAATGGAAGTACCCCTGTTTCCATCCCTCAATTCTCAAAGCCAGCAGAATCACCTCAGTTCATAGCTCTTTAGCTGATCACTCCAACCATATGCACTCAGAAAGAGAAGCCCCTCTTCCCACAGTAATATATATAGACTGTTCAAAAGGAAATATTTAAACAAACATTACTTATGCATTGGATTTTCACATAGGCCATTTTAATAGGGTCTCAATCTTCCACTGACTCCCCCCCCCCAACTCCACCAGGCAGCCCCAATCACCCCCCACCAACTGCTGTCTCTTAGTTGTCTCCTTGCTATTGCCATCAAAGGTAAAACTTCTCTATGCAGCAGTATCTTGCACTGACCTGTAATTCTCTTGTTGACCTTGGACCAGATTATCTGTTGTTTAGGACCTTGCAGAACAATTCGCAACAGTGCAAAGTGTTTGCAGATCGCTGGCATTCTGATCTAGTAATGTTGATACATACTTAACTGGTGCAGTCTTTCCCAAACTGTCTTTTGTAGAGCACTGGTGTTCTGCACAATGTGAATAGGTGGTCTGTGAAAATATTTTGATGCTAGCAATATTTTTCTTTCTAACTTTCTAAAATCAACTTTTGAGTAATACGTGTAGCAGCTTTTGGTGTGAAAAAACCTACTCATCCATGCACCCCATAGCAGCATGTACATCAATAAGTCCAAAAGTGTTCTGTGGCCAAATTTGTTTGGGAAATACTACATAGTGCAAATAGCTACGTGTGGTGAAGTGCGATGAAGTTGGGGCTCTGAAACAGTGTTTTCCCTCCAATGCTAATAGACTGTTCTTGTAGATATATCAATATTTGGAAACGTCAGCATTTTTTTTAAAGACAAATTTAAGCATAAAGGAATTCAAACAGATGTTGCTTTAAAAACAATACATGCTTTGTCTTTTTTTCTTCTTTTTTTTTTTGGAAACTGGATTTATATGCTGAAATTAAAGGGAGGCGTTCGAATGCACATATATACTTAGAAGAGAACTCTTTATTTGCTAAGCAGCCTTTCACAGCAAAGGATGTGACTTAATGCTATGGATAAAATTGGGGATAACCGAGCAAATTAACCAAAAAGAATTTTAAAATTGTGGCTAAATTATTATGTTAAGGTGCAAACCCTATACTTGAGAATGGGTCATTTTTATTTCTAACACTAATTGAAATGAACATATGGGGAACAGGGCTTGGAAAATCTGCTTTCATCAGTACTGAATTTTGGCTTTAAAACATGGAAAAGTGGGTTAAATGTATGCTAATTATGAGTCGTGCAGTGAACTGATTGCTGACTCGAGGTCTGCACTCTTATCTTTGTTGTATGTCTTTGAATTCAGCTTAATATAATTTAAATATTTTAAACAGCAGATGTGCATTGCTTAAAAATTTGCGTAAATGTTGATGCACGTATACAGTATGTCTCCTATACAATGATCTGTTGACATTATCCTCTCTTGCTTAGCTTCAGACAGTAAAGTCATGACATGTGCGGCTGTTTGGAGAATGCCGAAGGAATTGGAATCAGGCAGTCATGAATCCCCTGATGATTCATCAAGCAACACTCAAACCCTGGAGCTACTCTGTCACCTTGACAACACAGCCCATGGCAATATGGCCTGGTAGGATTGTGCATATTTTATATTCCCAGAAAAAGCCTAAAGCCCTGTGCTGTTTGTTTTGTGCAGATTTATGTAGTAAAAGCTGGATTACAGACTTTAAAACTATTCTGTTTTTAAAAAAATGATATAAATTGATTTTTTGGTCCCAGATATTTCATAGATTAAAATAATTAATTGTAGTCCTGCAAAACACACAGCAGTAGCAGGCTGTATACTGTTCTGTTGTGCCTTTCCTCCCCTTCATGTAAGACCTATGTTGCAAACAAAAAGGTACTATACTCAACATTTCATTCTGTGTATCAAATATAATTTTGACATCACATTTTTCTTTTTCTCTGGTCACATTTTGGTCTTTGGTATAATTATAAGTAATTTATTGTTGATTGGGGTAAGATTTGCTTATGTTACACAGTTGATGTTTATTCTTTTCTGCCAAGTACAAATTTTTAATGAGGGAGGGCTATTGTGGTCTCATAGTGCTCCTTTTTCAGTCTCCTTTTTGTTATTAGATTGAGAGAGTGAAATTCGTTCACCCTATATTCATGAGCACCTAGTTGTGTGGGTATCTAAATAGTGTGTTTTTTGTGTAGGGCAATGGAACAGCATGGTTTGGCATCTACTATGACCTCTGGGCCACCTTCCAGTTCTACACCAATAAGCAGAGTACTAATAGCAGGAGAACATTCTATGTGGGGTGTGTGGCATTCAAAAAAGTGACACAATCTCAGGATTTACAGATCAAAGGAACTTTGAAGCTATCACCTGGGAAACAGTGGAATGAGGAAGGAGAGGATGAGATGTGGGAATTGAAAGATATTGGATTTCATTTACATACACTGAGTCTGAACAATGCAATGTAACACACTTATGTGGTGTCATATATTGCTCTTTGACTATGTCATGCGAGTGTACTGAAATTGCATTGGAGAAAATACTTCTTTGTTTCAATCTTTTTTTCTCAAATTCTCCCCTTCTTTTTAGGCCTCTGGCTGTGGAGGGATTTCTCCCTCTTAGTTTGAAGGTAAAAACCAACACAGAAAAGTAGAGAAGCAAGTAGTTCCATTGACTTTTGACTGTGGGTGCACATTTGACCAAAGTACCTGTATATACTCAGAAAATCACCAGTTATTTTTGGGACTGATCTTATGGCAGACTCTTAATTATTATTATATTTTGCTTACATTGCTGATCTCTTTAGGTCATTTTGTCTTATTTCTGTGTCATCACTGATGTTGGTATAATTACCCAATTTATTAATTTCTGTAATTTAATTAACATTCATTTCTTACAAATAGTTCATAAAAATATTCAAACCACTCTGACACCAGTATCTGCCCTGAGCGCTATCTTCATTTCATGATAAAGCCATTTCTGAGCTGGCTCAGTTGACTGTCGTATTGTCATGGAGTGACGAATTTCATGATTCTTTTTGTAAAATAGGGTTTGAAAATCTCCAGTACTGCGCACATGTGAAAGGTAAAGCTGGAGAATTGCCATCAGCAAATCTTTTCCTACTGCTGCCTTCCTTCACTCAGTTAGAGAATCTTGTTCAGGGACAGGTTAGTCTCACCCTACCCCCATCCCAAATCCCACTCTCTGAATCTTTTCTGCTGCTGTGTGTGCAGTGTTCTGTTGTCCTTTTGTTTGCAATTGTTTGTCTAGCTTTAAAGCCATGAGACAAGTCTGATATCTAAGGCAAATATAATTTGAACTTCAAGTTAACATTTTGTGAGGCCCTATAAAAATCGCTTCATCAATTATTTTTATATATCTTAGTTCTGCCATCTGATAAAAAAATGATAGTTTCCAACATGATTTGTTGTTTATAAACCCAGCCTATTATTGTTTTTATTTGTTTAGTTTATTTTTCTTCTAGGTTCTTAAAGATTATTTTCTTAAAACCATCTTGTAGAGTCCCCTCACTGGAATCGTAATGGGACTATTTGAGTTGTGTATGTGCATGGGCTCCAGTCATCTCCTTAATCTGAGTCTACTCTTGTAGTTTTTAAGGAGGTGCCTGTGTCGTAAAGCTGTAAAGTTTGGATGCACCCTTTTCCAGAGTTGATGTGAGTACTATTCGAAGCATTGAAGTGTAGGTCTGCCCAAAATGAAAGACCTTCCTCCTCAATTAAGAACGAGGAAGCACTGGACCCAAGTATCAGGTGGTTACGTGGGACTACAAATGAAAAAAACAGGATCAGGAATGAGGTCAGAGGTTATTAATGATTGATCCACAAGGAACACAGAGCAAAGAACTCCAGACAGCTCCCATTGCTCCACAAAGGCTTCTAAGGAGTCAATGGAAGGTGTCCAGAAGAACTCTGCCCAGAGTCATGCGCAGGACAAGGGAATAGACAACACACTCACAGAGCACCTTAGCCCAAGGAGCGGATTACTGCACAAGCCAATGGGGCCTGTGCCCTGGAACCAGCCACAGCGTGGGGGCCCTCCACCCTGTGGCACTGGGAAGAGGAGTGAGGCAGGCCAGCCCAGAGGCTGGTCTCTGAGCTTCTGTCCTGCCCCTGAGGGCCAACTGGGCCAGCTGTGGCCTGGTCAGTCAGCCCCCGGGGGTTGCAGGGCCAACTGGAGTATTCAGTATGGCCTCCAGTGTGTGACAGTCAACCTCGCCATCCCTGGGGGCCAACTGGCCAGGCTGTGGTCGGCCTCTGGCCCCAGGACCCCACCCCACCTCCCAGTGCTGGCCTACTGGGGGGGGGGCACCAGTAGGGGAGGCCCAGGGGCCCTGTGGCCCCTGATCCTCCTCTTCAAACCCCATCCCCATCAAGTTTCCTCCTCTTACTTTGGTGGATGGGTGACTTGGCCAGCACCAGGAAAATGCTGATTAGGAGATCTTGCAACTTTGTGAGGTCATGGATGGTGTTTCTGGGGTAAGGAGTTGTGGGGAAAAGTGGAGCCAGACTCTCTAGATGAGTCAGAAGAAGGTATGCAATCTTAAGCATGCTACATAGACATGCGCCAGTATCTTTTTCTAACCACAGAAAGGACAGCTGTTAGGGGAATCCCTCAATGGTATCAAGTACATGCCTGTGCTCAAGACTCATTGAAGGAACTGCCAACTAATATTTCTGGCAGACTGTGAAATACAGACTCACCCACCAGGGTTCCATATCCTCCTTATGTGGTAGCAGGTCTTAAGGTGAGGATGTAGATCAGCAGCCTCCCAACTTTTTTGACTTGAGGGCCACAAATATCATTTTTATAACCCTGAAGGGCCACCAGTCTATCAACTCATAAAAAATGTATTAATACAAATGCCATGAGGACTACAGATCACTACAGGTTTAAAGTAAACATTTGATGCTATTGTGTTCATTTTTGCATTCTCTATTTTACACTTACAAATTATTCACAGTATGTCATACATTCATAGACCAAACATTAGGATGATGGGTGGATTTTGGAGCTTCCCTTGGGGAAGGCAGCTCTGTGGCTGAACCAAATGCCAACTGTAACCCCTCCCCATGCACCACCCCCACCATATACCCAGACATGCCCCTTAAATGTCAGCACCTCCCTTATCCCCCCACCTAGCACTTATTGTCTATCAGGGTTCTAAGTGTATGTCCGTCTTTCTTCTAACTATCTCCAACACCCCTTTCCCTCTCCCCACCCACAGCTCAGCAACTCCTTTCCAGGGAATGGATAAGGGGAGCTTAGTTTACATCCTCTTTGTTTGCACTTCTCCCACTACCTATGGAAAGGAAGATAGCACTGTTTGTCTGTCCACATGTGAACTATGTGAAATATGTGGGGATAAAGATAGGAGGAGGAACATGTACCCACGCAATCACAGGCATGCTACTACTCAGTTTGTTAGCCTTTTCTATATTATACTGCGTGTAGCCTCAAGCTTACATCAACCAGTTTACATTAATTCAGAATAATTTTGTCTGAATTGCTTCCTATCTTATATAAATGTTTAGGTGCATATACACAGTGACATAGCTGTCTACTTGATGAGGGGAGAAGGCATTATATATCAAAGGACTAGGAACTCATCAGAACAGACAAAGCAGGTGCTAGAAAAGTGCAATCCTAGACTGGTTTATTTAAAAAAATCCCCCCCAAAACAAAACCATAAAAAGCGCTCCAACACCTTCACATTAGTTGTAACAGCCTATTTAGACCTAACTAGAAATGGTTGGTTACTTACCAGTAACTGTTCTTCGAGATGGGCTGCTCGGATTCATGTAGGCCTATAGAGTATTATCCGAGGCTGACGTGACCCTACCAAAGACACCATGACGCTCCTTTTTATTTTTTTGGTGAGGTGAGCTGTCAGCACCCATAGCATTGCATTGACACTAGGGAATGGTATTATTACTAATTCCCTGTTACTATTGTTATCATTCTTCTTGTTGTTGTTGTTATTTCAACTCGATGGCTAGTGAATGGCCACCGGGACAGAACCGAAGGGAATCTAGGCTAGGAGCTGTTGCAACTAAGGGTGAAGCCCGAGGTGTAGGCTCATGTGCCCAGAGGCCCCAAGGTGCAGGTCCCCACGACCTATGATACCATTTTCGCTCTTGGCATGTGTGACCTTGTGGCACCCAAGGACCACCACATCATGGCCCCGGCCTTAAGATGGACGGAGCACGGGGAGTGTTCGTACCAGGTTTGAGGGCCTCTGTGAAGAGGGAACCACCAAGAAGATCTCGGGGATCTAAGAGAGAAAGGAGGGAAAGGATTTCCTCTAGCAGGAATGGAGCGAGGGCATGTACCCTGGTGGGGGGCAGACCTGGCCCTCCCTTTTAAGACACTTTTCAGTCTATCTGTTGTGTCCTCTTTGCTATTATTCCGCTGTTGTTGTTGTTAATATTTACCAAGGAGGATGGCCTCTATTGAGGGTCAGCTAGTTCCCCGAAATTTAGATCACTGCTCAGAATTTCAGGGGTAGTGTCGATGTCAAGCTCCGTCGAGTGTGGAGGGACCTAGCAGTCACTTAGGACCTGAGCTTAGTATGCCAAGTGGCGGCTACTAAGGATGATCTTTGGATGATAGTGGGGGAGAGGGAGTTGTACCTGATAGAACTCCTAAGAGAGAATGCCTGAAGCTAGCTGAAAGGGTAATCACAGTGCTATGGCTGTCCATGGGAGGTGAGCTACTGGAAAGACACCATTGGATAGAAACCTCCAAGAAACAACGTTTGGGCCCATACTCATACCGTGTCTACAGAATCGGTCTCTGATCCATCCGTGAGACCGACCACTAGTGATGGACTTAAAGGGGAAGACGGGTGGTCCAAAATTCCCCAACCTTCGGCCGAAGGAGGAGGTGGGGAAGGAAGAGTCCGGTTAATGTTGGGTTTGCTCTGGCGGTGGGGTGGGGACCCAGGTACTTTTGAAACATTCCTAGCGCTTATTGAGTGACTTTAGGTCACGTCTGTTGACATGCAACTGTCTCCAGGGATCCAGGGGTGGGTTAGGGTCATGGAGGCTGAATCAGAGTTCAGGCTGTGGTATTTGAGAACAGGGGATGTGCTTCCATTTTTATGTTAAGTAGCCCCTTTTCCTGTACGGAGAAGGGGAAGCAGAGTGAATGAGGTAGAGGCTTCATCCTGGTGAGACCTCTCTCAAGCATGCTCACCAAAGCTTTCAATCAGCTGATGGAGGTGAGTGCAGGAGGTTTATTTCCCCAATAGAAGTCACAAGCAATTTGACCAAATGCTTGCATCTGGTGACCACCTCCAGTGTTTGCGTCTGGTACTTGATGGGGCAGGACCTGGTTGGCCTGCCGCATGGGCTCGGAAAGGGGTTGAAGCACCACCAAACTGGTAGAATGTACCTTAGATCCCTGGTTGGGGCTCGTTGAAGTTCGAGCTATATTGTGCTTGGTGACCTAAAGGAAGACAGCGTGAACGGGCGAGTAAAGGAGAGTGATGATTTCCACTGAACCGTGCTGATAGGGACACCTTGGATCCTTGATTGAGGGTTGTTTGAGCACCAGCTAATTCATGGTTGGTGACATAAAGGAAAAATTGGCTCGAATGGCAAGTAAGGGAGAGTGAGGAGCTCCACCCAACTCTACGGACAGGGAAAGGAATGCCCTCTGATGAAAAGGAGGGGAGGAGGAGCGAGAAGGGAAGATCCCTCTCAAAGGAGGGTCTCCTGGATGTCTGGAGAGGCGTAAGGAGCTAAAACTTTACCCAAAGGAGAGTATGTGTGCATGTCTCCTAGGTACAGGAAGAGCACCGATGGGGAAATTCCCAGTCTTCCTTGGAATGGGCTGAGGGAAGATGTTATACCCTTTGATGTTGCAAAATGTCCTTCTTGTTGCCCCTATGCACCTCAAAGGGAGCAGGAGAGGCGCCGCACGAGGAAGTGGGGGAAAGGGGAGCTTCCCTGCACTGAGGAGTTAGCAAGGTTTAGGGGTGTGGCAGTCCTTTGAGCTGGAGCTGAACCAGCTACCTAAGGATTGCCAGGGGGAGTTAAGCCTATAGTTCTCCACTCTGCCAGTTAAGCTATCAAAGGGAGGAGGCTGGGACCATGCGAGGAATTGGGTCTCCTCTGATTATTACAAGTATTTAGATAGCGAGTATATAGAAGGGCCTTGGCTAGACCGTGGCTCTGCCTGAAAAGAGAGCTGTCTATCAGCTCGTAGGGAGGATCCTGAGTCGATGGGCACCCCATAGGGCAGGAGCTCTCAGAAGAGGTTTCGACACCTAACCTGGCTGGTTGTGAATAAATACCCCTGGTTGGAAGGTTGGTGCCTCTCTCCCCAGGATTGTGGGGGTGGAGCCGGAACGGAGGGGGTCCCTAAACTGGGTTTCAAACTGAGGTCATGGTGTTGGGAGTCAACTCCTCACCGTTGGCTGATGGAGGGGAGGGTCAGACTTAGTGTTGTACCCTACGGGGCTGGGAGACGTGGAAGAGGCCCCGAGGGAAGGGGCCCCAGATATTTTACCTCCCCCCGAGGGTCACGGGCAGTACCCAAAACAGCATTGGTCTCAGGCAGGAAGAGAGCCTCACCACCGAAAGGGAGGTCAAGGACCACCTGTTGGGAGACCGGGGGCACTCTTGCCTCCCATAGCCAAGCTGCGTCTTGCAGGGTCATGGCCAAGGCCAGAGCGTGGGCGTCTGTGTCTGCGGCATCCCACGCAGATAGGAGGTCCTGAGATGCTCCTTGAGGAAGGCATCGTATTCTTCCCTCACCTCGTGTGGGAGTAGGTGTCTAAACTTGTTTGTTGACTCCCAAATGTCCAACATATATCTGCGCACTAGGGCTTGGTTATTGGCGACACGTAACTGGAAGGCAGAGGAGGAATATACCTTCCGGCCTAGTAGCTCTAACTCCCTAGCATCCCTCAATGTTGGAAGGAGGTTGCGGGGAACTAGTCCCATCCCTAACGCCACTTCTACCACCGCTTGAGATGGTACTGGGTGTTGGGTATGTGAAGGAAACTCCAACTCCGGGATTCGATATTGAAGGCCCGCCGTATCTGATGCCGGGGAGATAGAACCTGGGTTTTGCCAGCGAGATGATGCTAAGTCCCAAATGCTTGGGTGGGGAGGAACCTTGATGGGTTCTGCTGATGTGAACACTCGCCCACATAAAGTGTCAGTGGGCCCTTCAAAGGATTGGATCTCCATCCCCATATGGGGAGAGACACAGCACAGAAGGTCAAAATGCACCAAGAGGTCCCCCATGTAAGAGTACAGTACCAAGTTTAAAGTTCTAGCTGGTGCCGACTGAATCGGCGCAGAAGTGGACGCAGTGGTCTCTTGTGGGGACCATTCATGGGGTCAGTACCAGAATTGTGACGGCAATGAAGGTCGGTGACGGGGTTGTTTAGGACCTCTTGAGGCCCCTTCACCTGGGCTGGGAGAGGGGGAAACTCCTGGGGACCTTGGGGACAGCAGCAGGGATGGCAAGGTAATATGATGCCGGGGAGAAGGTGCGATGGTACCGGGATTCAGAGGGGTGGTAGGTTCCGGTGTCAGGGAACTCGGCACCAACACCAGAGACGATGTTTGGTGCTGCTTGCAGTGTGCCCAGACCTTCAAAATGAAGGCTAGCTTACCCCTTCCAACGGGTACTGGAGAGGGTGGGGTAGGCAATAGGAGGAGCACCTTTGCCGCCTCGAATACCTCTGCAGTTGTAGGGAGCGGTACCAACCCCCCAGGTCCTGTGGGGAGTCCCGTGTGGGGGACCTGGAGTGGTGCTGCCGCCGCACTACTGATACCAGTACTGAGCTGGTCTTGTGTTCCACGATGCCAGGAAGGTTCCGGTGCCAAGCCAGCACGCGGTGCCACATGGGACCCTGAGGCCTCGGGGGTAGGCTGCCACGCTTGCCCTGAGGCTAGTGCATGGCACCTTTGCTCCCTGTCCTAGATTGTCCTGGGCTTGAAGGAGAAGCAAATGGAGAAAGCAGTGACTAGATGGCTGTCTCGCAGGCACTGGAGGCACTTCTCATGGGGGTCATCTCCCGGGAAGGCCTTGCCACATTTGGCGCAGGGTCTAAACCCCAGCATAGCGGATAGCAGAGGAGTGCGATGTCGATGCTCCGGTTCAGGGGAGGGAACTTTCTTCAGTGGTGCTAGGTCCATGAATAGGTGCTTCCAATCGAGCAAAAGGCTCATAAACAGTGAAAGACGAAAGAGACAGGCTGCTTGCAAATGGAAGGAGTGGCCTGTTCCACAAACAGATGTTGAGGTGGACAAAATGGAACTGAGGAGGGGCCGGGTGGCGGCCACATATTTAGCCATGGGGTGGCACAGGGGGCGGTGGCAGCCTGCCCTCTTTTGAGGCTAGGGCAAAAAGTTCTGAACAATTGTGCGCTGTGGCACAGATACCCCTATTACTGAATGTGTCCGAGCAAGAACCTGAAACTTCCAAATCTGGTCTGGACTGTCTGAGAGGATAATTATCACCTAATTTAGACCTACAGGCGGCTGCTGTTCTTTGTCTATTGGTGTCACTGATAGCTTGCTCCTTCCTTTTTAAAATGTCAGTGTGAAGGTAAGGGGGAGATGATGGCAAAATCTGTAACATTTTCAGATTAAGCACAGATTCTAATGAGTTTGCTTTGTTGCATCCACAAACTGAATATTTTTTTTCCAAGATCTAAATAGCTGTGAGGCTCACCCCCTTGCTATTGCCTCTGTAGCAAGCTGCAGGTAGAGCGAGCAGGGAAAGATGAGGGAAGGGTGGAACAAGGAGTCTTGTGGCACTTAAAGTCTAATATTTATTTATTGCATGAGCTTTTGTGAGAGAAAATCCCACTTCATCAGAAAAGAAAAGTAAAAAAGCCAGGAGTCTTGTGGCGCTTAATGACTAAGAGGGCTGTCCTTTTGGAACAAGGAAAGATGTTTTCATAAGCTATGCCTAATGCTTTCCCAGAACAAGGGAGACAGGGAAAGACTTTAGGAGGCTATGCCTCTCCCTGCTTTCAATAAAATCCACCCCATGACTAGGGTAGGGAGTGACTGTCACTACTCATTGAAGCATGTGTCCTGGCAGCTAGGTTACAGTGTGTAGCTGCTTCGTGCAAGCCAAACCAGAAGGCGCTGATTTTTAGAGTCCTGTCCTTCCTGAAGCATGAGTGGGTCCTGGCTGCTCCTCCCTCTTCCCCCTTCCCCAGCTGCAGTCAGACACAGGAGTTTGGTGAGGAGGCTGCTTCCTCAGTGATCTCCCATTTCCCTGGCTGCACCAGGGGGCCTGCACACATCCTGTAGCCCTGTGTACTCCAACTTGGTCCCGAGGCCAGTGGTTCCCCACATTTTCTCTGCTGTGGCACACCTTGCTACCTTTAATTAATTTGAGGCACACCACCATATAGTTTCCAAATGAACTCATGAATATTCGTATGCCAATAAACTAATCCAGAGCTCTGAGTAGTTTTTCAAAAAATTCTGTGGCATACCTACTCGGACCTGATGGTATACCATTTGGGAAACACTACCCTAGGCAACAACTCCCTTCTACAGTGTTCTCCTCCCTCTGGCTTCAGCAGGGACCCAACACAGAGCCAGGCAGAATTCTTTGCTCTGTGCTGGAGTCAAGACAGGAGGGCACTGATCTCTTATACCTCTGCTCCCAAAGGGACTACTAGCACCTCGAGACCTGGGCAGAGCACTTTATTGTGCTTCCTGCTACAGCCAGAGGGAGGGAAGCTCTGCTTTCCCATCTCCTTTGCTGCAGCAAGGAGCCTACCTTGGTCTTGTAGTCCTGCAGCAACATGGTCTGCCTGGGTCCTTAGGCTGCAGTTTCTTTAGCTAGTGGAAGGGGAGTGGTGGGCCACTTTGAAAGAGCAGATACCTCATGCCACAGGTTTGGAATCACATGATGTACATGGTGTGCAGCACGAGTGCATACAGATGTTTCCTGGGTATTTTAGAGGTGTGTCAGCTAGGTGGTGTTCAGCTAACTGAGGTGGTAGGGCAAGGGCTGAAAGGCAGAGTCTGGATGGCCAGCCACAGGTGGCTGCAGATGACACTTGGGTGTGACTCTGGTGATTTGTGTAGGTGGCTTCAATTCAGAATCACTTCTAATTATTTTAGAAAGGCTGAAACATACAGTTGTTAGTTTCAAAAAGCCCCTTCCTTGTAACAGACCACTCAACAGTGTCTCTGACTATTTTTCAGCATTAGATTATCTTTATTAGTTGATCAGAGATCAACCAGAATTGGTTCCAGATAGAGCAGCATCCTGGCCTGAGATCCCCACTGAAACACTTTGGCCATTGGTGCCTGTGCAAGTATGCACAAAAAGCTGGTACGTAGTGGAATGTGTACCTCACATGATGAGAAATATTTATTTAAGATTTTATTCTGAAGCACCTGTAAGTAGTTAAACCAGAACAAAGGAGGAGTTCTGTGGCACTTTTAAAGACTAAAAAAAATAGTTATTGCTTGAGTTTCTGTGGATAAAATCCCACTTCATGAGATGCATTAAATGGAAAACTACAGTATGGAAGGGAATATATAAATGCAGAGAAGTTTGTCACAAGGTCAGGTGAGATTTTTTTCTCTGTTTTGATTTTGCTGGAATACCGTATATCATTGCATATAAGTCGAGAATTTTGTGCCTGAAAATTGGCTTCAAAACAGGCACTAGGCTTATGCTCGGGAGAATATGGTAGACAGCCCCAGCCAGCCCTTTCCCTGACCATGCGGCAGGGCGGAGCCCCAGTGTTGCGGGGCGGCCATCTTGGGCAGTCGGCCCAGGCTGGGGCTGGAGGAAGAAAGGGACCCTGGCCTCTGGAGCGGCCAAGTCTGGGGAGCGGCAGGGGGATGCAGGGTTTTTGGGGAGCCCAGGGAAGCAGCAACATGGACCGGGGATTTGGGGGAGGGTGCCTGGCAGGCTGGGAAGAGCGGCAGCAGAGGTTGGGGGGAAAGGGGTGGAAAGGGTGTTGGGGAACAGGGGAGCAACAGCACGTAACTGAGAAGGGAGCAGGGGGGCGGCAGTGATGAGCCAGCAGGGCAGCAGTGGGGAAGGGGCAGAGAAGGGGGGGCAGCAGTTAGGAAGGGGCAGAGCAGGGGGCAGCAGGAGGTAGCAGTGAGGAGGGGACAGTAG
>ML681979.1:712572-830005 GCA_007922195.1 Podocnemis expansa
AGCAGTGAGGAAACGATAGAGCAGGTGGGAGCAGGAGGGCAACAGTGAGGAAAGGGCGGAGCAGGGGACAACAGCAGGATACTGAGAAGTGAGGAAAGGGTAGAGCAGTGGGGCAGCATGGGTGACGGCAGTGAGGAAAGGGCAGAGCAGGAGGGCAGGAGTGAGGAACGGACAGCAGGGGGGGCAAGGGAAAAGCAGCAGTAGAGATTTTGGGGGTAGGGAAGCTGTCAGAAACTCCAGAGGAAGCCAGCAGCAGTGGGTGGGGGGTTAGGGGCCAAGGCCAAAAGGGGACCTCTGCTTATAGCTGGGTCACCAATTTTAGCTTCCTTTTTGGGCTCAGAATTGGGGGGGGGGGTCGGCTTATGCCCGAATCGGCTTATACCCAAGTATATATGGTAGGTTTACATGGATACCCCTCTGGAAAGTAGTAGGCAGAAAGTTTACACTGGAAAGTTGTATGCAGTAAATATATGTGTTTTTTAATTTCACCTGCATATAGGATAACTGCCAAGCAGAGCAGTGTGTTGACAAGTGCTTATATAAGTGTTTAAAAATCTGTTTTGTTTTTAATTAAATATTTTTATTTTATTATTATTATTTTTGTTGTTTTTATTTTGTGAAACCAAGCGATTTGCCTAAAATCACCCAAAATATGCATGGAAGAACTGGGGTTAGAATTTACCTTTAGCTACTGGAACATCATTCATTTGGAGAAAAATATATTTTTAAAATCATCAGGAAAATGCACAGTAGACTTTATAGTCAAGTGAGTTACTTACATTAAGGATGCCAATTCAATGGCTTCTTAAACATCATGTTTATACACAATATGTACATTGCTGCCTGTGGCCACCTTGACTTCATAGTCAATATTTTGTTCCAAAAACTGTCTTACTACTTTTACTAAGGAGCTCATATCCTTTGTAGTCTAGCTACCAGAGACAATGTGATCATACCCACTTTGAGCACGTTGGCAGTCCATCCAAAGTAGTTGGGTGGTGGGGAAGTGAGGAGGAAGTGTAACTGAATCATGACAACTCTTGAAATTGCACACATGAGGGTGAGGGCAGATTTTAAAGTTTTTTTGTTTTTTTTTAAGTAAAATTTTGAAATGAATGGTTGGAACAAAGATGGGAAATATGGTGGGAAGATAGGCAATTATTTTAAATGCTAGAATACTAAGTATTGTTTTTGTTTAATTTATTATTCTGTCCTTTAATGACTTTATTCAAATTACTAATTCTGCATTTCCTTATCTTCTTTACCTCATTTCACTTTAGAAAATTTAGGCACCAGTGTTGTAATTTCTTTATAGCAAACATATATATGCATGCATCATATAATGAATGTAGAGGCTGTCAAACTTTTTTGGGTTGTGACATGCATGACAGTGTGGTGGAGCCCTACAGGACACCACCCACCGCCCCCCTAAGGCTGAATTCAGGTATTTTCCCTGCTCTCTCTACAGTTGTGCCACATTCCAAAGGGTCAGCTGTGTTAGTCTAGTTCAGCAAAAGGAGTGAGGAGTCCTGTGGCATTTAAAGACTAAGATTTATTTATTGTGTGAGTTTTCATGGGAGAAAATTCCACTTTGTCAGATGCTTTGAAGATGGGGGAAACTTACAGAAAGGGATGTAAATAAATACAAGGGAGTGTAAGACATGGAATCAGGTCATACTGTTACTGTATGACCTCATCCTGTGACTTACACTCCCTTGCATTTATTTTCATCCCATTCTGTAAGTTCCCCCATCTTCAAAGTGTCTGACAAAGTGGGATTTTCTCCCATGAAAGCTCAAGCAATAAATAAATCTGTTAGACTTGCAGCTGTGTAGCAACACAGTAATGTGCCCCGACACTGTAGTTGAGAAGTGCTGATATAATACACGTGATTTTCTTCTGAATCAAGACGAAATAAGAATTTCTGATGTGCAATGACAAAAATTCTAAGTTTTTCTTACCTGTCTCTTAGCTTCATATGTCCTCTACTTTTAAGATTTTTGGAATGTTTTCTAGTCATATCTTCACAAAACTGTAACCATGACACATGTGGACAAAGACATTTGAAAGTTCTGCTTGCCATGCATATTACTGGTACCTGAATACTACCAACCAAAGCTATTCATCTTCAGTTTAAACAAATGTGTGTTCTGTTAAATGTATCTTGGAGTTAACAAAATTCTTATTTAGGACATAGCAGGCATTTGAGTAAGCAGGAAGATGGATACGAGGTCCACTTCAGAAAAACATTTAAGCACATTTATATGTAAACTTGTGTATTCCTATTAAGTGATTTGATAGTTTGATGTATAAAAAAGCTAGGTCGTCTTCACCTATAAAATCTGCAGCTTTATGAAAAGTTCCCCTTTTCGAGATATAATTCTTATGTATTTACCACATAAGGAGGAATCTGACAACTTAGTCTGTTGTGCTTATACAAATTACAATATAGTTAGTGTTATGCATGCCAAGAATTAGGCCTTGTGTACCCTAGAAAGGCCTCCAGAAATGTCCCACAATGCCAATCCTGACCACTTTGGTCTTCTGATTTTACTCTGCTGCTCTATAGCCAATGGCCCTTCTCTCATTTTAGTCTCAGGAATTTAATTGTCTTGGTTCCATATCCTGTTTGTTTTGCGTGGAGAGTTAGCCTGTCCTGCTCCCAGGTGACAGTGACAGCTCCACACTGCAAATGCTCTCCAGCCTGGAGCACAGCAGGACTCTTGGAGCTCATTAGCATTTGGGAAGAGTCTGCTGTGCAGTCCCAGTTCCTCATCAGCCACAGGAATTTTAACATGTACTGTCAGATTTCTTGTGCCTTGGCAGAGAAGGGCTATGAGAGTGACACAATTCAGTGCTGAACATAAAATCAAGGAGTCAAACAGTGGCTTAATACCAACCACCTGTCACTTTTACAAAGAATGGGAGGCCATCCTCCTCATGGACTCCACATCCACCCCCAAGACACCTGCGTGGCCCCAGGGTCACTGGATTCCAATATAACTCCAACAAGGAGGTAATTGACAAGGTAGTAGAGCTGGAGGATGCCTCCGATCCAGGAAGCAGCTCATTGGAGTGAGAGTCAGGAGCTGTTTGTCACCCTGGAAACATGCAGCCAGTCCCAGCCCTTCAGCTCCGATGCACTGGACGCAGGAGACGGGAGTTCTAGTAATTGAGGAAGAAGCTGATGCTGCTTCATTGTGGAAGCCATGAGGTGCCTTTGGATATTAAAGAACAGTAGTAGGAGTGGATGGAAATGTGATTGACTATGCTTGCGTGTGCCTTCCGAAATCCCCATCGCATTTCATGTACACTCAGGAGCAGTATATTGATACATGCAGTGATGTCCTGGTCATCCTCGACTGAGAGCTTAAGGAAACTTTCATGGAGATACTCTAGGGAGCTGCACTGTGTTCAGGGCGATGGAAAGAATAAGGTGGTTTTTCCAGTGTTAGATGTATACAGTGACAGTACCAACAGTAATTCCTTTATTCATTATAAGTTGCTCTTTGATAGAAATGACCTTTGGAGGAAGAGGCCCCACGCTTGTCGCTCATTGCGGCGGCTAAGGAGGCATCTTTTCCAAAGTAAAGACGACATGTTTCAAGAGCTCCAGTTCTCAAAGGTATGCAGAAGAGAAAAAAGGGCCTGAAGAGAAGGAAATGATGAAGTAGTAATACAGAGAGGAATGCAAAGAAAGTCACAGGAAAAAATCAGGACCGTAAGGAGCGTCTCCTGATTGCAGTTGAGAGGGAGATTGAACTTCTAAAGACTATGGTGGCATTCCAAACGAAGATGGTGCAGGCTTAGCAGTCCTTGCTGCTTCAACAACAGATGTTTTTCCACTGCTGAATGGACACTCCCAGTAAACGCTCGTATGAAGTCCATGGCCCCCCCGTGGTACAGTGCAACATCCATCCCCTCACACAGCTATGGGAACTGCTGGACATACTCACATTTGTGATACCCACCAATGCCCCACACGCTCTTTCCTCTGCATGCTCGTTTTCATTTTACCACTGTTTGTATTTCATAATAAAAAGGGAACAGAAGCAAACATGTAATCACTGTTTTATTCATGTGTACACAAGACATCTCTCCTCACCAGCTGCAGTTATCTGCAGGTGTCCATCAAAACATTGTCAAAACCATGCTTATATGGCTCAGTTATGGGTGTTCATTGTCAAAGTGCTCCCAAAAGGCCTCCCTTATACGAATGGCTCTCTGTAGTGTGTGTCCCCCGCCCCATCCTTAGCATCAGGTTGTTCATATGCACATGCAACGTGAACGGCCTCAGTAATCCACCTGGGGGGGAAACTTCTCGCCCTTACCTTCACAGAGATTTTGGAGGACACAGGAGGTGGCTGTGACTGCAGGAATGGTTGTCCGCATTTAAGTCCAGCCTCCCACACAAAGAATGCCAATGTGCTTTTAAATGGCCAAAGGTATACTCCAGTCATTCTATACTTACTTGACCTGTTTTTTGAAACACTCCTTGCTGGTGTACTGATTGCTTGTGTAAGGCTTCATAAGCCGTGGAAGTAGTGGGTAGGTCTCTCCTTGTAACCTCCTGAAGATACGAGCACCATGAACTTTTCCCAGCCAGCCAGCACTGATATCTGTGAAATGGCCCCAGTGATCCGTGATTGCCTGTAGTGCTGTAGAGGAGTAGCCCTTTCTGTTTGTGTACTCAGTCGTGAGATGCTCCAGAGCCAGAATTGGTATACGTGTGCCATCTATTGCCCCGTCACAGTTCAAGTATCCCATGGCTGCAAATCCATCCACTATGTCATGCACATAGCTCAGAGTTACAACCTTTGACAACAGAATGTGATTGATGGCCCTGCACACTTGCGATACTGCAGCCCCAGTGGTGGACTTGCTGACTCCAAACTGATTTGCATCCAACCAGTAGCAGTCTGGGGATGCCAGCTGCCACATGGTAGTAACAAGACGCTTCTCCATTGGTAAAGGCAGCTCTCATTTGAGTGTCCTTGTGTCACAGGGCAGAGGCTAGCTCCACACACAGTTCCATAAAAGGGGCTTTGTTCATTTGAAAGTTTTGTAACCACTGCTCATCATCCCAGGCTTGCATAATGATACATTCCCACCTCTCAGTGCTTGTCTCCTGCTCCCAGAAGTGATGGTGCACTCTGTGCAGATGCTCTGTGAATGAAAACAGCAGTGGAGTGCTGTTTGTCTGCATGTCACTTAGCAGGTCTGCCTCATCAGATTCCTATTCTGAATCAGAGCTAATGACATATTATGTGACAAGCCGCAGTGTGTTCAGAATGCTGGAAGTGAGACTAGAAAGCAGTGCAGGATCCATTTTTGGACATTAGGATTTGTGGATGTTCAGAAACCATCCAAACATTATGTGAGTTTCTAATAGCACCAGTGAATGATGGCAAGGAAATTCGCTGGCATATAGACATTTGAAAATGCTCCCAACGTGTGCTGTGGTCCTGTCCTTCATCCCACAGTTCATAGCGTTATTACACCACACTATGAACACTGGGATAACTGCCCACAATGCACTACTTTCACAGGCAATAATAGAGACTCCAGTGTGAATGTTCGTCTGTGATAAAAGGACTGCTGTGTGTGCAAGTGCTATGCTTATTGTTTTTTCTTTTACTGATAAATCTTTTCTGCAAAAAATCTGTAGTGTAAACATAGCCATAGTAGCAAGGGGAAGGGTCTCTACTCTAAAGAAAAAAACCCAATCTGTTCAGAACCACTGGGAAATCTTCCTCTCAGGAGACTGCTGATAAAATCATACTTGCCAACCAGGGGTTAAAGTATAATTTGGGGGGGCCCTGGACCGCTCCTAAATTTCCAGGCCTCACCTTCATCCACCCCAGCTACTGCGCCTTTACCTCAGCTACTTTCCCCAAAAATGCCTACCTCCCATCAGAACCCTCTTTTCCCATGTCTCCACTTAAGCCCTCCTAACCCCCGACCCGTAAGCTGCCTGTCTTCACTTCACCCTGCTTCAGCCCCCCAACACCCTCCACATCTTCCGAGCCCACCATCCCAACGTCGTCTTCTCACCCCCACCCCCTGCACCCTTTTGCCACCAACAGCACCAACCCCAGGACCCCCCTCACTCAGCTGCTGAAGTGGCTAAGGAGCTGAGCCAGAGGAGGGAGGTTGCAGGGTAGCACCGGCTGCCAGCAAGAGAGGACCTGGGCCCAACATTGAGCCCAAGCTTTGCGCACTTCCTGGGTCCAACAGGAAGGGGCAGGGCCAGCGCAAGTGCTCGGGCAGGGGGGATGGGTTGCTGCTCTGGCCCCATCCTGTAACTTCTCCCTTCAGCCGGCTTGGAGGGAACGTGCTGGAATGCTGCGTTGTGGTGTATCCTGTTTTCAGGGGGCCCCTGAACGCAGTGCTTGGAGAACAGGGGAGGCACGCTGGCTTTGAGAACAGGCACACCTCCTCTCATCTGTCCTGTTGGAACCAGCCAGCTCTGTTTACTATTTTTAGGGGCCCTGGGACCAAAACACCAGGCCCCCTAAAAATAGAAAATAGAGCCAGCCCTTTCCAGCAAGGCAGGCAGCACTAGGAGAACGGGGAGGTGTGCCTGCCCTCAGAAATAAGGTATTTTTATGGGACCCAGCGTTCTTGGGGACCCCTAGAAATAGAAAATGGAGCTGGAATGCTGTGTTCTGGGGCCCACTATTTTTAAATGGTGGGCCACAGGACTCAGCGTTCCAGCTGCATTTTCTATTTTTAGCAGCCCTGGAATGCTGGCCACCTAAAAATAGTGGGCCCTGGAATGGCGTTCCGGTGCGTTCCAGCTTATTTTAACCCCCATTGCTAAGTCTTGGCTTTGAACGCTGAGTTCACTTTTAAAGAATCTTCTCAATTTCTCTTCTGAGGCTGTAAGTTGTTTCATTCGTTCTAATGAGATGACTTGCAAGATTAAGGGTTTGCAGTAAGAGACCCTGTATTTAAATGTTGTTTTTTTACATAATGACATTGTGTGTGGCATTTTTGAGAAATGTTCCTTGAAATGTTCCTTGTACGTGGGATGTCATATGGCTAAATCCATACTACTTTGGTAAAGTGCGCATGAATCACTCATTAACGTAATTTATCACCAAGAATTTTTCTGCATAACCAATTGAAAAAATGAACAAATGGGTCCTATGACACCCAAAGACTAACAAATTTATTTATCTCATAAGCTTTCGAGGGGGAAGATCCCACTTCATCAGATGCTTTGAAGATGCGGGAACTTACAGAATGGAAGGAGAATAAATGCAAGGTAATGTAAATGGTAGGATCAGTTCACCTGACCCTATGACTTACGTGTCCCTAAATTTATTTTCCTCCAGTTCTGAAGTTTCCTCATCTTCAAAGCATCTGATGGAGTGGGATAGTTTCCCATGAAAGCTCCTGCGATAAATAAATTCATTAGTCTTTAAAAGTGCTGCAGGACTCCTTCTTTGTTTTGCTGAACTAGACTGACCCGGTTGCCCCTTTGGAACTTGTCAGTTGTGAAAAGAGTATCTTAAGCACGACTTAGGTTATGTCTACTTTATGTTTTATGTCAGCATAGCTAACGTTGCTCAGAGGTGTGAATAAACCACCCCCAGATTAACAAAAGTTAAACTGACATAAGCACTAGTGTGGACAGTGCTACGGTTCCTAGGAGAGTTTCTCCAGCTGATGTAGCTACTGCTGCTGGTAGAGGCTGGAGTAGTTAAGCCAAAGGGAGAACTCTTCCATACACTAATAGAGGCTGAATTAGAGATCTTAGAGCAGTACACCTACACTCCTGTAAAACTCTCTCATGTTCCTGTGCCCTTAGTTACCACGGCATTGTGTTGTATTACAATGTTAGCACTCCCATTTTTATGTTGCTGCTTTAACTATTTTATAAGTAAACTTACCTCACAGAACGGCTTACGTATGTATTCCTGAAATAGGCAAGGAGTTTTGGATCCTGTAGCTTACTCTGTTTCTGTTCCAAGAGTAGGTGTTCCAGAAACCTGAGTTGTGTCCGTATGCGTTGATGACAGTGAAGGCACAAAACCAAAACACTGGTCTATAGTATCTTGGGATGGACATTGTTGGGTTATTGTTTTCTCTGGATTTCAAACCTTCTCCAATTATAAGGGCTGCAGACTATTCATATAATCTATAGTGTAGCGCCATATTAACTGGGTTCAGGGCCCCGGGTTGTCTACTATCAAGGGCTTCTCCACCCCCTCCATGTGCCGCATGAGGCACCATCACCAGAGGACCTCCTACTGGGGTCCTGACCCCCCCCCACCTGGTCTGTGGTTGGGTTGTCGCTGTGGGGAGGGGGCAGGCCTTAGGGCCAGGTGGCATTCCTGCTCTGAAAAAACAACAAGGAGTTGTGTGGCACTTTAAGACTAACAGATTTATTTTTTGCATGAGCTTTCGTGGGAGAAGATCGCACTTCCTCAGATGCTTCGAAGATGGGTAAACCTACAGAAGGGAATGAAACTAAATGCAAATCTGTTAGTCTTAAAGTGCCACACAACTCCTTGTTGTTTTTTCATTGGACTAGACTAACACGGCTATCCCTTTTAAAATTGACATTCCTGCTCTGGCCAGTCTGCCATAGGCTGGGGTTGGCTGGTGCACAGTGCAGCCTGCAGTGCAGCCCCCAAGGGCCATGGGCCCTGGAAAGCTGCACCAGAGCTGAGGCCGCACCATGCAGCAGCCAGGTCTGTCCCCAGAGTGAACAGGTGCTGGCCTGAGATGCCCCAGGGAGCAGACTGATCAGCCTGGGGTTGGGTGGGACCATGGATACCAGTCCCGGGGGTCAGGGCCCCGCCTCCCTCCAGTGCCAGAAAGCCAGTGGCCCTTCTAGCACCCTCCCAAGCTCTGTAGATGTTGAGCGGGTGAAGGGGGGGCAGACCAGGCAGAAGTGTTAGGGCAGGGGGTCGGCAACCTAAAAGAGCAGAAGAGCCCTTTCCCCCCACCCTCCCACCACAACCGCATGAGTCCGAGCCAGCCCAGCAGCTGCATCGCGGCCCCGAGAGCTGGCAGGGGTGTGTGCGGGCAGCGTACGCTCCCTCCATCCCTCTTTCTGCTGGCAGGATGGAGCAGCACTGCCCCAGCTGGCCCCCCTCCCATGAGCGGCTGGCAGAGGGTTGCAGCTTGCAGAGGCGGGCCCCTGGAATGGCCGGCTCCGCGGAGTTCAGGCCACTTTGACTCGGCCACCCCAGGGCTGAAGGGGCCCGATCCAGCCTCCGTTCAGAAGGGTGAGGTGGGGGGGGGGCAGAGAGGCTGGGTTGCAGGACTCAGCTACTTCCTGTCAGGGACCCCACCAACTCTGCTCTCCTCACTCCCTGCCAAGCACTGCTAAGGGAAAGAAGAGGAGAGGGATCGGAGAACAGAGTCAGACAGAGACAAGACAGAAACCATGGCAGTTCTGCAGTGGTCGCAGGTTTTGGCATTGGGCTTCTCTGTACCAGAAACATTGAGGAGTAGCAATTTCTACAGAAGAGTTTTTGCCACTAAGGTGAAGGGAAGGACAGAGGTGCTGGGGTTAGGGGTGTGGGAGGAGAGCAGAACTGGGGGGATGTTCAGCTCAGGAAGCGGCTGAGTCATGCCCCCCTTCCCCTTCACCCTCCCAGGACAAACTGTGACAGTTCTGTGTTTGTCCCCCTGTGTTCTCCTCAGCCCCACTCAGCACTGCTCTCCGTCCCCTGGATTCCACTTGTCCTTGGGCTTGGTCCCCACCGCCCCCTGCTCTGAGCACAATGCCTGCTCAGCTTGCACACCCAAAAGGAGCTGAATCCAGCCCCTGAACAGCTCTCTGGCCAGGCCACCCCTCCCTGCAGCTGTGCACATGGTGGGAAATTGACAAGGCCCCTGGGCAGCCCCAGCTCCCCGGCTGTTGTGGCAGCACCCCACCGGTTGGAAGAAAGCCCTTGGTGGGCCAGAGTCTGGCCCAAGCCACAAGTTGCACAAGCCTGCTAAAGCTAGTACTATAAACTTAAACACTGTACCAGTACCAAAGCCTCTTGTGAAGTGTGTGTGTGGAGTGGAGGGGGAAAATAATGTTTCTTTATGGATTGGAAGAAGCTTATTTAGCAAAGGGATTATCTAATTTTGCTGTTAAAAAACCACTGAGTCATTAAATAGAAAATGAAAGCTCTCTTCCCTAACCTAATCTGTGTTAACTGTGTTTTAATTAAAAATGATACTTTCTTTAAAAGGCCTCTTTTCACATTATATATAATGCGTATGATGTGGGAAATCCCTTTTTAAAAGGGGGAAAGAAAGAAAGAAAATCCTAGTAATTTTCCTACCTTTATCAGAGATGCATGATTATTTCCTCCTCCTGCTTGCACTTGTAGTAGGTAGGCAAGTCAGCAAATCATTAGTGACAGACTTGATAGAAATTAGGTATCCACAGTATTTATTTTTTCCCCCCAATATTAGCTTCTTTGGGGCAGCCTTGTGTCTGCCAAATTGGTGATGGCAGGATTAACCTCATGCATGAGTAAACAGTAGCAGGGTTAGTTCTTTTCAGCATGAATACCTTCTGTTTCTCTCTCTGGCTTCTCCACATCTTTCTAATTAGGAGGGATCAGAGCCACCAAAACTTTAATTCATACAGAGAAGTTAGATTGAAAAAGACGAGCGTTTGATGCCTTCCCAGAATACACCAACCAATAAAGCTCATGGGAAAATGGGATTTAAGTCAATTGCAACAAATTATGCTAATAATTAGAACTGGGAACTGCACAAATGCAGGTGTCTGGTTCAGGAGAAGCCATTTGTCAATAAAGGAGGTCACACTTAATGACTGAAAATTAAACCAGTATTTTATTCACAGAGCAGATTTCTTATTAATCCTCACATAACTTTGCAATATGGAGTTTAATAATGGAAGAGGCATTTATGAGCTCCACAGGAAATAGATGTTCTATAGCAAGAAGGTCATATGATGTACTGATTGAAATCCATAGTAACTGTACTCCCAACTATCACAATTTGTGATCTTTTGATGTTTCTTAAGCTTAGGCAGTGTTATCCTTAATTTATGGGTAGGAGCCAGCCGAAGAGTGTTCAGGTGCGTTCTGTGTTGATGATTCAGTAACTACCTCTTTCTTTTGACTTAAAACTTCACTGTCCAGCTTAACTCTCCTCCTTCCTTTTCCTTTCTTTCTGGTCTCTTTTCAGCTCTTGGCACTGTTTTCTTATGTTGCACTGTAGCATATAGGCCCTTCCTGCGTCTCTTCCTTTATTTGTCCTCTAAATTGGGTTTTAAGAAGCAACCAGGAAAACTTTTGTATTCTGAAAACCTAATAATTATTTTAAGACCTAAAATTAATCAGTCTTCTCTTAATTCTCCACAAAAGTTAAAAGAGCAAAATGCAGCATTAAGGGCCATCTTTTTGATCATCCAAGGAAGTTTGATATAGGCCAAGTGCAATGCAATTTAAAAGGTAAGGGACATTTAGGTCAGCACAGTATAACTGCCCAAAGTAGAATTTGGCCAGAATACTAAGGTGGTTGTACCTGTTATTTCAGGTAGCTCCATGTGAAGTTAAAGGACCAAAGCTTATCTGGATATCAGTTTGGTGTCATCTTAAGAAACCAACACTGTCATACAGCGCAGTATCCCATGCTATTTATTCAGTCTGCAGCTGACACTGGTATTTATTGATTTGCTAGTACACTTTTCATGTGAATTGGGTTTTCCTTTGAGGTCTGTCCACAAACTGGTTATAGCCCAGCCCTTCTTAAGTGAAATGGCCACAAAGGCACTGTGCTAGATGGCTTGAGTGCACTAAACATATTTCTGTTAGTTTCCCATACAACTGTTTTCTACTTTCCATAAGCTGTTACATTTCAGCAATGTTTTAGGGCCCCAGTTCAGGAAAAATAAATCAATTGAGGACAGAATTTGATCATGTGCTTCAATCCAATTAATGTCGATTGGACACAGCCACGTGCCAACAACTGATCACAGGCCTAAATGCAATATTAAACAAAGATGGACTTAAGTGCTTTCCTGTATTTATTGACCCCATCATTTAAGTTTATTTTCATTTGATTTTTTCATACTTCAACAGGCAAAAATGAAATAACCTTCATCAGGAAATGCAAAAAATAAGTTTTTTGTAATTGTAATAATTTGCGTTGCATGCAAGTAACATTTTAAAGCACTAGTTGTGCTATTCTATTTATAGCGGAATATATTCAGTAGTATTATAGAAAAACTATTGTTAAGGTTCTGGTAATAATATTAATCCAAATGATAATCATGTATATTTTCTGACTTGTTTTTAAGATTTGATTTAATTAATGCAGTGTTACAGTTGCATGCTTAAAGAAACAACCATAACTGAAGATCTGGAATGATTTAATAACCTTAATGTTAAGCAAATTTTTTCAAAAATCAGAATTTTACTGATAACATTTCAAGTGTTCCACACAAGAAAGATACTGTTCTGATTACACAGTTTACTTCTGCGTAATTTTAAATTCAGAAAACATGAAAATTGTCACTTATTTTAAAATATTATAGGCCCAAATACTGAAAAAAGATGCACAGGGTAGACTTCTGTAAAGCCTCATAGGGTGGGTTTACATAATCTACAGCAGTAGTTTAAAAACCGTAGGTTGAGACCCAGTACTCAGTCTCAGACCCTCAGGTATTGGGTCATAGTACCCCCTGCTGTCCCCACCAAACACCTAGAATGCATTGTTCAAAGATGTAATTGTTGGATCATGGGCATAAATAATTTTTTTTAACTGGGTCCCAAGGAAAATGTTTGAAAACCACTGGTCTACAGGAATGAGCCTCGCAGCCCGGGCTGATAGACTTGTGCTAGAGCAGGAGTGGACAAAATTAGCTTATAGGTATGCCCAAATACTAAAAAAAAGATGCATAGGGTAGACTTCTGTGAAGCCTCATGGGGTAGGTTTACAAAATCTACAGCAGTGGGTTTTAAACCATAGGTTGGGACTCAGTACTGAATCTCAGACCCTCAGGTACTGCATCATAGTAATTTGACTTTCAGGCACCAGAGGGTTCTCCTCTGTTACATTTCTGCCATGGAGCTGGGCAGCAGGCTACTAAAACTGGTCGTTGTGGTGACCAGAAACATATATTTGTTGAGGCCTGGGTTAGAGGAGCTTTCACTAATGCATTAAAAATAGCTATATAGACAAGAGTTTCATAATGTGGCTTGGGATGGAATTCAGGGTCTGAAGCCTTGGAAGTGGGGTGAGCCTGAGCCACATCTTCAAAGTGTTGTCTACAGCTATTTTTGGTGCGCTAGTGTGAGCCCCAAAAAAACTTATGCTCAAAGAAATTTGTTAGACTTTAAAGGTGCCACACGACTTCCGGTGTTTTGTTGCATTGTTTTTGCTATATACAGAGTAACACAGCTACCCTTCTGGAACTGGATTTATTGTACATTGATTACCCTTGATAAGCATTAAGTAGGCTTAGTACTGCTGCCATTCTGTATGGGGGCGTCACCCAGAAACACAGCTCAACTTTGAAATACTGTAATATACATATTTTAGAACTTATAATATAAAACTAATTTATGCATAGAAAAATGCTTAGTGAATCATGACTTCTCCATCAGTAATTTGTATGGTGTGTCCTATAAGGTATTTATTGAAAAGCTGTAACATTGGTATCAGTAATATTATAAATACTGACACATGTCCCAGAAAGTGTCACAAGGGTTTGCTCTCTTGACCTCTCTTCTTTCCTTCTTTTAATATACTATTGTACCACTTGTCATCTTTTTGAAACATTTTTTATATTATTTTCCATTTCAATCATCTTCTTTATAAGGAGTCATCTTCAGAAAAATATCTGCAAGTAGCTGTAAAATTAGTAAAAAGTCACTTGTCTCCTATTGATATTCAGATAGGATTCTTGTGAATGTTCTCACAATTCATTTGTACTTGCGTGTGTGTGTGTAAAATTTATAGTGAAAGCATTAAGCATAGTTAAAGTGTTATGCTACGAAATATAATCAAATAATTTGGTACTGGGAGAGAAAAACAACAACAACAAAACTTCACCCTCCCCCGACCCAAAACAAACAAAAACCATACCTGAGGCCCAGTGATGTATTAGTTGGCTAGTGGACAAGAAAACTATTTTTGTCATATGTCTTATTTTTTATGATCTGTCGCTTTTGACTAATCAAGGGATGCTGAACTTTAAACAATGAAACTTCAGTGAAGGTGAAGTCTGCTGCTGCAGCAAGGATACAGCAAAAATATCTTGTATTTGAAGACATCTGAATTTATTCCACACCTGGGGTCTGATCCAGTAAGGTTCTTAAGCATATGCTTAACTTTAAACGTGAATAATCTCAACGTGATTAAAGTTAGGCACATGTTGAAGTACCTCGCTGAATCAGGGCCTCAGTACACTTTTGCGCATTTCCTTGCCTCCTGCATCTTAGTGTAGGACGGAATTAGAGGTTTTTGACATTTTCTTATTGTGGTTCTCTTTTTTCAGGATGCAAGGTGGTAGCATTTTTTTTCAGTATAAAACTATTTGTTGATGGTGCTGCAGTGTAAACAGATGTGTTTATTTATTATATTATTTATTTAGCTCATTCAAAAACTGGGAGGAAAACAATTTCCTGAAAATTAAAAAAAATTTTTTTTGCATCAAAATTTGAAAATTCAGTGAAAAATGTTACTGGCATGTTGTCATGTTTTGAATTTTGACCAGCTGTTTGCATGTGTAGGAACACTTGCCAGTGGAACAGTCGTCAAAATCTATGGAGTGTATGAGGCCATATCTTTAGACAGCTGTCCCCATACAAAAATAAAATAAGAATATTTTTCCTGTGTTCTCTGATTGTGCACATTTATTTGTCTCTTTAAGAGCTATTATGTGTTGATGGTAGAGTAGCATACAAGTTTTATCACACAGTGTCTTGGAAACATGTATTTATAGTATTGCTGCTGCTTTGGTCAATCAGTAGCCAAAATTCAGGGCCTTGCAAAATGGATTCCGTTTGGGTGAAGAATTAATGGTAAAGATTCAGGGTTGTGTGTGCGTGGGGGGAGGGGGGAATGAGTGAGTTAGTTTATAAAAAAAAAAAAAAAAAAAGTGCAGTATTCCTCTTGTTTAATAATGGCGAGAACAAACTGCACAAGCAGAAATACCAATGAGATATGTCGGCCTCTGTCCCAAGAGGAGTTATAAGTTTGCCATTGCTGTTCTACAGTGACCCCCCCAGGGACTCGGTTTTTTTGTGTTCATTTTAGCTGTTCAGCACACAGTCTTTGTCTCTAATCCTTGCATTTTGGGGTCTTGAAAAGTCCATGTAGGAGCACCTGGCTTCATGTGGTGAGCCCACACTATTAATCTAGTAACATCCCCTAATATCTCTGGGTGGTTATCTGTGTTGCATCCACTCTTTGTGTCTCACTGACTACCTTTATGAGCAAGCCATTCCTTACCTCTTTCATAACAATATTTTGTATTATCATAATGCTGTTCATCCTGTGGATTCCAGAACACAAAGAAATGATGTGAAAAAGCATACTGTTTCCTGGTGGGCAGCAGCCAGAGAGCTGTGCAACAGAAAAGGGAATGTAGATTTTTCTCCAAAAATTTTGGGGCAAATCCTAACTTTAAAAAAAAAAAAAGTATGACTTTCGTTTTTATTAAAGACCTAACCAAATATGTGTGTTTTATCTTGGTCTTTTCTATTGTAACAGATCTCCTGTTGGTTAATTTTTATCTGTAACTTCTAGACCAGTAATCTGCTCCCAGAGCCAGACACAGAAAACAATTATCCTGAGGCTCAGAATTTCACTCCTGTAGCCTGCTGTTAGCATGCTCCATATATGGTCTGGTCCACAGACCAGAAGTAGAAGTATATGCTTCGAATCTAAAAGGATGGAGGTTCAGCCCTGCTGGTGACCCACAGAGAGACTGAAAAAATGCATACATGTATAAGAGTTAGTGTAATGACCTTGGACTAATTATTGGTATTATTTCATACTACAGACCATTGTACTTGGCAAAAGATCCATATTCATTTTTCACATTTGTTTTACTGTTCTATTTTTATTCCTTGCACATGGTAAATGAGAGCTGCCCTTCTAGAAGTATTAGGACACGGCAAATTGTGGATACATGTTCACCAGATAATTATCCCAGGTTATCCGTGCTCATGTTATTCCTTTTGAGTTAGCATGGCTGCACTTTGTTGTGTAATATCACTCAGATTGTTGTGTCTACACTGGTACTGTACTTAGTAATTTGACACAGGCACTTCTGGTTGTTACCACCTTTGCCCACCACCTCAGGGTATGCTCATTTATTAGGGTTACTTTCTCTTTGGGGAAGATGGTAATTCTATTAGTGTGCTGCTTGTGTCACTTGTGTTTCTATATAGGTGTGTCTGAGCAGACCAGGTCTATCAGTACTGTCGGCTGACCCCGTCTGTGTCCCTGAACTCAATCAGGCTGGGTCACATAGCACTTGTCAGCTGTCACCCTTATATGCCCTTGGAGTCAATCAGGCTAATATCCCCATCCATGAGCAAACCTTACAGGGTTGTGGGCATCGCAGGGATCTTTGGCCAGGTAATAGAAGTGTTGCTGCAAAGCAATATAAAGAAACCAAGACCACAGAGGAGAGGGAATGATGTCTTAGAAGAGTCTGGAAACTCGCTTGATAACAAAAGGCATTTTATCGCTAGGTATCTAAAACTTGCATTAATAATAATAATAACGAAAGGAGAGAAGAATACCGCAAAATACCCGGTTACAGCATTGATAAACATACAAGGAAAGAAAAACACCCAGCTACAATAATACCTAGAGCCTACTGTATCAGGCCTAAAGAGAGAGTCATAATTAAACAAAGAGGGAGAGAGGTTAGGGGAGAGAGAGAGAGAGAGAAGGGGTGTGTGTGTGTGTGGGGGGGGTCCTCACCACTCTGTGTAGCAGAAAGGTTTCCAGGTTGTGCAGATCAGGGTCAGCGGCTGGATGGAAACAAAGCTCCCACAGCAATCAACAAAGAAAAGGAAAATCCAAGTCCCAGTGGAAATGATACAGCTTTAGATCCAAGCATCAGGCCTCTGGACTCAGGACTCAATCCAGACTCGCACAGGATTCAGACAGGATCCAGTCAGGACTTAAGCAGGACACACAGTTCTCAGTCAGGACTTGCACAGGCCCCACACTACTGTACTGTTGGATATAGGTAAAGGTTTTTAATAAGGACTTGTTTAAATGGCCAATACACATTCCTGGCTGGGTGTAATGGTTCAGAGACGCTCACAATACAATCAGGCAGACTCAGTATTTTGGGTATCAATTATGTCTATGACTAGAATGGTCTGATAATTGCTGAGTTTGTTCATTTTGGTGTGAGATCCCCATCAGGCAATGCTTCCCTGCTTCTTCAATCCCAGAGTTCAGTGCGGTTCCTGCTTCTTCAATCCCAGGGTTCAGTGCAGCTCTTGCTTTGGAGCCTGGCTCTCCATAGTCAATGCAAATGAAGCTCCATTAACTGTGCTGATGGCTTTCAGATATGGGTAGATAAGGATGTCTCCCATTTCCTACTGTTTTTGGTTTATGGGGGGGGGGGGCGGGGGGGCACAGCCTGGATACTATGCTCTGATTCCTCAAGAACACAGACTAACACGTAACATGGTAACATATCTCATTGTTCATTAGCACAGCAGTAATTTGAGCCACACTGAGTTCTTTCCCCATAAGGTATGGGAGAACTTCTCTGCCCTTCCTGGGCATGTGGGGGAATTGTGGGAAGGCATGGAAAGCTAGCATCCCTTGATAGGTCTATACTACTGAACGGTTATATTAATAGTTGACAAGTTGTATACACTCTAATTTTAGCGTATGCCCATTCTTGGGCTAGTTATGCAAGTTAAAAATGTGCCCTTTACTCAAGATAGCAATTTTTTTTGTGTATGGACAGGACCTGAGTAAGGGCCAATACTCTAACTTAGCAATGAAGACAAGCCTTCACAGTGCATTGAAACCTGTTCTGTAGTCAACCTAGTGATGTTGCTCAGGTGTATGGGAAAAATTAAACCCCTAAGATGTGTAATTAGATGATCTAAGCCAGTGGTTTCCAACTTTTTCTCTGCTATGGCACACCTTGAGCTCCAGAGACCTCCTGTCTCCATCCCCAGCCAGTGGCTGCAGGAAGGGAGTGGAGGAGCAGAGAAGCTATCCAATTGTTCACGTGGAAGGGGAGGAGGAAAGCAAACAAGATTAATCTCTGAATGGTTGCTCCACCCGTGGAGGCGGTGCAGCTGTGAGGCAGATGACAAATCAGAAGATGGCTCTCCCTCACTCCATTCTCAAATGTACTTTTTTAAAAAATTCTACAGCCCAATTCTTTGAGCCTCACAGCACACCAGTTGGGAAACGCTGACCTAAGCCCTGATGCGTGCACCGTTATGTTGATGGAACGTTTTTTCCTGTCAACTTAGCTTTTGCTTCTTAGAGGGGTGGGTTAACTACAGTGATAGAAAAAACCCTTTTTTGTCACTGTAGCAAGCTTCTATCTATTGTGCTATAGTGGCACAGCTGGCACTCCATAGCTGGGCTGCTGTGGTGTCTATAGGGAAAGACATAGTTCTCGGTCTGAAAAATAAGTTGGGAGATTTTGCCTTTGTGTCTGGAAAGTGGAATATCCTGGTGGTGGTCCCTCCAGAAAAGATCACACCTTAAATTCATAAAACCATATTTGTGGAAAGAAAACCTCATATCCAAAGGTGTAACATTAGGTTTACAATTGACTGGATATCTCAGGGCATTTCTAATGACCTCTTGCCCATAGGTCACCAATTTGACTCTTGCCTTTCTCAGCTGAAATCTATAGTTGTTCCCATCTAATAAGTAGTCTGTTCATTAGAAACACTTGACTTGTGAAGGAAGATTGAGAAAAGTGAGTTTGTTTAGTCCAGAAAAGAAGAGACTGAGAGGGAACATGGTAATAGTTTTCAGGTACCTAAAAAGTTGTTATGAGTAGGTAGAAAAATTATTCTCCTTAATTGCCAATGATAGAACAAGAATCAGTGGGCTTAAATTACAGTGCGGGAGGTTAAAATTGGACATTAAAAATAAATTCCTAACTGTAAGAATGATTAACCACTGGAATAAATTGCCTAGGCAGGTTGTGGATCTATATCATTGGATGATTTTAAGAGCAGGTTAGACAAGCACCTGTCAGGGATGGTTTAAGAGGGCACATGGTCCTGCCATCAGTGCAGGGGCCTAGACTCGATGACCTCTCATGGTCCCTTCCAGTTTCTGTGATTCTATAAATTCCAGTTCTAGCTTTTACATTACCAATTCCCCACCAAGCTTTGTCTCAGACTGTAAACCCTTCAGGCCAGGGATAGGGACTCTCTTGCTATATTACACTGCATTTAACACTATACAGTGCTGAGATTAGTTAAATCCTCTGGTGAGAGCACCTATAGGAAGGGCTAAAATTGCCTTTCTTACTATCAGTTTTGATTGTTGGCAACCCTTTTTTTGTCTTCTATGCACAGGAGAGAGCTCAAAACCAGTATTATATTCTTTTTCTTTTCTTTCTTTAAATAAAAATCATGAGTTTGGAGGCCAATTTTATATTTTCAAGTCTGAGTCCTGATTTGTGAACTTATGGTTTTGGCTGTAGTATAATATTATAAGACAGAAGTGGTTTTTTTTATTAACTTATCATGGGAATGAAGGATGAGCTTATGCTACATTTCTCTGATTTTGTTGCGTAACTTGAACTTTTTAAAAAAATCTTGGTTTTCTATTTTAATATCTAACATAGCATTTGCATTAAATACAAGAATTATAACTGATTACACCATAAAATGTGTGTTACAAGGAACATTATTAAGGTTGTAGATTCTAGCACTCAGATGTTAGGAATGCCAGAATGAAGGTTTCCTGAGTAATCTTAACTCAGCCTTTCTTTGCATGTGTATTATGACACAGTCTTAATTACATGAACATACACTTTTTGTTGGAGGATCCCTGCCTCATTCATTGTATAGCATGGAGCTGCTCTGGGGATAAATCAGGGCTGATCAGTGAAGGATACTGTTGGCTGCAGGAGTCCTGCCTCATTTGTTGCGGAAGCTGGAATGTGCATAGTGTATATCACAAGATGGTTGCTGGAAGAGAAGAGATTGTTTTGTGGTTAAGGCAGCTGATTGCTGACCTAGAGGACTGTCTGATCTCTGCCATAGAGTCACTATGTGATACTAATCATGACTCTTAAATCAAACTTCACAGGTTGTTGTTAACTGAGTCTTCATTGCATGTGGGTGCTGACTTGAGTCTGACTCAGAGTGCTGAGCACTCCTGGTTGCAACTGAAGTTAATGGCAGCTGAGTTTTGAATATATAAGGTGGTATATTAATATAAATATTCTGGGGGGCAGGAGGAACAGATCCTGAGTGTCTAACTTTGGGCTTCCAATATTACTGGAAACTATTGACCTTAATTTCTCTGTGCCTCAATTCACCACTTCAGTATGAAACTGCAGAGCTGAAATACAAATGCAAATGTCACACTATCAGATTGGGTCTGAATAGGGACTGGGAGTAACTAGCTTACTATAAAAAATAATTTTTCCTCTTTAGACATTGACACCTGCTCATCAACTGTGGTGAATGGGCCACATTCATACTCTCTGAGCTAGTTCTAAAGGGGCAGCCATGTTAGTCTAGTTCAATAAAACAAACAAGGAGTCCTGTGGTACTTAGACTAACAAATTTATTTATTGCATGAGCTTTCGTGGGAGAAAATCCCACTTTGTCAGATGCTTTGAAGAAGGGGGAACTTACAGAATGGGAGCAAATTAATGCAGGGAAGTATAAGTCATGGGATCAGGTCACACTTTAATAGCAAATCAAAGCAGTTGTTAAGAGTTAAACACTGACGAACAACATATAGAGGAAGGTGAGATCAAATCACCTGTTATAATGAGAGAAAAATCCAAAGTCTCCGTTAAGCCCTGTAGCAATTTCCGAAGAGATAGCTGTGTTAGTCTAGTCCAGCAAAAAAACCAGGGAGTTGTGTGGCACTTAAAGACTAACAGATTTATTTTTCGCATGAGATTTCGTGGGAGAAAATCCCACTTCGTCGGATGCTTTGAAGATTCCATTCTGTAAGTTCACCCATCTTCGAAGCATCCGACGAAGTGGAATTTTCTCCTTATAGCAATGCAGTCAGCTTTGAAAATAAATGCAATCTCTACAGCTTTTCTTTGAAGCCTTGATCTGGTATTCATCTGTCTGAGCATCTCAATTAGTAATTCATCAGTGAAGTGATCAGGAAGATTGAAATGTATGCCCACCAGTTTTAGAATGTGATTTTTGATGTTGAGATTTGCCCCCATTTATTCTTTCGCTCAGAGACTATCCTGTTTGTCCAGTATGTAAGACAGAGGGGCATTTCTGTCATATGATGGCATAAATCACATTGCTGGATGAGCAGGTGAATAAGCCTTTGATGATTTTATTAGGTCCTGTAATCGTGTCTTTTGTACAGATATGTGACTGAAGTTGGTAGCCTGGCTTGTTGTAGGGATATGTGCCAGCTTTAATGGTTTTGTTGCTAGGGCTGTAGTTGCTGGTAAGTACCTGTTTAAGGTTGGGGGACTGTCTGAATGTGAGGAGAGGTCTGCCTCCCAAGGCTTGAGAGAGTGAGGGATCGTCTTGTAGAACAGACCATAGATCCCTGAGGATGTGCTGTAGATGTCTGACTTCAGGGATGTAGGTGATGACTAGCATTGTTCTATTGTTTTCTTTCTTGGGCCTCTCCTGTAGTAGTTGACTTTGGGCTGCCTGCCTGGGTCTGTCAATTTGTTTCTTTGCTTCTGCAGGTGGGTTCTGTAGTTTTAAGAACGCGTGGTAGAGATCATGAAGGTGTCTGTCTCTCTATCTGAGGGATCAGAGCAAATGCAGTTATAGATTTGGGCCCAGTTATAGACAATGGATTGTGTGGTGTCTTTTGGATGAAAGCTCAAGGGATGTAGGTAACTATACTGATCACTATGTTTTTGGTATAGGGTGGTGTTTATGTATCCATCACTAATTTGTAATGTAGTGTCCAGAAAGTGGATCTCCTGTGTGGAGTGTTCCAGGCTAAGTTTAATATTGGAGTGGGAATTGTTGAAATCTCTGTGGAAATCTTCGAGGTCATCTCTACCGTGGGTTCAGATGATGACGATATCATCAACATAGAGTAAGTAGAGAACAGGTGCTTTGGGATGAGACTTGAGGAAGCATTGTTCTAAGTCTGCCATAAAAATGTTGGCATGTTGTGGGGCCATGTGTGTACCCATAGCAGTTCCGCTGACTTGAAGGTATAAATTATTCTCAAATCTGAAATGATTGTGGAGGAGTATAAAGTCAATGGCTTTGATTTGCTGTTACAGCGTGACTTGATCCCATGATTTACACTTCCTTGCATTTATTTCCTACCGTTCTATCAAGTTTTGCCGTCTTCCAAGCATCTGACAAAGTGGGATTTTCTCCCATGAAAGCTCATGTGATAAATGTATTTTGTAGTTTGTATGTGCCACAGGACTCCTTGTTTGTTTTACTCTCTGAACTGACCTTCTTAACACTGGTTCTCTGCATAATAAAATGACTTATCTTTCTTTTCCTGTGTGTATATATACCTAACAAACCAAAGGTTTCACTTCATGCATCTGCTGAAGTGGGTTCTAGCTGACAAAAACTTATACCCAAATAAACTTGTTAGTCTTTAAGGTGCCGCAGGACTCCTCATTTGTTTTGTAAAGTCAAGGTAAGACCCATGCATCTCACAAAGGCACTGTGAAAATAGAGTAATTAATATTTGGGAAGCACTCAATACTTAACTGTTGTGCACCATAGTCCATGAAGAAATCAATAATTCTGTCTTCAGTGCAGAGGTTGAATAGTATGCAGTAAATGAGGCTACACACTGAACAATTAATTAAAAAAATAAAAGATTGAGCAGCTGTTTATTACATGAACAGCGTTCATACTGTGCACTGAATGAGGAAGGGGTCTTGTGCACAAACAGTCAACCTTACTTCAGGCATTTTAGAACTGTTGAATGCTTCACGCTGTAATTTAAATAATGTTCTTTTCATGTAGTACAGTGGAGTTTTGTTTTTTGTTCGTTTGAAGCAAATTTAGGGAGTGGGATGGCGGGAAAAGGAAGCATGTGGTGTTAGGTTCATCAGCAGCGTTGGAGCCTTTACAATTAATTCCACAGACCTCTCTCTCTTCAGCTTCTGGAGAAACTGATCGCAGCAGGAGGTTATCATCCTTCACATAGCCAGGCACTAGAGGGAGACTGTGTGCTTTGCCAGTAAGTTTCGCAGATATTTGTGGACAGCAGTGTAAGTGTGAGATTCAGGAATTTTGAAGGGGAGTATGCGTAATCCATGCCTGCTTTCTCCCCCTTTAGTCCACTTTGGGATTGATGTGTGTTCCACAGCCTTGGCTAAGTGCTTTTAACCCATGGGATAGAGGCTCATAGACTAAGCTACAGAGGTCTGTGGTTTGATCCTGTGTGCCAGTGACTGGAGTCTGCAGGTGTTGCATGTGCTCTAATGGAACAGATTCTTCTACCCATTTTCCCTCAAACTTGACTCTTTCTGTCTCAGTACCTCCAACCTTTCTGCTCCCCAGTTTTGTCTCCTCATCTATCTAGTCCGAGTCTCTACTCCTTAGACTTCTGATTTCTATTCCAGTCTTCCTGCTCATTAAGTCCTAATCTCATGCCTCAGACTCCTCATCTAACTCTGTCTCCCTCAGTCCTCTCTTTCTTTGTCCAGCCATTCCCAGTCCCTAGCCTACCCCTAGCTCCTTAATGTATATATCATTATCCAGCCAGTCTCAAGCTTCTTCCCTGCTCTATATCCTCTTCCCACCAACTTCCATGTACCCTTGGCTTCCAGCCCCAGGCACCTCTGATACTTCACCTTCATGTCAGATCTGTCTTCCCTAGTCCCCTTGCTCCCTTGGGTTGCCACCTTCTGAGGTACAAAGAACAGGGACATCCTACATAATCTCGAGTCCCAACAAATGGACCTCTGGCAGTATGTGCAGAGCACCTTTATAAATTTCTTGGGACAGCTACTTCAAATAGGGATGAATCCTGGGAAAACCTGGACACATGGCAGGCCAATTCGTCTCTCCCCTGGCTGCTATGTCAGCTCCTTCCCCATTTCCCTAGCTCCAAGATATAGTCTCTTTGCCCAGTCAGTCCAATTCCTCATTTTCCAGACTCCTTGTTCATCTATTCCTCCGGCACCTCCTCACAACACTGGATGGCTGCCACCACTTCTTTCCCTCTGTTTCGGTGGCATGAAGGGATCATTTTCTGCTCTCAGTTCTGATGCCTGTCCCCCAACCTGGCCCAGAGCAGCCACTTCTGGAAAAATCCAGTGTTGCTCCTGAAATCCTGGGTAGAGCATGCTGAGTTGCTGGGTGGGGAGAATACATGCATACTTTGGTCAGAACTAGAAGTTCTTCTTTGAGCACTGCTCGGATGCATTCAGAAATAGGTGTCTCCATGCCAGAGTGCCTGATTGGTCGGAACATATTGCCCTAGCCTGTCAGAAGAGGGCAGGCGGCCACCGCCCCCCACGCCACCCCGTGGCTATATACGTGGCTGCTGCCCGACCCCTTCCCAGATTCATTTCTTCCGCCTTCATGTCAGTTGTGGAACTGCCCGCTCCTTGCGCCTCGCAAGCAGCCTGTCCTTCGTTCACTCTATGAGCTTTTGCCCAACTGGGAGCACCTGTTTTGTGGATTTACTTCCACCGAAGAAGGTCTCCCCTCTTGGGCCGGAACATCGCTCTCCTCCATCGTCTGCCATGCCAGGGGTTCAAACCCTGTGCCGAATGCAGCAAGGCCTTCCTGTGGGACGATCCCCATGAGAAGTGCCTCCGGTGCCTGGGCGAAAGCCATATGGTCACCGCATGCTCCATCTGTCTGTCCTTCAAACCAAGGACAATCAAGGACAGGGAGCGAAGGCACCATGCCCTGGTCTTCGAGCAGGCTCGGCCCTCTTCCCCCAAGGCTTCGGGACCTCCTGCAGCACCGCTTGCCATTTTGGCACAGGAACCCACCCAGCACTGTGCCAACAGGGGCCACAGGACCAGCTCGGTACCGGTCACTTTCAACCCTGGTACCTTGGCACTGACATAGCCCTGCATCTTCAACATGGGGCTCCCTTCCTCCCCCGGGACCGGTCGGGGTTGGTGCCGAGCCCAATGACCCCAGAGGCAGTGGAGACTGCCAGGGTGCTCCTCCTGCTGCCTACACCTCCATCCCTGACACCGGTTAGAAGTGGGAAGCCAGCCTTCATGTTGAGGGCCTGGGCGCAGCACAAGCGGCATCACTCTTCGTCCCCACTACTGGCTCCGGGCTCCGAAGCCCCAGAGCCCATCATCTCCTTGGGTCCTAGTACCATGGAGCTGTCCCCTTGGCAGCATATCACCCTGTCATCTCCGGTACCGCCTCGTGGGTCCAGAGATGTTTTCCCCCTCTTCCAGCCTGGGGGAAGGGGCTTTAAATGGCTTTGGCGCAGAGTGTCAGCGACATCACCATTCTGGTACCACCCTCATGAATGGTCCCCGCCAGAGGCCCCTGCAACTGCACCGGTACCACCCCCGGTGCCGGGGGGAGCTTTAAACCCAGTACCGTCCTCTTACATGAGTGATTTGTTGGTGCATTTTGATCTCCTGCGCCACATCTCAGCCTACATGGGGGTGGAGATCCAATCCTCCGAAGCAGCCTCTGATGCTTTATTTGGCCTGGGGTTCTCCTTGGTGGAACCGGTCATGGTTCCCCTTCACTCTAGCGTCTGGGACCTGGCTTCCTCCTGCTGCAAAACCTGGGTTCCGTCTCCCTGGTTTCAGACACGGCGGGTCTCAAGTACAGGGTCCTGGGGTTGGGATTCCCCTCACTCACCCACCACCCCATCCCACCTCGTGCTGTGGTGGTGGCGGCCTTAGGGCTGGGCCAGACTCCCCGTGACCCCCTGCCAACATCGAGGGACACAAGGGAGTTGGAGTTACTAGGGTGGAAAGTATACTCCTCCTTGGCCTTCCACTTGTGGGTCGTGAACAACCAGGCCCTAACAAGCAGATACATGTTGGGGGTGTGTGTGTGTGTGTCAATATACAAATTTAGACATCTGCTCCCACCAGAGGCCAGGAAGGTGTATGATGCCTTCTTGGAGGAAGGTAAAATAGCTTCCCAGGACCTCCTCTTGTCAGCCTGAGACGCAGTGGATATGGCGGCCTCCACCATGGCCTTAGCAGTAACCCTGCGCCGTGCAGCCTGGCTACGGGAAGCCAGAGTGCTCTGGCCTCTCAGCTGGTAGCCCTCGATCTCCCTTTCGGGGTTGACGCCCTTTTCCCACAAGAGACCTCCGGTGTCTTGGGGACTGCTCATGACCCCCCAAGGGAGGTTTAAATACCTCAGCCTTCTCCCGACGAGTCCTCTGTCATGTTCTCTGGCCCCATAGGTCCCATAGTAGACTGACCCCCCCCACCCCTTCCACCCTCTTCTCTAGTTACTGGTGAGAACTCAATCCTCACCACCACAACTTCAGTTCAAAACCCACCTGGGGGACCTTCTGGCAAAGCCCTCCCTCGTGCAGCTCCGGGGAGGGACCCCATCTGGTCAATCAGCAGTATCATTTATGATCACAGCCGTGCTGTTAACCATCCAGAATCTGCCACTGAGTGCCCTCTGCCTCGGTACCCTTCCTCCGAGCTGACAGATAGCCCTTCCTCCTTCCTCTTCCCCTCTCCTTCTGGGTGAGGGTGGACGGTTCAGAGGTTAAGTACCCTCTTGCCCTTCAAACAGGATTAGGGTTGGACACACATCCATACTCCCGCTGTTTACCCTAATACGCAATACCAGGGGGCTTTATCCTTCCATTACCCAAACCTACTTGACTACTATAGCGATCAGAGTGGGGATCTGGGGTCAAATCCTATGGGCATCCCTTAGAGAACAGGTTTTGCTCCCAGGGCGCTATCATGCCCTGTACACAACACTCCCTGCTCCCTGGGTGGCAGCTCCTTTACCTTTCGGGACGCATAAGGGTTCAGGAACACACTCTAAACTTTGAGGAGTGTATTGCCCCATCGATTCCTGCCCTGAACCAGACAGGGCCCTACCCCCTTTTTACTGCAACTATTCCACACCGGGGAGCGTCACTCCTGCATGCTTCCCTGTAGACAAAGCCTACCCTTCCACCCACCCAACCCCGTGGTCAGAGGCCCCTTTGTTGAGCCTTGTTTCCTTCCTAGAGAAGGCATTGCTCCCCTCCCCTGAAAGTGAGGAGGGTGCGGCAACCTTCCCACCCTTCTTAAATGCCACCCTAACCAACCCTTTCTGATTGTCTTTAACGGGATTAGATTAAACATAGCTCGCGTCTGATTGACCCCAGGGTCCTAAGGTATGTGTTTCCAGCTTGGGATATGAAAACCCCTTCCTGAACCCATAGAGCAGGCATATCACTTTTGCCTGTCAGGTACCGGACATACAGGCTGGACCCTGCCTAGGGACACAGGCCTTTGATAACTCGCCCGCGACGCCATGTCAATGATAAAACCCTTACGCTTGTTACTACCAGCGGGTTCACAGCGTGGTGAATGACTTGCTGAGGGGTCACACCAACTGGGTCCTGCCTCATTTCCGGTCTACCCTAACGAACAATGACTCCTTTTCCCTCTCTGGGCCTGTTGTTCACAGCTACCCGGAATGCGCCATAAAGCCCTAAGATCCGTACCTGGGATTTCTTTGGCAAGGTGGACCGGTACTACCCCACCTCTGATGGGCCTTTCCCCCCCAACTCAATTGGGGGGGGGGGCTTTCGGGTCAAACCCATAAGAGGAGATGACATCATAATGGCACTGTTCCTCTCCCACTTTGCCACTTGATAAGAGCTGAACACACTCGTCCCTCTGCCTTCCTCACCAAACTCGCAGTCAAAGCTGCCTGGTTAGTTCAATGGGTAGGTGAGACGTCTTTATCCCCAGAGTCAGGGATCCAAGACCTGTGGAGGGCACCCCCGGCCAGGCTCCACTAGTATGGCCCACAGAGCACTCCTGCAGGTGGGGTACTAGTCTGTTCCCAGTCATCACCTTCTCAACCCAGCAGGTCTCTTCTTGTAGCTCCTTCTCTGGGGATGACCATAGTGCCGTGGTCATCCCAGCCCAACTCTGGAACAATGCTGTTTGGATGTCCTGCAGGTACAGCTCCCTCTTCCTCATCACACTGTGAGGGTTCTCTAGCCCTAGCAGTTGCTACTTCGTGCTATGTTTCCATCCTAGGCGACTACTAGGGGCCTTTCTTGCTGGATAGACCTCGTATTATGCCTGTCCTGAGATCCCGACTAGCCACTTGGAGTTCGGGAGCTAGCTGTCCCCTGATAGAATTCACTCTCAGGGTAGGATCTAATGACAACAGTAGCACGCTCATAGAAGATGCATCAGGTAAACCAGAAATCTCCTACAGGAGACTGCAGGATGTGCACCTTTGGGGTGACAGACGCTGCTCCCTCCTTTGATATATCCCGTTTTCCCCTTAGGGGCTCTTCTTTTGGGGAGTCCAAATCCTGACACACACCTCTGTACGTCGCCAGGCCTAAGGTCGTCACCATACCAGTTGGGTTCTTTCTGGTGGTAGGAGGTCACGTAAACCAATGTGAGCTTAACCCCGTAGGCCACAGAGATCTGGCTCCCGGGATTATCATACTTGTGAGCCTAACTTTGGACATTGCTTTGTCACCAGCAACCCTTCACCCTTATACTCCTTCGGCGGTTCATCACCCGTTGAATTCGAAAAAGAAAAGGGGGAGAAATAACTATAATTCCACTTCCTTGTGTCTTCACAAGGTTATTGATACTGACAGTCCTCTTCAACAGGGACTGTCACAGCGTCATCTGTATGCTCATGTAAGCCTGGGTTATATTCATCAGGCTCACGGTAAGTTCTTCCCCTGGTCTGCCTTGGATAGGGCTGTTGAGTGGGTCAGGCACCTTCCCTTCCTGGATCGTCATGGGGTGCTTCATTTCCAAATGTGCTGTATCAGGTCGTCAGCTGCCGCCTCTGGCCATCCGCACTTTCCACTTTTCTATCTAGGGCGCAGTAACTCTCCTAGTCCCTACCCACCTCTGGCAGCCTATTGCTTCTACGGACGCTAAGCGTGCCAGATCCATGTTCCTATCGGGCCCATGGGCCACAAGTGCTTCACACTGCTGGACCGAGGGAATCATGGTCTACCTCTCCTCCACTGCTTATTGCAGTGTCAGTACCCACCACTTCCAGCCAGACAATCCTACGGACTTAGGAGGTGCGTTAACCCGTGTTGCTGCCGGAACACTAACCTCTCTGGCAATCTCATGCCTCTTCCAATATGCTCTTAGGCAGAGCGGTTACAGTCGCATTCCTTGACTATAGCCATGATGCGTTGGTATCATGTTTATGCATAAGGTGACCTCGGGCCCTCCTGTACAAGCACAACAATTGGCACTCTGGCAAACTGGTCCTACTTCTCTCCACTGGGTTAAGTCCTGAAATCCCAGGTTACCCTTGCCTGGATGACGGTCCTTAGGTCAATTCCTTAGACCTTTCGAGGACCTTGCTTGTGGACAGCTACCCTAGTTGGAGACATGCTGTGCTAAAGGCGGAAGAGCCAACTCCATCCGCCATCCATCAGCATGGCTAGCAGTCACCTATTAGGATAAGTTTGGTTGCTGTTCAGACATACTGAATAGTGTTGAGAAGTAGAAACTAATAGGGCATTTTCAGCATGAGACCTGAAGGTTTTTCATTTTCTTTGAGGTAGCTTAAGCAGAAGTCTTTCACTAATGTTGTTCTCTGAATGGTACTGAAAAACGGTCTTCCAGATTACCTTGGTTAAATCTGTAGTTTACTCTTTAAGGCAGATATTGTTTTTTGTGTTGTGTGCTGAGAGAGACCAATAGGATACTGGTCTGTGACTAGGAGTCCTGGGTGCTAACTTAATAGAAAGAACACTATTTTTGGATCTCTACTTTATTTGTAAACTTACCATGTGAAGTATATTACAAGAATTACAATTTTTTCAGTTAAAAGGTACATTATAATAAGTAGAGCTTTTCTCTGAACAGTATGTTCTTCAAAATTTGTTTTGGTAATTCCTCCGCATCACTTATGGTATGATGGATTTCTCAGTCAGAGTGGTTTCACTTCATTAGTTGCAATTGACCAGAGTTTGTTTTATTTCCCTTAATAAAGAGAGAAGTAGGTGATATGTGTGACTTCCACAATGATGGTTAAAAAATTGATAGAGTTTATGTAATCCAAGGCAATATTGTTGGTTTGAACTTTATTTCAGTTCTACAGAAGTGTTGCATTTTGCTTTATTCCTCTTTAGATTATACATAAAGATCTTTAAACATGTTTACGTGTAAGATCTGAGTAAATTAATATACTCCATAAACCCCAGATAATGAAATTTTCCTATGGATTAATTTGAGTTAATGTTCTGAGTTTTATTTATTTTGCCCTTGGGGAGAAAAGTGCCTTCTGTTTAATATAGTTTGGATTTGGATTGCATGCTTTCTTTTAATGTCTGAGAAAACAAAGCTTCCTGCTGTTTCCCCCCCAAAAATCACATTATTCCTATTTCTTGAAAACGGCACTTTCCTGGTTCAGTTCTCAAAGTATCTGCATGGGTGAATTGTCCTACAGATATTCAGAAATCATTCAAATGATATTTTGTTTCTGATGCTTTCTGTATAGGCCTTGAATTCTTAACAGAAGCCTGATAGTTGGAGGCCAATATGAAAAAAGAAAAAGAAATAAGGACAATGCAGGGAATTACAGATCAGTCAATATAACCTACATATGAGCAGAAATAATGGAGCAAATAATTAAGGAATCAATTAGCAAACATCTAGAAAAGAATAAGGCATTAAGTGATGGTCAGCATGGATTTATTAAGAACAAATTGTGTCAAACCAACCTGAAAGCTTTTTATGACAGGGTAACAGACTTGTGGATAGAGGGGAAGCGGTAGATGGCATATCTTGACTTTGGCAAGGCTTTTGATATGGTCTCACATCATGTTCTCATTAAGAAACTAGGGAAGGACAGACTGGATGGAGCTAATATAAGATGTGTGTATAGTGGCTGAATAACCACTCCCAGAGAGTAGTTGTCACTGTTTTGCAGTCCTGCTGGAAAGGTATAATGAGCAGGGTATGGTAGGGATCGGTTCTGGATCTGGTACTGTTCAATATTTTCATCAATGATTTAGATGATGGTATAAAGAGTATGCTTCTAAAGTTTGCTGATGATACCAAGCTGGGAGGGTTTGCAAGTGCTTTGGAGGATAGGAGCATGATTCCAAATGAGTTGGACAAACTGGTGAAATGGTCCAGGGTAAACAGAATGAAATTCAATAAAGACAAGTGCAAAATACTCCACGCAGGAAAGAACAATCCATTGCGCACACATAAAATGGGCAGTGACTGCCTGGAAAAGGATCTGGGTGTCATAGTGGACCACAAGCTAAATATGAGTCAACTGTGTAACACTTCTTTAAAAAAAAAAAAAAAAAGGCAATACCATTCTGGGATATGTTAACAGGAATATTATAAGTAAGATGCATGAAGTAATTCTTCCTTTCTACTCCATGATGATTAGGCCTCAACTGGAATATTGTGTCCAGTTCTGAGTGCACATTTCAGGAAAAATGTGGAGAAACTGGAGAAAATGTAGAGAAGAACAATACGAATGATTAAAACAATGAGAGTCCCATGGCACTTTAAAGACGACAGCTATGTCTACACTACGAAATGTTAGTTCGAATTTGTTAATTCGAACTAATAAGTTTAAGTTTAGGTTGAACTCAACTTGCATTTATTAGTCTGAATTAACAAAATGGACTTAATGTTAAGTCCACTACGCAGTTCGAAGTTAGTTTGAACTAGCCACGATTTTTTAGTTCAAACTAACTTTTTAAATTTGAACTAAAAAAGGCACAGCTAGTTCAAACTAAAAGTTAGTTTGAACTAAGAAACGGGATTAGTTTGAACTAACCACTTAGCTCAAACTTATTTAGTTGGAACTAGCATGACTATATTGTGCTAGTTCGAACTAGGCAAAGCCTAGTGTAGGCAGGGAGCAAATTAGTCTGGATTAAGCCTCCTTAATACAGACTAATTTGCTAGTGTAGACATAGCCTTAAAGGTCTGGAACACGTGACTTATGAGGAAAGATTGAAGCATCTGGGTTTCTTTAGTCTGGAAAAGAGGAGACTGAGAGGGGACATGATAATAGTTTTCAGGTACCTAAAAGTTTATTATGAGGAGGAGGGAGAAAATTTGTTTTCCTTAAATCCTGATGATAGGACAAGAAGCAAATTACAGCAAGGGAGGTTTAGATTGCAGATTAGGAAAAAAAAATCCTAAAGGTCAGGGTGATTAACCCCTGAAATAATTTGCCTAGACTGATTGTGGAGTCATCTTCATTGCAATTATTTAAGAGCAGGTTAGACAAACACATCAGGGACGGCTTAAAAGGATATTTGGTGCATTCATGAGTGCAGGGGACTGGACCCGATGACCCCTCATGGTTCGTTCCAGTTTGCATGATTGTATGAAGGATTAGGATTTGGGTGATCACGATCAAAGGCAAAGAAAGCAGCAGTAGAATGAAGTTGGCACTTGATTGCTGAATAGCAGCTGTGAAACTTAGGGTGCGTCTACATAGGAATGTTAAATCCTGAGAGTTTTTTATGCAATTTAGGTAACTTGAATAATGCAAGTTGCAGAAATAGTGAGCACACAAAGTCTGTGTTCTGTTTTCGATTTGCATTCTGTGAACGTGCAACAGCATAGTTTGCTGCAAAGTGTGACTATGTCATTTTCAGGATATCTAAGTTCTTTCGCTTTGCTGCTGAGTGGTGTGCATTTTGGGAGTATTTCACTGTGAATTGTATGAAGCCAAGTGGTTTCAAATTTAAAAGAAAAAAGCCAAATCCCATGTTTCCACTCTCCCCAACCCATGCTGCTTCTGTGGGTGGTCTTAGACCATTTTTGAATTTCTGCTGGTCAGCATCGATCTAGCACTGTCCACAGCATTACAATGAGAATCATAAAGTCAAAGCTGGAGAAATTCAGCATTGGATTTTGCTATCATACCACAGAAATGATGATGTAGGAGCATAATAATCTGTGGTGACATCAAGCACGCACTGTGAAGCACTGTCATCAAAGTGAGCAGGAGACAAAAGTTTGTGCTAAACTGTTGGAGTGAGAGAACTGCTTTTTTGGTCAGCTACATAATATTCAGCTCCTTTTATAAGCATGGGAAGCCAGCGTGGATGATGGGGAAAAGACCATTTTCAAACTGGGATGACCTGGCAACGATGAGAGAATTTCAGGGTAGTGAAGGCAAATTTTTACAGGCTCTGTATCTAGTAGAGAGAGAGAAAGCATGAAGCAGTGGGCTTAGTGTAAGACCTGAGGTCTGAACCAGTGGCTGTAAACTGAAGTCAGACGATGGATTAAAGCAGATACTTACAAGTTCACTCTCCACTGCATGAATTGGGAAAAGTTACTGATAGCGTTGCTAAAAGATGGGCACTCTTAAGATGAATAGGCACTAGATATTTACATAAATACATTTCAGAAGGCTAGTACAGTTATACCCCAATCTAGAGCAGGATAAAATATTTTGACAGAACAATGTATCAGAATGTTTTCTCCAAGATACCCAGAACAAAGTGAGGTAAAAAACAGGTGTGATAAAACACGCAGGGTGGTACATAAATTCATTCCAGTTGTTTGTCTGTCTACAAATGTCAAGATTGCTTGCTTTTAATCTTTTGTGAAGAGACTTTGGCTATGTCAACACTAGCGAATGTCTGGATTAAGGAGGTTTAATCCGGTCTAATCTGAGCCCTGTCTCTACTAGGCTTTGCCTAGTTCGAACTAAAAAAGCATGGCTAGTTCAAACTAAGCAAAGCTAGTTCGAACTAGTTAGTTCGAATCATAAGTTCAAACTAACTGCTTAGCTCGAACTTTAGTTTGAACTAGCATGATGCAGTCATGCTAGTCGAACTAAATAAGTTCAGACTAGTGGTTAGTTTGAGCTAACTGTGGGTTTGTTTTGTTTTGTTTTGTTTTGTTTTGTTTTTTTAGTTCAAACTAACTTTTAGTTTGAATTAGCCACGCTTTTTTTAGTTCAAATTAAAAAGTTAGTTCTAAGAAAAAGCGGTTAGTTTCAACTAACTTTGAACTGCTTACTTTGGACTAAGCAAGTCTGAACTAAGCAGTTAGCTGTAGACATAGCCATAGAGACTCCCAATGTTGATTGAGCTATTCCTTTGCACTGGTACTCACACTAATATGCTTCTGCAAGTTGTGCAAATCATTTGGATGGTGCTTGAAGGCGGTAAACCAGGCTGAATGCCTTTGTCATTTAACCATCTCTGTGGTCTTTCCCCATGAGAAACATAAAGGTCTGCTGAACTAGCAGGTTATGCTCTTTTCCCGTGCTGATAACACTGGAGCTCCAAAAGCAAAAGCACTGAGCAGCTTTAAGATCCTGACAACAAATAACGTTTAACCCTTCTGCATTGACCCTGGAGTTGCAGCAATGACTTGCTAATACTCAGTGCCCTGTACTTGGGAAGACGCAGGTCAACATTGCCACCTAGAAGTTGGCTGCATCAGAATACTACTTGTCTGTAGCCAGACAGTTTGGCATGGGGAGATGAACTGCTGGGGCTATTCTCATGAAGGTCGTAAGGTGCGGTCCAGTCAGATCCTAAAGTGGGTAATACTCAAGAGATTGTTGATTAGTATGGAGTTTCTAAATTTTGTCGGGGTAATTGATGGAACCCATGGGTCTATCATTTATCTATCGTCTCCTGCTACCCTCCTCCATCAGGGATTTGTAAGCAGAAAGAGATGGTTTTCCATGGTGCTCCAAGGACTGGTTGACCAGCACAGCCAGTTTACAGACATAAATGCAGGGAATCCATTTCTGTTTAAAATAATAGAGAAAGGAGACTCTGCGTATAGAAACACTGTGGACATTAATGGTTTGAAAGTTTGTCCAGTTATTCTGAGAGACCTCCAGCTTACCATCTTAGCTAATGAAGTGTCTTCAGGCCACTTGGACAGATGGAAGGAACATTGCAGAATGGTAATCCTCTGTGCATTTAGCTGGTTAGAAGGCAAATGGCACTGCTTATGGAGTAGGTTGGAAGCAACAGAAAATGTGTTCTGATAATTTTAATTGCTTTTTTGTGTTCTACATGATGTTTGTGACAGCAAGGGAAAAAGTCTTAATGGAAGGGATGCTGATGTTAAGAGAACAATTCAAGCAGCCACCAAAGCATCCCACAGAAAACGCTAACATCTGGGGAAATATTGTCAGAGATGTCTGTTGTTCATATTTTGAGCCTCCTGCCTGAAAATATTGTTAGCCCGTGCAAGGGTGGTATTGGGATTGGTACATTGTGATAAATATGTTGTGTATGTGTGGTGGAATGCTATTTGTGGACTTATGAATTATTTCTGCTCTATTTTAAGGGTTTTCTGAGTTAATGACTCATAATGGATAAATTGTAAGTAGTTTTCTTATTTTCAAAGAGGAATAAAACCAAAACCAAAGTTTTAATTAAACCAATGGAAAATAACTATTTTTGTATTTGAAAATTAATTTCACTAAACAATCTACTAACTATACATTTATAAGCAACTATTTAAATAAACCAACAGTACAATCAAAACACAACAAACTGAACAATGTTGAGTGGGGAACTTAAATCACCAGTAGTGGATATAACTTCTCTCTGCCACTTCTTGTCCCCTTGGGATCTGGGGTTAACAGCCGTGGCTCAGAATTGTCAGAGGTAGTGCTGGGCTCAAAAGCACTGGACACCTGAGAGTCAGTTTTCTTTGCACCCTGAGTTTGGTTCTGGAAGGGGAATGGCCACTGGTAGCACTCTTGTGAGTGAAGTGGGGGATGTTGGTGCTGGTTCCAGTAGCCACTGTTGTCTAGGGGCTGAAGGACATGTCTGGATCCCAAATTACAGGCAGCATTTGCAGGCCTACGAGGACCATGGTTTGCAGGAGAGCATTCTGGCTCAGTATAACTTCCATGAGTTGCCTCAGTACCTTCCTGTCCTTTTCCATCCTCTCTTTGACCATGGCAATGTTGTTCTTAGCTACTGGCACAATATTCTGGGAGAAAGCTTATTGCTTTCTCTCCTGGGTCTTCATGTACTTCCTCCTCATCTCAGCTTGTCTGGCTTTCCTCTGGAAGTCTGCTATGAATTCTGCAAATATTTTATCCTGAATTCCTTTTTCCCCTGTCAGGTTGCTTAGCCTCTCTGTAGTACGTAGAAGCTCTATCCTTGATGGTAACCACTGAAGGTACTCTGGCTATGGGAGTAAGGGGAGCGAGATCCATTGCTGCTTATTCACATTCTTGCCAGGCTGTGATGATTGTTAAGAGGTATATGTTAATTTACCTAACTGAAACTCTTCCCAATCTTGGGAGAACCTGAGATAAGTGGTCTGCATATGAGGAAGGAGCTGTGTGTGTTGGGATTTCTGTCTGCTATGTGTGCTGTCATTTTGTTTGGGAGATTGAGGGGTGGGGTGGGTTGCAATTAAGTTCCCAGGTTTTTGCAGGTATTTTTGTAGTGTCAGAGGTTGTGGTTAGAATGTGTGTCATCTATACCTCAGATAGAGTAGTGTTCTTAGTGCTCATACGAGCAACAGGGTTGCTATTTATACCTCATGTAAACCATGAATGCTAACTAAACTTGTTTTCCTGTGTGTGCCTGCTGTCTCTGTGAACCAACAAAGTTTGCACAAATGAATGCATTTGTTAACACAAATTTGTTGTGGTCACAGGTAGTGGTGAGCCATTGGTGGCTGCCCTTTTTAGATGGGAAATGTGGAGACAGGGTGAGTCTTGCCCTCAGGATATGTGAAGGAAGGGGAAAGGATGTGCCCTCCATACCAAGGCCCCCAAAACTGTTAATAAATCTTTAATTTAGCATGTCACAGAGGCTGATTGCTGGACAGAGCAACCACCGTTTTGGAAACATCATTAGCATGGGTCAAAGGGGGTGGGGGCTTGACACTTGGAAATGCTCCTAGTTCACTCCTGCCTCCAGTGGCTGTGGCTATGGGGGACCCAGAACTAAATCCAGAACCTCAGAATAGCCAGTCATAATGAATAAATTGTGAAGATAACTACTTACATGCTGAAATTCCATCCAAGGGAGCTTCCTCTTTGGCTCTTGTCTGGATTTCTGGGTCTGGAAATTGAGCTCAGATAGTGCAGGGCAGGAATTTCAGCCTTCTGCAATAGGGCAGGACTGGGGCTGACCTTCCCCGGGCCAACATCAGGTCCCAGTTTGACAGTCTCGAGCAGGTGTGGCTAAGCTGTGGCTTGGGAGCCGCATGTGTCTCTTGAATGAAAAAGTGTGGCTCACGGAAGAACGTCAGCCAATCAATTTAGTAGGTAAAAGTATATGGCTGTATGCCTCTGTTCAGCTCTTGAAGGTTTCATAATCAACTTGTGTGGCTCTTGAGTTCCATAAGTTTGGCCACTCCTGGTCTAGAAACTATGGTCACTGCTTTTACAGAATTATAATAAATCATGTGCAAAGTATATGTTGTGCAGCATCAATGGAAAAGTCACATTCTGTTGACCATTATTGCCATATTGAAATGTATGTATCATCATCAGATGTGAAGTTAAGATGTTGCTGTGTTTGTCACTAAAACACGAGAGTCAGGGAAACACCCGCAGGCTAGCCCCTGTCTGTAAACTTAGAAGCTCTACATGCCAAGCCTCATGTAGACAACGTGTGAGCATGAATTTGCAATTCTTTGAATAGCGTCCCTCTGGATGCTCCACCTTGGGTTGTCTGCATGTGCTTGTGCTGTTGATCGGAGATTTTCATGGGCAGTGCTCGGATAATTGTCTGATAAAGGCTCGCAACCAAGGAGAGCTGTCTGGTCAGTTAGGTTCACAACTACTGTATTCAAAAGCTTAGATCTCATAATAAACACGAAAAGGCACATACCTAGACTTTTGCACAGCCAAGGTATTCCTGCTGAGCTGAAGGATCAATACAGTATAGAGCTTCTGTTCCCTACACAGAAACATCTGACCGCAGCTGTTTGCATTTATCTACAAATACTTGGTTACATGGCTGCAACCACCTTTGTGGTTAAGCATGCATAACTCCACATGCAGCCCCAATGACTATGGCTTTCACAGTACACAGACCCCACAAACGCTCAATACACAAAATAGTAGCATTGCCAATCAGGATGAATCAATCACTGGGCTGGTGGATGGAACAACAAAGCCTCATAGTGGTCATGCCATTCCTGCAACAGTTATCTTCAATTATGACCACCACCAACGCTTCCCTTTATTGAGTGGGAAGCCCACCTCCAAGACTGCACGACCCAGAGCCAATGGTCAAGACACAAAGTGACTCTTGAGAGAAATCTTTTGGAACTCAGAGCAGTCTGCAACATCTGTCTATGTATTCAACACCTCATGAAGAAATAACATGTAAAGGTAGTGACAGACAAGACAGCATATATGTCCTATATCAGTTGCCAGTGGGAGCAAGATACAATTATCTGTGCACAGAAGCGGCAAAATTATGGACTTGATGCATAAACAACAATACCAGGATCTCAGCAGCATATTTTCCTGAGATGCAAAAGATGACGGTGGACTTCTTCAGCAGGATTTTCAACAGTGACCCAATGAGAACTATGCCCCAATCCCCTGGAATAGATTTTCTAACAATTTGGTTTACTCCACACTGGGACTCTTTGCTGCCGCCTACAACAACAAATGCTCCACTGTTTATTCAAGAGCAGGCATAGGCAAAGGATCAAAAGAAAATATCTTTCTACTTACGTGGAATGTACACCTACTCTTCATCTTCCCAGCATTCCCTCTGATACACAAGAGCCTACTCAAAATACTTCACGACGCAGCTGCTGTCATAATGATAGCTCCATCATAGTCCAGACTGCCATGGTTCACATACCTGTCCTAGATATCAGCTCTAAAACCGATTTGCTAGCCACCACTAAAAAGATCTCCTCTCCCAGAACAGAGGTTCTTCTTTGAGTGCTGATTGGATACATTCAGTAGCAGGTGTCTCTTTGCCAGAGCGCCTGATTGGTCAGAACTTTTTGTCCTGGCCTGTCAAAAGAGGGCAGGTGGCCACCACCCCCTGCGCCACCCCGTGGCAATCTTTGCGGCAGCCGCCTGGCTCCTCCCCAGTTTCATTTCTTCCGCCTTAGCATCGGATTGTGGAACTGCCTGCTCCTTGCGCTTCGCAAGCAGCCTGTTTCTTTGTTTGCTTTATGAGCCTTTCGCTCAACTGGGAACACCTATTCGTGGACCTAGTTCCACCGAAGAAGTTTCCCCTCTTAGGCTGGAACATCTCACTCCTGCACCGTCTACCATGCTGGGCTTTAAACCCTGTGCCGAACGCAGCAAGACCTTCCCACGGGATGATCCCCACAAGAAGTGCATCCGGTGCCTGGGCGAAAGCCATTTGGTCATTGCTTGCTCCATCTGCCTGTCCTTTAAACCAAGGACAATCAAGGACAGGGAGCAAAGGTGCCATGCCCTGGCCTCCAAGCAGGTTCAGCACTCTTCCCCTGAGGCTTTGGGGTCTCCTGCGGTACCATGTGCCAGTTCGACACCAGAACCAGCTTGGTACCAATTTCGGTACTGTGGCACCGGCACAGCCCCGCGTCTTCGACACAGGGCTCCCCTTGGGACCAGTCAGGGTTGGTACCGATTCCGATGACGCCGGAGGCAGTCGAGGCAGCAAGGGCATTTCTCCTACTGCCTACGCCTCCCTCTCCGGTGCCCACTAGAACGGGAAAACCAGCCTTCGTTTCAAAGGTCTGGGCGCAGTGCAAATGGCACCGTTCCCCTTCTCCACTACTGGGGCCGGGTTCCCAGACATCGAAGCCCAGTACCTCCCTGAGTCCTGGTACAGTGGAGCCGTCCCCCCGGCACCATATTACCCTGCCATCTCTGGTACTGCCCTGAGGGTCCTGAGACGCTTGCCTCTCTTCCAGCCCAGTAGAAGGAGCCTCAAAGGGCTACAAACAGCCCCAGCCCTTGGTGCCATCACCCTTCCGGTACCACCCTCATGAATGTTCCCCGCAGGAGACCCCTGCATTCAGCACCGGTGAGAGCTTTAAACCTGGTACCGTGCTCTTACATGGGGGATCCATCCGTGAATTTTGACCTCCTGTGCCGTGTCTCAGCCCATGTGGGAATGGAGGTCCAATCCTCCGAAGAGTCCACCAACACTTTATTTGGGCTTGTGTTCTCTTCAGTGGAACCAGTCACAGTTCCCCTCCACCCCAGTGTTTGGGAGTTGGCCTTGTCCCACTGGCAAAAGTTGGGTTCCATCTTCCTGGTTTCAGGTATGGTGGGCCTCAAGTACAGGGTCCCGGGGTCAGAGTTTGCCTTCCTCACCCACCACCCAGCCCCACCTCCTCCGACGGTGGAGGCAGCGGTCATAGAGCTGGGACAGGCTGCCCATGATCCCCTCCCGACATCGAGGGATGCACGGGAGTTAGTTACTGGGCCAGAAGGTGTACTCCTCCTCAGCCTTCCAGTTGCGCGTGGTGAATAATCAGGTCCTAACGAGCAGATATATGCTGGATGTGTGGGAGTCAATAAACAAATTCAGGAATCTACTCCCACTACAGGCGAGGGAAGAGTATGATGCCTTTCTTGTGGATGGTAAAATAGCCTCCCAGGACCTCCTCTTGTCAGCCTGGGATGCAGTGGATATGGCGGCCCGCACTATGGCCTCGGCTATAACCCTGTGCCGCACAGCATGGCTACAGGAAGCCAGGGTGCCCCCAGGCTCCCAACAGGTGGCTGTTGATCTGCCCTTTGGGGGCAATGCCCTTTTCCCACCAGAGACCTTAGCCGTGACCCCCGGGGTAGTTAAAATATCTCAGCTTGCTTCTGGCAGGGCCTACTCCATGTCCTCCAGCCACAGAAGCCCCAATAGTAAACCAACCCCCCCCCCCCAGCAGGACTTAATCCTCACCACCACAACTTCAGTTCAAAATCCAGCTGGGGGACCTTCCTGTCAAGGTGTCTACCCCTACAACTCGGGAGGGATCGAGACCAGCTAATCAGCAGTATTCATTATGACTAGCCAGACTCATTGTCAATCAACTTCTCCAAACCCCTGCCATGGAGTTCCCACTGACTTGGGAACCATCCTACAAACTGACAGATGGCCCTCCCCTCCCTCCCTCCGTCTCTGTGTGTGTGTGTGTGTGTGTGTGTGTGTGTGTGTGTGTGAGTGGGCGGTTCAGAGGTTAAGCAGCCTCCTCTCTTTCAGGTAGGACCAGGATTTAACACCATATTCATCCCCTCTCTATTGATCCTGTAACTGAGAGGACTCAATCCTCTGGTTATCCAAGCTTCCACTACTACTGTAGTGGACAGAATGGAGGCCTGTGGTCTGAACCCACGTGGGTAATCCCTAGCTAACGGTTCTGACTCCCAAGGGGCTACCATGTCCTTGTACCTGACAGTCCGTCGGGGGGGAGTCCCCCTTCCCGTCCCCCCTGCTTCCTCGTACGGCGACTCCCTTGCCTTTTCCGGGACACACAATGCATTCATGGAGCACACTCCAAACATCAAAATGTGTACTGCCTCACCTATGCCCACTCCCAACTAAATGGGGTCTTCCCCTGGGGGGTGTCATTCCCATACCCGGGAGCTACACTCACGCATGCTTTCCTGTGAGCAAGGTCTTATCATTATATCTTTCAAAACAGATATTCGGAAAACCCGTTGTCAGCTCTCGCTCCCCTTCCTTTAGAAGGCGCTCACTTCCCTATCCCTAAGGTTGGGGGGGAGGCCTCCACCGTCTCTCATTCGCCGCCTTAACTCACCCTTCCCCTGTGTCACCAGCGGAATTAGCTAGTGCTTAAATACAGCTCGCATCCAATCGACCCCCATCCAGGGTTCTAAAGTATATGCTTCCACTTCAGGGGTACTCCAACCCCTCCTTAACCCATGGAGCAGGCAAACTGTCCTCACCTGCCAAGTACTGGACACAGATGCCGGAGCTCAGCCACCAGACACAACAGTTTGGCCAATCGCTTGTGGTTTCCATATGGGAGATGAGCCCTCCGGTACTTGCTACTACCAGCTGGTCCACAGCTTGGGTGAGTGCACTTGAGAGGGGTCACATTCTCTACCCTCCCTTTCCCCATACAGGAAAGAGGCTATGTTAACAAACAGTGATTCAGCCCTCCCCCCACCCCCGGCCCATTGATCACCGTTATCTGGGACATGCCCTAAAGTCAGAACCCCTGTATACGGAGTTTTGCCCCTGATAAAGTGGACCTGTGCCACTTCGTTTTCTGCCAGAAAGGCTGGCATGGGGTCCACTGGCTGGGTGGGCATCCCCAGTTCTCTGTGGCAGCCCGCCCACTGCTTCTCCTTGTCCCTGGGAGCGCTCTCTTTCTTTCTAAGGTGGTCACTCCCTTCCACTCAAATCAGGAGATCCTCAGGTCATGGCAAACCAGAGAAGATGACATAATAATAATATCATCTGGATTCCACACCTTTTGCCATTCGGTCAAAGGTAGAGAAACTTGTCTCTCTGCCTTCCTCATTACTCTCACAGTCACCGCTTGGTCCCACCGTGATGGTTCGAAGACCATCCCTGTAGGCAGAGTACAAGTCTGGGCCCAATCATCATTTCCCAGAGTTTCATCCAGCAATGCCTCTCATGTAGCTCACCCTCTTGGGACAGCCATAGCGCCTTGGTTACCCAGGCCTAACTCTGGGAGACTCTTGCTCAGGAGTCCCATGAGTACAGCTCCTTCTTCCTCACCACAATCCAAAGATCTTCTAGCCTTAGTAGTCGCGACTTGATATATTATACTTCCATCTTAAGCGATTACTGGGGGTTTTCTCACTCGATAGAGCTCACATTAAACCCACCCCAAAATTCCTATCAGCAACCGGGAACTCTGGGCTTCTTCGTAAAGAAAGGACAGAGGGGGTTGGGTACTGCGTGCTCACATCTTAAAGAATCTCAGTTACTGCAGAAGTTGAAAAACAGTTGCTCAAACACACGCATAGTAAGGCTGCTAACCCCCATGATACAGCAGGGATTGTTGCCAGTCCCTAGGGGAGTTTAAGATAAAGGACAGTGACATCACCACCTCATTTCTCCTCCTTTACTCACACTGAAGGCAACAAGAAAGTTTAGAAGACAAAGAAATATTTGGACTCGGGGGGTGAGGGAGCAATCCTAACTGGAAGATCTTTCCGGTTATCACAGACTGCTGTAGGATTTTGTGGAAGAGAAACCTTATTACTTCAAAATTATTTTAGCTTGCTAAAGTTTAAGAATTAGTCTGTGATTTTTATCTTTTATTTCCTTTTGTAACCAGTTGTGAATTTCTATGCCTATACCACGTACACAACCTAAAATCTATCTTTCCTGTGATTTATAAACTTATTTTAGTATTTTTCTAAACCAGTATGTTTCTTGCGGAAGTGTCTGGAAAATCTACTCAGGTGCTCAGGCTGGTACATATTTGTACCCTTTAATGGTATTACAAACTAATTGAGATTACTCTGATGAAGGGGATCCTGAGCAAGCTAAAATGCATATTTCTGGGGTGCAAGGCTGGAGGAATTTTAGAGTTTCTCTGAGTATAGAGTTCATGAGTGGCTGTGAGAGTCTTCATGTACTTCACTGGGTATGCTGCTTCATGCTGATGGCAGAATGAATAGGGCCTGAAGGGATTTGCTGTTCACTAATTTAGCAGTACAGGAGGCACTCTGAGCAGGAGTGGTTCCATAGTCTAGATGTCAACACAGGAAGCATGACACCCTGCTCACAAAAAGAACTTGGCTCTTAGGAGACAACACTTCCCTAACATTCTCCTGCTCGTCCTCTGACAACTCTCCTGATTGTTCTTGGTAGTGGGGTCGGAAATGGGTGTACTATAAGTATGTTGAATCCTGTCCACTTTCATCAAAAAATTGATAGGTCACATGCTCCTGCTAGAGTGTCTACTTGTCGGCCTTTCTTATCTGTGCTTTGTCCTGATGTGGTTGTTTTGTATCTGGTACTGGCTGGCATCCTGCCAGTGACACCTCTTGGGCAATATGCTCTGAAAGGTCTTTATTCCAGTGGCTGGCCACAAAAGTTTTCTGGGATCCAAGGTATCAATCAGCACAGCTCCAAGGGCCTGTGTTAAGCATGGTATAGGGCTTCTGAACTGCTATCATAGTTGTGTTGCAAGAATGAGTTAGAGAGAGCCAGGAGCAAATAGCAAAAGCTGGTTCTATGCCAGCCTTTAAAGGAGGGTGGCAGTGTCCTGGGAATTTGACACCAGAGCATGGGAGAGTGTAGAGGTAAATGGGAAGGTCACTAATGGTCAACCCACATGATGTTGTGGGATAATCTTTGGAAACATGCAGAAGTGGCATGCAACAACTGTGTTCACATGAACAATTCAGATCAGATCTAGGCCTCTTTCCAAGAAGACTCTAGAGTTCAGTGTATAATTAGTGCACAGTGATAGATTGTGTTGTGTGTACACAACCAATTTCGAACTGAATTAACTTGTTTTGATCTAGTTTAAAACACTTGTTTTAGGGCATGTCTGTGCTACAAAATCAAGACTTAAATCAATGTACAGTCACTGCAGTAATTAAAGAGGTGCTCCCCATCCATACTATGTTCCTTCTATTGGTGATGCACATCCTCATCAGGAACACTCCCACCTGCTTAGCTGTGTGGGGCATTGTGGGGCACTCACAGCTGTAGCCCTCCCCCTGCCCCAGCCCTGGGACTGACAGCCTGGGGTAGAGAGGGACTTAAGCTCTGGGCCTCATGTAGAGCTGACAGCCAACAGGTGATGTAAGTAACTTAGTGTCCACATACATGGACACTGCATTGCCCTAACTACATCAACCTAAGCCCTGTGTCGCTTACTCAAGTGGAGTTAAGTTGATGCAGTGAATGACCTATACTGGTTGGGAGCTGCATTTTAGTGTAGAGACTAAGAGTTAGGTCAACATAAGCTGCCTTTTGTTGACTTAACTCTGTCATGTCGACCAGGCCTCGAGCAAGTCCTAAGTAGCATCTTCTCAGTTTCAGAAAAGTTGTAAGCATTAGCTGTAAGACTGCAGCTATTTTCAGACTCACAAAGGTAATGCTGCATTGATTTCCAGTCTGTTCACCTTTTGAAGATTATCATCATAAACATAATGACTAGAAACTTAAAAAATAAAACTTAAATCCTGCAGAAATTGATGGCTGAAGCCCTTTTACTTTGAAAGCAAAGCTTCTCACTCACCAGTGGTAAAAGGTTTGAGTGGATTTTTCAAAACCTTGTGTTTTCCCATTATTTTAATACATGAGTTATGATAGTGGAAAAGTTGTTTCCATTTAAAGTGAAATCCTGTTTCAAAGAGTGATTGGGGTAACCTTCACTTTGATCATAAAATCTGAATGATCGCTACAACCACATCCATAAAACAATGAACTCCCATATGAGATAAATTAAATAGAACCAGAATGGGCCTCTTGCAAGGACAGAGTGAATGCTCCTAGACCTTTTCATTCTGGGGTATGTCAGTTGGGTTATAATTGGCTCTAATTAGCACACTTTCCAGCTATAAAATTCTTTACCTTGAAGCTCAGTGACAGTCAAAGATGTGAAAATTCTTCTTGCCTTCCAATAGTGCTTCCAATCTAGTCCTTACAACTGAGTGTCCACCAGTTAATTCAAGTGAGGGGCAAACACATCAGCACCCAAAACAAGTGGATTTTAGAAAATTAGTTTTTATTTCTTTACCAAATAATCACTGCAAAAGTAATTGGCAAAACTAAATTTCATTGTCAGAAATCCAATTTGTCTAATAAAATAGGTCATAATAGCCATTGCCATCCTACTTAGTAATTCAAAAATAATATTTAAACTAAAAAAAAAGTCACTGAGGTTTTTGATTTGCTTCTTATCATTAGGTGTGAGATACACTTTCATGATTCCATTTTCCAATCCATTCAGAAATCATCAGAACAGTCATCAGTACTTTGTTTCATTTTGGATATGGAATGTCAAAAATCAGTTATCAATAATAATAATGCATTAGTATTATCTTTTTACTTGTGTTTATAAAGCGCTTTTAATATTTTCAAAGAATCAGTAGATGTCTTCTGGAATAGAAGTTCACAGAATAAGAAAAAAAAAAGCAAGGAGTCCTGTGGTACTTAAAGACTAACAGATTTGTTTATTGCATGAGCTTTCATGGGAGAAAATCCCACTTCATCAGATGCTTTGAAGATGGGGAAAACTTACAGAATGGGATGAAAATAAATGCCAGGGAGTGTAAGACATGCCATTCTGTAAGTTTCCCCCATCTTCAAAGCGTCTGATTCAGTGGGGCTTTCTCCCATGAAAGCTCATGCGATATATCTATTAGTCTTTAAGTGCCACAGGATTCCCTGCTTTTTTTTTTTTTTTTTTTTTTTGCTGAACTAGACTAACACGGGTGCCCCTTTGGAACTTTACAGGGAACAAGGTGTCCATTATGAAATACAGAAATGAAGTTTGTTGTTATAGCCATGTTGGCCCTAGGATGTTAGAGACACAAAAAGATGAGCCTTGTGTAGCTTGAAAGCACATCTGTGTCACGATTCATGCTGAATCTTTTGAAGTTTTAATGAAAAACAGTTTCATTATTTCTAAGAATAAGATTAGCAAAAGGATAGATAGTTCCAGTTAAGCTGGAATATGGGTGAGGTGGCTGTAGGGAATGTGTTGAGCATTAAGAACTTTAACTTTGTGTGCTTACGAGAACTTGCTAGAGGCTTGCTGCTAAAACTTGTAATATGCCAAATGTACTGAGTGTGCTTTAGCATCACAGAGTTCACCAGACATGAACTTCACTGGGCATGTTACCATCTACTGTTGAGCCTCCTTCATTGTAGGTACAGAGTTGCAACTCTACAGTAGGAATATAGTTGCAGTTTTCACTACCACCATCTACCTGTGTTTGATCTAGGGAAAGGTACAGTAGGTAGGCAGGCAGGAGGAGATCATGAGTTCTTCGATGAGCAGTGTTCTTGACATGCTCCACCGTAGGTTTTCTGTGCGGCACCGCACCCCAGTCCGGAGATTTTTGAAGAGCAGTGGCTCCCTCAGCGGGGAGAGACGGAGACGACAGGGATAGGCTGGAGCGCTTCCCGCCTTGCTGACGTCATCTGTGTCTCTCCCCGCTGCCCCTCCAGTTCCCTCATACCGCCTCCGACTCCAGACGGAGTCCGCAGTGGCTCCTGTCACTTCACCTGAGGGGGGAAAAAAAAAAAAAGAAGAATAAATACAACTAAAACATGACTGAACAAACTTTGATTCATGCAGCCAAGCTGCAAACCCCGCCGGGGTTTAAATGTTGCGCTTCTTGTAACGAAGCGATGCTGGCATCCGATGGGCACTTAGATTGTATTAAGTGCCTGGGAGAAGGTCACCTATCCCAAAGATGCCAACATTGTAAAAATCTGACTGCCAGGGCTCGCAAGGACCAGGAGCGGAAACTCAAGCTCCTATTGCTGGAAGGAGCTCTCCGTCCCGCGTCGGACCCGGGCGCCTCTCCTCAGTCTTCTGAGGGAGCGCGAAAACGCCTGGCATCAACGCCCTCTCCAGCCCCCTCTAAGTGAGGGAAAACTTCTGAGCCTACGGCCAGGGAGCTGTTGAAGGATCCTCCGCAGGGCATGGCAACCCTCACAGACTCCCAGCCAGCAAACTCCAAACTTGAAAAGCCGAACTGCGTGCGCTCTCTAAAATCCGCGCCGGTTCCAATGGTGCCAACAGCTTCCCCGGCGCGGACCCTGGTTCCACAAGCGGCGGCACTGCTCTTACACCTGTCAAGCGTGCCGACCGCTCTGACAGTACCGGGCACAGCTGCTCATTTTCTCCCGGCACCGGCTCCTTTTCCTGTACCGCTGCCGGTTCCGACACCACAGCCAGAGGCTGCACCTAATACTGGCTCTCACTTGCAGCCTGCTGAACAAGTGCATCTCAAACATAAAAGGAAAGTGAAACATATTCAAACCAGGGAAGTCCTCACTATTCATTCCACTCCTGGGTCTCCTCTGTTTGGCTCAGACACTTCCCATTCGAGCCCACCTTCAACTCCGGGCTCCTCCTGTCACTTGCCTTCTTCTGCATCTTCGAGCCCCACATCACCAGAACGGGCGGATCCGAAGATTCAACAGCCTCCGGTCCACAATCCAGCACCAGCTCTCACATGGCCATATCCCTATTATTTTTACCCTCCCGTACCAGGGATGCCTTTTAATAACTGGCCAAACAGTACCACTCCAGCACCTGCAATGTATCCTTATCTTTTACCACAAACTACTCCTACCCCACAACAACATCAACCACAACCTGCGGGGTCTACGGCTCCTTCATCCTCGTGTGATTACCCCAAGGATCCAGATGCCCTTACTTCTGACAGCAAAACCGATGACTTGAGACAATTCCGTGAGCTTTTCAAACGAGCCGCAGAAGTTATGGATATTTCACTGGACTCCCATCCTGAGAGTCAACACAAGTTATATAAAATTCTGCAAACATCTGGACATTGTAAACTGGCCCTCCCGATGGACATCGGTATTATGGAGCCCGCATCCACGCTGTGGCAAACGCCAGCATCCAACCTCCCTTCTAACAAGAGGGTAGACAAAAAGTATTTCATCTCCACTGCGAACAACGAATTTCTTTTTTCGCACCCCTCACCAAACTTCTTAGTGGTGGAGGCAGCCAACCAACGAACCAAACAAACCTACTCTAGATCTGCCCCCACAAACAGGGATGACAAGAAACTTGACGTACTTGGTAAGAAGGCCTATACCTCTGCGGCCTACAACTTTGAATAGCCAATTATACCGCACTACTTTCCAACTATGATTACCACCTATACGAGAAGCTTAAGGACTTCGCAGATGACATCCCACATGACAAACGGGACCAGTATCATTCACTAATTTCAGAAGGTTACCTGGTAGCAAGGACAGCCTTGCAAGCTTCTTTACACGCAGCAGACGCTGCCGCCAGGTCGCTTGGTACGGCAGTTGTCATGAGACGGGCTTCCTGGCTCCATTTGGCTGAGTTACCCAGGCAGCTGCAACACACAACTGAGGATCTTCCGTTTGAAAAAGATAAACTATTTGCCAAGAAAACAGACGAAATAATGCACGGCTTAAAGGACTCTCGTGCCATACTGCGCACACTGGGCATTTACACCCATTCTCTTCCAAACAAACGTTCCCATAAAGCCCAAATATACAACTCCAGGCCTCCTCAATATCAATTTTAACCGCCGCTCCGAGACCTACAGATCGAAACCTCGTCAACCTCGCAGGAAATTAAACAACCAACCTATCCACATGTCTCAACCCTCAAAGTCGACACAACACTTTTGACGTTCCCATCGAGAGAGCTGCCAACCATATTGTAACACATCAAATCCAGTCACCACCTCGGCATCTTATTTTTATGCGCAGACTACAACCCTTCATCCCACAATGGCGCAGAATAACATCGGACAAATGGGTGTTAGAAATTGTTCAACGGGGCTATTCCATACCGTTCACTACACGCCCCAAATCCCAATACCCCCACCCGTCCCTTTTCAGGGACCCCACCCATGTACAACTTCTTCAAGAAGAGGTCACACACCTTCTCTACATCGGAGCGATCGGAGAAGTTCCCAGCCATCAACGGGGAACGGGTTGTTACTCCCCGTATTTTCTCACAAAGAAAAGAACGGGAGGGTGGAGACCAATCTTGGACCTTCGGCGTCTCAACCGTTTTATCCAAGTAAAAAAATTCAAAATGGTGACTTTAAATACTATCCTCCCAGCCCTACACCAGGGAGACTGGTTGGCCTCTCTCGATCTAAGGGACGCATATTTTCATGTCCCCATCATCCAGGCTCATCGACGCTTCCTACGTTTTACCCTTCTTTCCAAACATTACCAATACAATGTCCTTCCTTTTGGCCTTTGCACGGCACCCAGAGTTTTCTCCAAACTCATGGCACCCGTGGCTGCATTCCTTCGGAAACAGCATATCAACATCTTTCCATATCTAGACGATTTTCTCCTAGTGGGCCACTCACTTTCTCACGTACAGCGGGCAATTCGCCGGACCCACGACTTATTCCTCGATCTAGGCCTAACCATAAATTACACAAAGTCTACGCTGAAACCCACACAAATTCTTCAGTTTATAGGGGCAAGCATATACTCCCCTCTGGGAAGGGCATTCCTTCCTCTCGACAGATTCCACAAAATAGTTCAATTGACTCATGTAATTCAGAACTCCAACTTCGTTTCTGCTCGCACTTGCATGGCACTCCTAGGCCACATGGCAGCGACAACCTACCTAGTCAGGTATGCGCGTCTTCGCATGCGCCCATTTCAGCTCTGGTTTCTGTCCCGGTGTCACACGTTCAACCGCTCCGTCAACAGAATCCTAACCATACCCATACCTGTCAAACATACTCTGGACTGGTGGAAGGACCCAAACAACCTTTTGCAGGGTGTCCCCTTTCTGCCGTCACAGCCGTGTCTCACCATCACTACCGACGCCTCCCTCGTGGGATGGGGAGCCTTTCTCCAACAACACACGATTCAGGGCCGTTGGTCATCCGAGGAAACCCACCTTCACATAAACGTTCTTGAACTCAGGGCAGTCTTACACGCATGCCGCCATTTTCATCCCGCCATCACAAACAAACATGTCAGAATCCACACAGACAACAGGACGTCAATGTGCTATATCAACCGTCAGGGTGGAACCAGGTCTACCCGCCTTTGCATGGAAGCACTGACACTCTGGGACTGGTGCATACAGCACAACATTTATCTTTCAGCGGAATACCTACCTGGCAAGGACAACATCTTAGCGGATTCCCTGAGCCGCTCATTCCCATCTCACCACGAATGGGAGATCCACACCGACATTTTACGCAATATTTTCCAACAATGGGGATTTCCCGAGATGGACCTCTTTGCCTCCGAAAGCAACAGGAAATGCAAATACTACTGCTCCCGCGATGGCATCGGCCAAGGATCCACCAGCGATGCCTTCCTTCTACATTGGGGGAAGAACTTACTCTACGCCTTTCCACCTATTCCAATGATTCCCAGAGCCCTCCGCAAAATCCAGGAGGACAAAGCAAGAGTATTAGTCATAGCACCAGCATAGCCTCGCCAAACATGGTTCACCCTCCTACAAACCATGTCCACGGTACCACCGATCTCCTTACCTCTCCTTCCGAACCTATTATCTCAGAACAATGGAACACTCCTCCACAAACATCTGGACAGGCTCCACCTGTCGGCTTGGAACCTAGATGGTTCATGGGCATAGAATTAGACTGTTCACAGGACGTTCAACACATCCTACTAAATAGAAGAAAACCCACAACCAGATCCACTTACCTGCACAAATGGCGTCGATTTTCCTCTTGGTATGCGCAACATTCACTGGATTCCGTCACAGCTCTGGTACCTCGAATCCTCGAATTCTTGGCTAACCTGAAACAAAACAATTTGTCGGTAAATTCAATACGGGTTCACCTTGCAGCAATCTCCACCTTCCACGAGCCAGTTTATACAAGTTCCATTTTTGCTCATCCGATGGTCAAACGTTTCATGCAGGGCTTGCAGAATCTTTTTCCGTACGTTCGCCCTCCAACTACCCCATGGGACCTCACGAGAGTTTTAAGGGCCCTGACAAGACCCCCTTTTGAACCAATTGCTTCCTCAACTCTCTTGCATCTGTCACTTAAAGTATCATTTCTAGTGGCAATCACATCGGCCTGTCGTGTAGGGGAAATTGCGGCGCTTATGGCCCACCCACCCTACACCATCTTTTATAAGGATAAAGTTTCTTTACGACTCCACCCCAAATTTGTCCCGAAAATCTCTTCCGCCTTTCACCTTAACCAAACGATCCACCTTCCGGTCTTCTGCCCAAAACCCCATGCCACCCCCGAGGACCGTTTATTACATACCCTCGATGTCCGTCGAGCTTTGGCCTTCTACTTAGAACGAACCAAAACGTTCCGGAAAACGCCTCAACTCTTCGTGTCAATTGCCGAACGCTCAAAGGGCCAGGCCATTACTAAACAACGAATCTCTCGCTGGATCGCTACATGCATACAAACTGCATACACAGCTTCACAGTTAACTCCCCCGCATAACATTCGATCCCACTCCACCAGATCCATGTCATCTTCCATCGCTTTCCTCACCCGTGTACCCCTTCACGAGATATGTCAAGCCGCAACCTGGGCCTCATCTGATACCTTTGCAAAACACTATGCACTAGACCACCTCTCGGCAATGGATACGGCACTTGGACAAGCAGTTCTAAATGCCGCAAGGGACTTATAGACCGAAGTACCCACCTCCAAGCAACAACTGCTACATATTCACCTACGGTGGAGCAGTCAAGAACACTGCTCGTCGAAGAAATGGAGGTTACTCACCTTTCGTGCAGTAGCCGAGGTTCTTCGAGATGCGTGTTCTTGACATGCTCCACGACCCATCCTCCTCCCCTCTACTTCGGAAGGGACCATACCAGGTCTCTGCGGTACGAGGGAACTGGAGGGGCAGCGGGGAGAGACACAGATGACGTCAGCAAGGCGGGAAGCGCTCCAGCCTATCCCTGTCGTCTCCGTCTCTCCCCGCTGAGGGAGCCACTGCTCTTCAAAAATCTCCGGACTGGGGTGCGGTGCCGCACAGAAAACCTACGGTGGAGCATGTCAAGAACACGCATCTCGAAGAACCTCGGCTACTGCACGAAAGGTGAGTAACCTCCATTTCTTGTTTCAGCTTGTCCATTAACTGGTGATAATTTTGTGCATTTTGTAGCCCAGAATGATCAAATCCTTACTCTCCTACTGTAGGAGGCAGGCAGGAATCATTCAACCTATTTGAATGCTTCCCACTGCCCTTGTGTCTAGATTGCTTCCATGTGTCTTTGCAATATAACTCCGAGATTACAAAATGTCATTTCGATAAGAGCGAGGAACTGAACTCTAGTAACTAATCTAGCAAATCTCATCAATTTAGTCTCTGCTTTTCAGAAGTGCTCCAAAGTTAGGGTATGATGCAATTAAAGTCATCCTGTAATTCGGACACTTTGCACATGTGTATTATAATTGTGTTTAATTACATTATGATGTTCTATTTGTTTTGCAAGACCTTTGCCTTGTCCAGTGTACAGAATGAATGGTAACTGAGGCAGAGGGTTGCAAGTAGAGAAAAGATATTATCTTGTCAATAGACAGATTGATCTAGGAGAACAAGGTTATGTTTTGTGAGGATCAGTACCTTTTAAAGACCTTTTTAGCCACCAGTTAGAACCACGTAGTTCACCATATTGCTACAGAAGGTCTTAGGCCTCACTTAGTTGGTTGTCTTGCTACAAAAGCAGGAGCAGGCAACAGGGCTGTTAACAGGGGAGTTTGAGAGGGAGTTAGGAACTGTAGAGGAGTTCTGTGGAGTTGAGAGTACTGTGTGTTTGCTTTTCTGTTTTGTTTGTTTTCTGGTTTGGCTTTTTTTTTCTTTTTTTCTTTTTCTTTTTTTTTTCTTTTTCTTCAGTTTGCAGGGGCTGAGTGGCAGTTGGGATCAGGTGACCCCAAGTAGGGGTGGAGCCCTCCTGTTGGGGGAGCTATAAAAGCCACCACTCAAGCAAGCTGCAGCAGCACCGGGGCTCTTAACAGGGGAGTTTGAGAGGGAGTTTGTCAGGGGAGTTTCGAAGGGGAAAGACAGACTTATGGCAGAGATGGAGGTAGCAGCAGAAATCACTCCAACAATGGAAGAAACAATGAAGATGAGAGGATGTGGAAGCTGTGGGAAGTACATCATCTTTGAGGGTATAACCCCAAAGAATTTTCTTTGTAGGAAGTGCTGCCCCATAGAGCTGTTGGAAGAGAAAACCCGAGGGTTGGAGATGCAACTATGATTGAGTTTAGAAGGGGGTTTGAACAGTTGATGAAGCAGAGGACTGGAGAGGCTGGAGACAAAAACTCAGACCTGCAGATGGAAACAGGAGCAACCACTTCCGAGGGGAGACTGCTAGGTGAGGAGAGTGAGCAGTGGAAACACGTGACTGTGAGAAGGTGGAAGAGAAAAAGCCCAGTTAGTGAAGATGAAATAGAACTCAGTAACAGGTTTTCTGAATTAGCAAATGAAGGAGTCCAGCAGAGGAACACTGAAGGTGGGAGTGCGAGGAAGAAAAGGAGAGCACTAGTCCCGTTCAAGGGGCAGTTGAACCTCTGGTGATAAATAAGAGCCCAGGGAGCATTCAGGAGCGGATGCAGAGGATTGCGAACAGCAACTGTAGACATCATGACTCCCAGACCAAGAGAACTGGGGATAGATTGGAGAAGCACACTGTTTCCAGGGAAAGGCAAGTGTATGTAATTGGGGATTCTCTGCTGAGGAGGACAGACAGGCCTATAACTAGAAGTGACCCTGAGAACAGGAGGGTGTGCTGCTTGCCTGGAGCTAAGATACATGATGTGGATCTGAGGCTGAGGAGGATCCTCATGGGAGCAGGAAAGAATCCTCTGATTATCCTTCATGTGGGTACGAATGATATAGCTAGATTCTCATTGAAACGTATCAAAGGAAACTATGCCAGGCTGGACAGGACTCTCAAGGAGCTGGAGGCTCAGATAATCTTTAGTGGGATTCTGCCTGTCCCTAGAGGAGGACAACACAGGTTTGAGAAGATTCTGGGAGTTAACAGATGGCTCAAGCATTGGTGTTGCAAGGAGGGCTTTGGGATGTATGGGCACTGGGAGGCATTCAAGGAAAGAAGATTATTTGCTAGGGATGGACTTCACCTGATTAGGGAGGGTAACAGACTTCTGGGAGGGAGGCTAGCTCAACTGATTGAGAGCTTTAAACTAAGGACTGTGGGGAGATGGTTGGGAGATGCTTGGACAATCTCTATGCCTGATACTAGCATCGAGGGGCAGGAAACTGAATTCAGAAAAGACAGTATAGATGCTAGAAAGGAGGGAAGCACAAATGCTGGTCTGAGGGGCAATGTTGGCAGTAGTAATAAAAGGCCATGTCGGGTGCAGAATGTGAGCACAGCCGAGCAGCAAAAGCTAAAATGTTTATATACCAATGCGAGAAACCTAGATAATAAAATGGAGGAACTGGAACTACTAGTAGAGGAATTGAAACTGGATATTATAGGGATAACAGAAACATGGTGGAATAGTAGTCACAACTGGTGTATGGGCATTAAAGGCTTTGTGCTCTTTAGGAAAGACAGATGTAATGGCAAAGGTGGTGGTGTGGCATTGTATATCAATGATGCAATAGATTGCAAAGAAATTCGGAGTGATGAAATTAGCAGGACACAGTCTATCTGGGCCAAAATCACATTGGAGAAGAAAGCTACTAGAGTTTCTCCTGGATTAGTGCTTGGGGTGTGTTACAGACCTCCGGGGTCTGATTTGGACATGGATAGAGAACTCTTTAAGGCCTTTAAGGAAGTAAACACTACTGGGAACTGTGTGATTATGGGAGATTTTAACTTCCCAGATATAGACTGGAGGATTTGCACTAGCAGCAATAAAAGGGCACAGATTTTCTTGGAGGTGATAACATATGAATTTCTCCATCAAGCGGTTTCCAAACCAACAAGATGAGATGTGATCTTAGATTTGTTATTAGTCAGTAGTGAGGACCTCATAGAGGAATTAGTTGTAGGGGACAACCTAGGTTCTAGTGATCATTTGCTAATCCAATGTAAACTGAATGGAAGGGTAAACAAAAATAAATCTGTGACCAGAGTCTTTGACTTCAAAAGGGCTAACTTCAAAAAAATTAAGGGAATTAGCTAGGGAAGTGGACTGGACCAAAGAATTCATGGATATGAACATTGAGGATGCTTGGAACTGCTTCAAGACAAAGCTGCAGGAACCATCTGAAGCCTGCATTCCAAAGAAGAGGAAAAAATTTTCAGGCATGGGTTCTAAACCAAGCTGGATGATGTACATTTTAAATAGGTGATTAGGAGGAAACACAAGGCCTACAAGGAGTGGAAAGTGGGAGGGATCGGAAAGGAGGACTAGCTTTTGGAGGTCAGAGCATGTAGGGATCAAGTGAGGAAGGCCAAAAGCCAAGCAGAGTTGGGCCTTGCAAAGGGAATCAAAATCAATAGTAAAAGGTTCTTCAGCCATATAAATAGAAAGAAAACAAAGGAGGAGGAGGTTGGACCACTATACACTGAAGATGGGGTGGAGATCAAGGATAATCTAGGCATGGCTGAATATCTAAATAAGTATTTTGCGTCTGTCTTTAATGAGGGTGATGGTGAGATTGGGGACAGAGATAGGAGTTAATGGCAATGAAGAAGTGGAAATTAACATATCTGAGGTGGAAGTCAAGCTTCAGCTGCTTAATGGAACTAAATCAGGGGGTCCAGATAATCTTCGTCCAAGAATTTTGAAGGAACTTGCACATGAAATTGCCAGCCCTTTAGCAAGGATTTTTAAAGTATCGGTGAACACAGGGGTTGTACCTTATGACTGGAGAATTGCTAATGTAGTCCCTATTTTCAAGAAAGGGAGTAAAAGTGATCTAGGTAACTACAGGCCTGTCAGTTTGACTTCAGCAGTATGGAAGGTCTTGGAGAAAATTTTGAAGGAGAAAGTACTTAAGGATGTTGAGGAAAATGGTAACTGGGATAAAATACGACACGGCTTTACCATGCCTGACCAACCTGATCTCCTTTTCTGAGAAGATAACAGATTTTTTGGATAAAGGGAATGCGGTGGGCCTAATTTACTTATATTTCAGCAAGGCATTTGATACAGTTCCACACAGGGAATTATTAGTTAAATTGGGGGAGATGGGGATTAATATGAAAATAGAAAGATGGATAAAGAGCTGGTTACAGGGGAGACTACAGAGGGTCATAGTGAAAGGTGAACTGTCTAGCTGGAAGGAGGTTACTACTGGAGTTCCCCAAGGCTCGGTCCTGAGACCCATCTTATTCAACCTTTTCGTTACTGACCTTGGCACAAAAAGTGGGAATGTGCTAATTAAGTTTGCAGACAACACCAAGCTGGGAGGTATTGCCAATATGGAGGAGGATCAGGATAGCATACAGAATGATTTCGATGACCTTGTAAAGTAGAGCATTAGAAATAGGATGAAATTCAACAATGGGAAAAGTGCAAGGTCATGCACCTAGGGACAAATAACAGGAATTTTTCTTATAAGTTGGGAATGCATCAGCTGGAAGTGACGGGGGAGGAGAAAGACCTGGGCGTACTGGTTGATCACAGAATGACAATGAGTAGCCAATGCAATGTGGCGGTGAGAAAAGCTAATGCGGTCCTGGGGTGCATCAGAAGGGGTATTTCCAGTAGAGATAGGGAGGTATTAGTACCATTATACAAGGCGCTGGTGCAACCTCACTTGGAGTATTGTGTACAGTTCTGGTCACCCATGTTTAAGAAAGCTGAAGTCAAACTGGAACAGGTGCAAAGAAGGGCTACAAGGATGATTCGTGGAATGGAAAATCTTTCCTATGAGAAACGACTTAAAGAGCTTGGTTTGTTTAGTCTGAGCAAAAGAAGGCTGAGAGGAGATATGATTGCTCTTTATAAATACGTTAGAGGGATCAATACAAAGGAGGGGGAGGAATTATTTTAATACAGCGCCAATGTGGACACAAGAACAAATGGATACAAACGGTCCTTCAGGAAATTTAGGCTTGAAATTAGACGCAGATTCCTAACCATCAGAGGAGTAAAGTTCTGGAAGAGTCTACCAAGGGAAGTGGTGGGGGCAAAAACCTTAGATGCCTTCAAAACAGAGCTTGATAAGTTTATGGAGGGAATGATATGATGTACAATGTAGCTTGGCCATTGTCTGTCTTTTAGTAGTGGTGATGGGTATGATAGTGACCTGGGAAGGGGCAATTGATGGAGTGGGTTCTGAGTTATTACAGAGAAGTTCTTCTTGACCTGGCTGTTGTGGACTTTTGCCCTCATGCTCAGGGTTTAACTGATTGCCATATTTGGGGTCGGGAAGGAATTTTCCCTCAGGGCAGATTGGCTTGAGCGCTGGGCTTTTTTGCCTTCCTCGGTAGCATTGGGCTTGGCTCACTTGTTGGTTGATTCTCTGCATTAAAGTCTTTAAATCATGATTTGAGGACTTTAATAGCTCAGTTATGGGTTTGAGGTTCATTGTCGGAGTGGGTGGGTGAGGTTTTGTGGCCTGCAGTGTGTGGGAGGTCAGACTAGATGATCGTATTGGTCCCTTCTGACCTTAGAGTCTATGAGTCTAAAAGGTCTTAGGCATCTACTACTGCAGACTGAGAAGTCCTAGTCTCAGGATGTGACACAACCAAAGGTAATGGGTTTATTCCTGCCTAACTACAGTGGCGCTGGTGTCTCAGATGATACCCACAGGTCTACCCAAGAGTATAGTGCACATGTGAGATAAATTAGGGATTGTTAGTTTAATTAGTTACTTTCCAATAAGTGCTTGAAATTCTGTAGCATGTTAGTGTTTGTAAATTGAGTGGGGAAGCAGGATAAGGGGAGGTGCACCTGTAAGAGGCTCTGGGAAGAGCTGGTTTGAACTAGTTACGTTGCTCATGTTAAACAATACAAATCAATTAGAAATCAGACACTGTATGTGGTGGGCCTCTGTAACTCCTTGAGTCTGAGTATGGCAGAAGAAGGTGTTTAGCAATCAGACTTCATAGGTGATGTTGAAGACTTTCATAGGACATATGCACCAAGGAGCCAAATTAAAGTTTTATATGGGCACCATTAACGCTTACATTTCCTAACTGTTGAATACTTGCCTTTACATCTGTAATATTAGTTTAATGTTGTTTTTTGTATGAATCTACATATTGACAAGCCTGGTCAAATTCTGTGCTTCAGACACAAAGGACCAATTTCTGTTGAAAATGTTTGTTATACCATTGTGTTCTGAGAACAGATTTAGTGCCTCAGAATTAAAATGGTCTACTAGTGCAAGATTTCATTGTTATGGAGATTTTCATATGGTTTATTCATGTTATCTGTTTGTTTTTCAGTGTTACATGGGAGCCAATGGGAGATGGTAAAAAACTCATTTCGTTGGCTGATAATCACTTATTATTGTGGGATTTGCAAGAAAGTTCAAGCAATGCTGTGGTAAGAAAAATTATTTGTAAAGCATGATGTCACTGAGCATAGTATATATCAAGTGTTGGATTAGTTGTTTTGGTTTGACTGGTTATCATCTAACTAGATATTTTATAAGGATTCTCAAAAACATTCTATAACTACTAACTTTAAAAAGAAATTTCACCTAATTTAGTTAAAATTAGCATAACTTTTTCTGATATCCTTAGGATAGGAGCTAAAATTTGAGTTTTAAGACTATCATAGTATTGCTGTGAATTAAATGTGATAATCCTGTGCTTATGGAATTTTCAGTCTCCTTTCCTGGTGCTCTTCACAGTCACCAGGCTTTTTCTTCTCTTTCCAGCTGCACTTGTGGAAGCAGGCACCCGAGCTCCTCTTTAGATGTGAATGTCCCAGGTTTAGATAACTTTGTCCCCCTTCTCTCTTAGCAACAGTTATGCCTATATTATTTTATTTGTTTATTATATTTTTGGGGTCTGCTTGAAATTGCCTGTGGTGGTTACTCAGGTGAGTTTAATGTCAAAATGATTTTAACAAAGCAATGGTTATTAAAGAAAGTAAAGGAAAGCCAATTAAATCCAAGATCAATGGAATAAAAACATATTGCCAAGTTCCAAAGGGGCAATCGTGTTGGTCTAGTCCAGCAAAAAAAACAAGGAGTCCTGTGGCACTTAGTTATTTTTTGCATGAGCTTTCGTGGGAGAAAATCCCGCTTTGTCAGATGCTTCAAAGATGGGGGAACTTACAGAATGGAATGAAAATAAATGCAAGGGTGTGTAAAACATGGGATCAGGTCATACAGTGACAGCAAATCAGAGCAGTTGTTAGGTTCAAACCCTGGGAAGGCTGAAATCAAATTACCTGTTGTAATGGGAAAAGAAGCCATAGCCTCGAATTAATTCTGCTTTCACACAATCTATTTTGCATGTTAATTCCAATTCAGTTGTTTCTCTTTGAAGTCTTGATGTCCCACTGATGTCCCTGAGTATGGTCGTTAACAAATCGTTTGTAGAGTGATTAGAAAGATGGAAGTGCTCAGCAACTGGTTTTTCTGTTTTGTTATTTCTGATGTCAGTTTTGTGTTCATTTATTCTTTTGCGCAGGGATCATCCTGTTTGTCCAATGTATAAGGTTTTGTGGCATTTCTGGCACATGGTGGCATAGATCACATTAGTAGATGAGCAGGTAAATGAGCCTTTGATGGAGTAGCTGGCTTGATTAAGACTTATGATGTTATCTTTTTTGCAGATATGTGGGCAAAGTTAGCAAAGTGGTTTGTTGCCGGGGTATGTGCCTGTTTCAATGTTTCTGTTGTTAGGTCAGTAGTTGCTGGTGAGTATCCGTTTGAGGTTGGATGGCTGTCTGTAGGCGAGGAGAGGTCTGTCTCCCAAGGCTTGAGAGAGTGAGGGATTATCTTTTAGAATAGGCTGTAGTGAGTGGTGAAATAAACAAGAATGATAGTCTCTCCACTCCTGTGAGGAGACTCAGTGTCTACAGTGACACTGTGTTGCTCTAGCTATGCGAACAAAAGCCCTACACCTCTCATCAAGGTGGTTTTATTTTGAATAAAACAAGCCAGTTTTTATCAGCGGGAGCAGAGGGATTGTTGTATGTACACCAGCACCATTTTGTCAGCAAACATGGACTTTTGTCAACAGAGCTCTCTATTGTAGACTAGGCCTGAGAGACATAGAAGTGGAACACCTCAATATCAGTGAAGTACTTGAGAAAACAGTGGCAAATCCAGTCACCCAGGCATTGACATGTCATAATTAACAAACAAGGAGGATTTGGATGTCCTACATCAGAGCATGGAGACAGAGCAGCATTTCTCAGCTGAAGAACAAAGGATTGGAAAGGTGGGAGATGTGGAGAATAATAGATGGCTGCTGGAAACATTCAGGGCTCTCACCAACAGCCTGAAGAAGGATGTCAGGAGGAGAGAGACAGCTTGAACCAAGGGATTCATTACAGCTTTACTGGGCTCTGGGCAAATCAAAATGGCTATGCTTTAGCTGTCAGTTTTCTCTGTCTCGTAAAACAAGAGTAAGGGGACATTCAATTAAATTAAAAAATGAAAAATTCAAGATTTTTCACACAATCTGTGTTTAAAATTTGGAACTCATTGGCACAGGAATTGGTTGAGGCCAAGAACTGAACCAGATTTAAAAAGGTCTTGGGTGTTTATAGGACTGCCAAGTACATCCAGAGTTAACATAATTAATAAAGCCTTGGATGATTATTAAACCTCAGGTTTCTGGATTAATTTAATCTCTATCTCTTAGAGATAAGGCAACACATAATATAGGGGATGGATTATCCCACATCTGCCTGTTTCATGATTCTTGCACCTTCTTCTAAATCATCTGTTTACTGGTCACTTTCAGAGACAAAGATATTAGACTATGGTCCATGGATCTGATTCGGTATTGCAGTTGTTATGTGGTTTCATTTACCAAGGAAATTTGCATCCACCAGAAAAAGCTGAGAGTCTAACCAAAAGGCTCTATCATTTCACATCTTAATGTACCATTCTCTGGCCTTGCCAAATATGATTTTGTTCTGCTTACAGGCTTTCAGTATGCTGCTACAAAGACCATTTTGCTACCTCATCACTTTGACCACATCATCCCTCTCTTGAAATTCCTCCTTTGGGTTTCTTCTTTTCTAGTACATGAAACTGCATATATTCACTTTCAAGGTTTTTCACAGTTAATCCCCACCCTAGCTATCAGCTTTCATTGGGTGTCCAGCTTTAATGTTTGCCTCCAATTGCTCCATGATGCCTCTCTTCACTGCCTACTTGCTAAATTAAAAAAAACAAAACAAAACATTCATACTTCGTCCCATGATATCCCTGTTGTGGATCCACAGGATTGGTGCTACATTCCCAGCTTTGGAACAGTGTTTGTGAAGAACTCTGTCAGTGTGCCATGTCCCCTTTTTCTTCCAGGGTAAGACCACCTGCTTCTCTGCCTCCTTAGACTGGACATCTGGGCATTCAGCACTCTTGCTTCTTTTACACTGGGAGCTCTGTTCAGCTACTTCAGTTGAGACAGATTCATGATGGAGACTTGTGCAATCTTCAAGGATTAATGCACCTCACAAACCATTTGCACTGATACCAAGCAGTGCTGTCAAAACAGTCAGGTTTATTAGTTCCTGGAATGCACAACAGGAAGTTGTTTGAGTAGCATTGATAACAGCATTTCCTAACCTACCTTCTCTGTGCTGTTTATTTTCAGTATTTTATCATGTCTCTTCTTACTTGTCTCTTTCCTAGGATAAACAGTCTGTCTTTTCAGTCTCTGTTTGTGAGAGTTTTTCCATATTACTGAATTCTCTTTGGTCTTCTCTGAATCCCACCTGTTTCTGCAATATCATTTTTCAGTGTGGTGACCCATTCTGCATACCAGTGTTCCAGGTGAGGCCACATTACTGATTTATATAAAGCCATTATAATAATTGCTGTATTACTCACAATCCCATTCCTTATGCAGTCTAACATCCTATTAATTTTTTGACTGCAGCTGCATATTGTAGAATTCTCCTCTGAGCCATATACAGTGACACTCAGATTCCTTTCTTGAGTTGATACAATTAATTTAGAATCTGGTGACATGTATGAGTAGTTAAAATTTTCTATCCAATATGTGTTAGTTCACATTCCTCAACCTTGAATTTCATGTGTCATTCTATTGGCCATGGAGATGGCTTTTTTAAAATTCTTTCTGAAGTTCCTCATAGTCTCTCTGATCTGAATGACCTAAATAACTTTGTTGGGGGATCAGGATGGGGATTCAGTTGATAAAGAGGCAATGTTACCCTGCAAAGTCTAAAGACTCCTATATTTGTTAGATGACCTTTATATTAACTTCAGTTTTGGGTCAGTCTGTCTGTATTCTCCGCGCTTTCCTACCTTTCTTCAGTAGATGACGCAGCATTCATAGGTTTCAATAGCAAGTGTGGTTTATAGGTTTCATTCATAGGTTTCAATGGAAAGCAGAATCTCTGGTGATGCCTCCTCACTTTTTGGTCTTAAAAACAAAGCAAAAAAAACCCCAAGCTTTCCAAAGGAGAAAACATTAAGGTAACTCACTAAAAGGAGAAAAGCAAGGTCTTAATGTTGGTAAGACTTCCTGTATGAGGAATTTTAAAACACTTGAATACATTTGTTTGAGAAAAGTCAGATGACTAGTAAAACTGTGCCTGTGACATTACACACACTACACTGGCCATCCAAGTCATTTTTACAAACACATACATTCAAGTGTTTTAAAATTCCTCATACAAGAAGTCCTTCCAGTGTGAAGAACTTGATTTTTTTCCTTTAGTGCATTCTCTTAAGGTCATCTCATCTGGGAAAAGTGTTTTTTTTTTTTTTTAAATATATATGTAATTACCAGCCAAGGCTTTGTCAAGCTGGGCCTTAAAAACCTCTGAGATGGAGATCCCACCACCTCCATAGGTAACCCATTCCAGTACTTCACCACACCCCTAGTGAATGTTTTTCCTAGTATATAATGTAGATCTCAGCCACTGCAACTTTTTGCTCCTCGGTCTGTCACCCACTAACTCTGAGAACAGCCTAGCTATAACTTCCTTGGAACTCCCTTTCAGGTAGTTAAAGGCTCTGTAAAATCCCTCATTGTTCTTCTCTTCTGCAGACTAAACAAGCTTAGTTCCTTGTGCCTCTCTTCATAAGTCATGTGCTCCAGGCTCCTAATCATTTTCATTGCCCTCCACTGAACTCTCTCCAATTTGTCCCCTTCTTTCTGTAATGGGAGACCCAAAACTAGATGCTGTACTACAGATCTGCCCTCACCAGTGCTGAGTAGAGGAGAGTAATCACTTTCCACGATCTGATGGCAATGTTCTTGCTAATGTAGTCCAGTATGCCATTAGCTTTCTTTTTCTAATTTCCTTTATGTAACACACAACACTTCTCAGGAACTTTTTTAAAAACTTTTGGTAAACTGTTTTTTGATAGGAATCAAGTGTATTTGCATGCAGTAGCTGTCTCTGTCCGATTGAAGTGTTGGGCACTTACAGACGTGTTTAGCATTTCCTCTCTTCTGTTCTTCCTTTGGGCAGCTCTGTCTTCTCTTGTTTAAGATTCTCTTGAATTTTAATTAGACTTTCGTTATCCTGGTCACTCTTTCAGACACAGTCTCAAAGTTCCCGCGTTTCTCCCTGATTCCAGTCTGTTTCAAATATAATTTCTTTAGGGCTTTGTCAAGTCTATCGTTAGTCATATTTAGTTAATAAAATACTTTGAATCAATGTCAAATTTTTAGGTTTTTCCCCCCTTCATTTCAGGCCACGGATCTACTTACTAAGATGTGTTGCTGTCAGTTTAAATACCTACAATTTGCTTTTTCTTTCCCCTAAATTAATTTTCTTTCTCTCATGCTGACATTTGCAAAAACTTGTTTTCTGGTTTTTCTTCTATTACTAATATTGAAGTATACTCATTATTTTTTAGAACATTAGGCTGTTTACCATTACTAGCTAGCTGGTTAAGCCACAACAAATATACTTATAGTAATGATACTGACCTCCTTTGCATAGTACTTTGCATCTGCTAATAAAAAGAGCTATAAAAGTGATACATACTGTTTAACCTCAGCATAACTTTTGAAATCAGTGCTGATATCATTAAAGCAATATCCAGTTTCTGATTCAAAAGATTGCTGATCCATCTGTATTTCAGCTAGTGTTGATTAGCTACTATATTTTATAAATTCTCTTAAGTTCAGAATAGGAAGTATGCCTGTACAGCAGTGGTCCTCAGCCTTTTGAGGGTTGCAACACTCTTGGCTGCATATCACAAACCCTACAGGACACAGCAATCCACCCACCGCAGATGGAATTCAGCAGTTTCCTTAGTTCTCTGTGTCACACTTACCAATGTGTGGTGGCACAGCAACATGTCCAGTCACAGTGGTTGAGAACCACTGTTGTACAGCATTCAGTCATTGACAGCAGAGTAGTGGTTCCAGAAGGCACAGTTGGTGATAAAAGTGCTGTGGGGATTTGGCCAATCACACCAATTATGTGACAGTACCTGAAAAATCTGTACAACCCAAATTCGTGATAGCAAAAGCCGAAAGACAACCCACAATAAGTATGTGGACAGTAGTATATCAATACATGACTCATCAGGTTGTTTAGATAGCAGCACCTTGGTGTGGTCTGTGAAAAGCCTTAATTTGAAACAGTTAGCAATGTTACTGATTTTTCTGAGGCCAGACAATAGAAATTTTCATCAATGCCTGCATATCCCTGTCTAAATTGTTCTAATATGTCAAGATGAGCACACTGCTTGTGTCACATACTTTGGAAGCTTCAGTTGCATGTGAATGCATTTTTCTCAAGGATTGCTGTTCTGCCATGATTAGTTTTATTTTCTTAGCAGTTTTCTTAGTGATTCACTTAGATGATATTTGCTTCTTCAGTGAACCAGAACCCAATTATGAAATGATGGTGGTCCTTTGACAGATGAATTTTGGTGTGGAGGGCTTTCCCTCAAAATCAAAGATCTCCCAGCATTTCAATCTTGGCCAGAGATATCAGTTGTTATTATTAAGTGTGTATGTTTTCAACTTCTCGACACAAAATCTGTCTTAAACAACCATCTAGATGTCTTAGTGACTGAGTTCAGTTGTATGAGACTCACAGGGAACAATAAGTCTTTTTTATAAAACCAAAACAGATTTTCTATTCTGTAAATTTATGACCGTTTTAAATCCAGTATTGTAGGCCTTTGCAGGGATGGACTAGGTTGATGAGCCCTATTGGAAAGCTGAGGGTATTTCCTTTCCAGAAGGATTAATTTCATGTTTCTAGTTATGCAGTGCTGAGAAATACTGGACTTCAAAGTTGTGCCTATTTAATATGTAGAAAAACTAATCCATTAATGAATATTGCCCATAACTAGGAAGGGAAATTCCACAACTGAGGAGAGGAGGAGGAAGCATTTCTTTAATAAGATGACTTTAAAAATGAAAATAAAGCTAATCCCGTGGAAATGGATTAGTGAGCAAAGAACAGGTGGTGATGCCAAAAGTGCATGATAAACATATCTTTCACATAGATCATTACCTCCACGTATGTGGGGTCTTTTGAACGGTAATGTGATGTTGATACAGCTACAACCTGTTTGTATGGGATTGCTGAGTAGAGTTTTACATTTTAATATTCTTCTGCTGGTGCACATGCACATGTGTGTAAAAAATAAAAGCAGTCGACTTAGATTAACAAACAAGAAAGAGGCAAAATATAGTATCAACCTATGGCTCAAAAAAAAGAACAAAAAACCACCAAACACTATCCTCACCAGATTTAACAAGGGGGCGCGGGGGGGAGAATGAAGAGTTTAAGCAAAAAGTCTTCACATAAAATCCATCCTAAAGAGACACCATTAAAGTCTTTCACAGCTGATTATGTGAGAGGTATCAAATGCTGGGACCCAGAAAAGACTTCATGGTAACAAAGGAAGTGCTCATTACTAAGAAGATAAGATACATACAAAGATGAACAGTTGAATTCAAACTGGAACAAGCACATAGATGTGTTGGTGGAGTAAACAGGGGAACAGAGAGCAATTCTTATAAGAGGAGACTAAAAGAACTTGGCTTGTTTAGCCTGGAAAAAATGTTTTAGCAGAATTATGATTGCTGTCTATTAGTATATCAGGGTGATAAACATCAAGGAGAGAGGAAGAGCTGTTTTAAGATGAACAGAATGTTGGCACAAGAACAAATGTGTAAACCAACCATGAATAATTTTAGGCTGGAAATTAAAAGGTTTCTAACTAACAGAGTAGTGAGTTTCTGGAGCAGGTTTCCAATAGGAGTAGTGGGAGCAAACTACTCAGCTAGTTTAAGATTGATTAAGCTAGATAAATTTATGAACAGCGTTACATAAGTAGGTTACCTTTGATAGCAGTGGACTGGAGGTGGTAACCCAAGAGCACTGTTGCAGTCCTGTCTGTCTTTGCATGATTTTCTATTAGAATGTCACAGCATCAATCATGGGCCCTCTAACCGTGACATTCTTGTTTAGTTCTGGAAAAGAATAAAGCAGCAGCAACTGGCTAGTGAGCTACTATATTCTCTAAAATTACATGTTTCTCAAACCTACACATGGTAACCTCTTTTATTGCCATTGACTTTTCTCAGATAAAACATATATGCCACAATCCATTTTAACTAAATGAAGATATACCCAATACTGAAATTAAAAAAAAATCCCATATTTTTCTTTATGGAGAGAATTTTCCTGATTCTGAGGTCACTTAACACACATTTTAATCAGGAATAAGTCTTCTGACATCAATTGAATTATACCAGTGTAAATGAGGTTGGATGGAAAGCAGAATCAGGCCCATTGTTTCTATAATAATTCATAAAACTATTGAGATCTTCAAAGCTCCTATCGTAATTTTAAGGGCTATTGCTTGCTTATCAAAGAATTTTACAGCTTCCCTCTGGTGTAAATCCATCTCTGTACAGAAAAAATCAAAGAAAAAACAAACAAAAAAAGCCCCACCTCATTCTAATCTGAAGGGATCATCCAAATCCTTCTTTTTATGTGTTTTTCATTTTCACACAAAATTCTAAAGATGTGGTGAACAGTTGAGGAAAATCAAAATAGCTGATACTTGAGAAGCTGATATTCCTATATTTCTACATTTCTCTGCAGGTCAAAATGTAGCACCATTAACTTTATTTTCGGGTGGGGGGGGGGCAGGGTTCATCTGCTTAATCTTGCTACAATTCAAAAGTCTCATTTTTGTTGTTTAAACTAATTTCTCAAATTTTACAAAACTATTTTGTAATCAGACTACCAGCACCTTCAGTTTCTATACCGTCCAGGCAGCCTATCATAAGAAACATTTGTAATCTACATAGGTTAATTTGGTGTTTATTCAACATTTTTGTCCTCATATTTTGACTCTTTAATATAGTGTTTAAGATGGATGGATGGGTGAATAATATCTATAGGTTAGCCTCTATGTCAACCATTTTAGAGCCAAGCTACCACTTTTTAAATAGCTTGGTACATTACCTGGGTGAATGTCATCTTATACTCAGTTTTAATATGTTTTCAAATTAAATTATCTATTCTTTGCTGTTTATAATCATTAGTTCAATTCAGAGGAGGTCTAAAGCCCAAACAATCCATACAGTTTCTTTATATCTTGGAGAAAATAAGAAAACGTCCCACCATTGTCACTAAATCAGGTAAATCTTCCTATCCAAGTAAATGCCATCTTTACTGTTCTGATTATATTGCAGTAGAATTAAATAAACAGACACACTGAAGCATGGACATATTTTGTATGTTCTTTCTACTTCAGTCACAAAATATTCATACCAAAAGTGGTGTGATTGCGTTTGCCAGAAAATATATAAACTGTCTTATCTTGCCTTACAAAAATGACTTGTGATCTATTTTTCTGGGCCGCTTGTGTGTATTTGACCATATATTATAATGGAAAAGTATGCATTAATCATAGCTTGACTGAATATTAGTTTCATGATGACTCAATGATTTTTTTTCTGTGGTTTTTTTTGCACCTAAATTGCTCATTTTTCATGTGTATGGTGTTTCTCCTCCTCCATCTTAAGTTAATCACATCAAAGGGGTGGGCACTGTAAGTTCTCTCCTTCCAAAGTGCTCTCTGTTCAAAGTCATGTTCTCTACCGTAACTAAGAAGTGCCATTGGCTGGGGAAAAGACTGAGGGCTCGGCACGCTGGGACTTGGGTCTCGAGCCACAGCAGAACTGGGGCTCAGGTGCTAGGGCTCAGGGCTCGAGCACCATAAGCCCAGCAGCAGTGACACCCCTGCCATAACTTGATTTCATTTGTGACATCCACCTACGTGGATCTTAGGTCAGCTCTCTTTCTTTAATTTTGGATCATTTGGGCAGTCTTGCCCATGTAGTTGTTAGAGCTGTGCTCTGCTTGACCAAACCATTTGAATGTGCATTTTCTTTTTCATATATGGGTGTTACTTTGAGCATGTCAGCGATATGCACACTCTTTACATGGTCTTTCTTGCTTACACTACTCATTAATCTCAATATGTGCATTTCTGTGGAACATATGTGTTCATGTTTCTTTTTTGTTACACAGCACTCAGCACCATTTCTTAGAACTGGGTGGGCCACTCTGTTTGATAAAGTTTGCTTTTCAATCTTTCTGGTATCTTCCTATCACATCCTATACTATTTCTCTCGCTCTGCATGACTGTCTACATTGTTTGTTTAAGTTGACTTAAGGGCCCTTAAGTTAACTTAAACAATGCACTGTCTACACTGTAGGGGAATAAAGTCGATTTTCCCCATCACTAAAAGTCAACTTAATAAGTTCTGTTTATAAAGTTGACTTTATTAAGTCGACTTATGGCAATGTGGACAGGGAGTTGCCTTAAGTCGACTTAATTGGCCTCCTAACCACAGAAAACATGGGGATGGGGGCTGGCTAGAAGGCACAACACAGCTGAGAGCATTCCTAGCTGTGTGCCACACAACCAAACTTTCCATTTCCCTGACCGATCTGGCATCTCCCCCGTTCTCAGCCCGACTCCAGCACCTCCTCAGTTCTCAGCACAAGCCTGGGTGTCTATCCCCCTGCCCTTCTCAGCACGACCCTGGCTGTCTCTCCCCTTCTCTGCCCAAACCTGTGTGTCTCTTCCCCTTGCCCTTCTTAGCCCAACCCTGTGTGTCTTCCCTTCTGAGAGGACCCCTCCCCCCATATTGTTGTAAAAAGAAAAAAAAAGGACTCCGGCGGCACTGTTTCAGACTAACAAACTTATTTATTAGATGAGTGTTCATGGGAGAAAATCCCACTTCATCAGACAGTCTGAAGATGGGGGAACTTACAGAATGATAGGAAATTAATGCAGGGGAGTGTAAGACATAGGATCAGGTCACGCTGTAACAGCATATGAAAGCAGTTGTTAAGATTCAAAGACTGAGAAACAACACATAGAAAGAAGGAAAGAAAGGAAAAGTTGCTATTTCTTTTAGAGTAGATTGTGTGAAAGCAGGATTAAATCCTGACCATGGATTTTTTTTCCCATTACAGTACAACAAGTGATTAGACTTCACCTTCCTCTATGTGCTGTCTCCCGGTGTTTGAATCTTAAAAACTGCTGTGCCCTCCCCCTGTGCTGGCAGTTGCCCTGCAGCACCTGTTCCAGAGCCAGAGGAGTCTGGGCAACATAGGAAGGGTGTGGATTGCTGTGCTGGCACGTCGCTGGACTACGTCAGGCTCCCTGACCTCCCTTGGCTCCCTGTTGCCACACACCGTATGGGGCTGGTGTGGTCACTCACTTCCTGTAGTAAAGGAGTGGCTGGGAGAGAGGGGCACTTCTGCTGTGGTGCATTGTTGGCCAGCTACCCACAATGCACCACTCGTACAGTGACCTAGGCAGCTGCCAGTGTGGATATGGTTAGTCTCCTGCCATTTTGAATGTGGACGCGCGAAGCTGACTTAATAACTTAACTTTAAGCTGGGTTAAAGTAGACTTTATTAAGCCATCTTAACCGAGCCCTGTAGTGTAGACATGGCCCATTTGAGCCAGGCATTTATTATCTGAGCTAATTCCATCCTTCATTTTCCCGAATTCTGATTCTTGAAACTTTCATTTTCACCATTGTCTGCCCATCTAGTTTCAAGGAGAGTTCTTCAGACTATACCATATATTCTGTTTTTCCTCTGCTTATTTTGGTTGTGTACATCTCCAGCACTTCTCTCCATTTATCAAGATCCTCGTGTTTTTTCTCTTTGTTGCATGGAAAGATGGCATCTGCAGACAGTATAACATGCATGAAGGAATCTCATTTTGTATGTTCTTTGTGAGCAAATCCAGGACAAACGTAAACAGGAAAGAGCTCAGTGCTGATCCCTTATGCACTCATCTTTATGAATAATTTGGTTCACCAGTAGTTCTGACTATTGATGTTGCACATATATATGTGACTTGAGCAAGTTGCATAAAAAAGTTTGGGGCCATTTTCTTTTACATGTCTTGGAACTCTGTCAAAGGCCTTTTCCAGCTCAGTGAACACTGAATATTTTTCTTTCTCTCTCCAATTTTTTGCTCTGTCTCAGTGCTAAAAGAGCAGCTATTGTGTTTCTCTCTTTGAAAAAGTCATGTTATGAAAACTCAAGGTTCAATGTCCCTTTCACATTCAGATGCCAGAATACAATACAGGCTCTTTTCCTTTTCCTTGTATTTTTGCTATCAAAGATTATTCTGATTTAGAAAGAGGGTCATAAAATTAAATAGAACAGTCGAGAACTTCTCCTTCCAATCAGAATCAGTAGCTTGTTAAAGACTTAATGTTGATTACCAAAAAGCGAAGCGTGAGAAAAATGTTACTTCAGTTTAAGCATATTCACAGAACCACCCCTAGGGTCCTCCCCCCCCCCCCTTCTGAAATTTGATGTGTCTTACCTCTTCACTTTTGTTTCATCCTGCAAAGGAATAGTTTGAAAGACAATGCTATGCCTTCACCTTTTTTGATGAAAAGAGCTAAGTGCAATAGCCAGCTTACTGGCAACCCATCCTTGCCACATTCAGTCTTTAAGTTTATGTTGACCTGAAGAATAGAGTACATACCTCAGTCCTTCTACTACAATTTTCTATCCATCTGACCTTTTGCATGGAAGACAAAGGAGTAAGAAAAGTGTAGAAAAGCAGCAGAGAGAAACTCTGTTTTGGAACCTGCGAGCATCCTGAAATTGAGTCATGTGGTGATGAGGACTTAGCATTTTGTCTAGTGTGGCTTCCACTCTATCTTCCTTGAGTTCTGATCACCTTGCTTGTTACCATATTATTTTACACCTTCTATTTTGGGAATTTACTATAAGTAAGGTAGTAATGGGCCATTGCCAGCTATGTTCGAATTCCACAGTTGACTTTTCTTTGTTGGTCTAAGTTCACCTTGGAATGAGACTAATGCTGTGCTGGTAGAATCTATTGTTTCTCTTCTAGTAATGGATAAGTTAATGTATCCAGGCTAATTCTGTCTGCTTATTCCTTTTTGGAAAAGTATTATAAACAACTTTTAGGCAAAGGCATTAGCCGTTGGGGTGCTTCATATTTCCATCTTGTTATCTCTTTTTCTAATGCTAGTATGAAGCCTTTAAGAGGTAATAATGAGGCTCTTGTGTTATCACTTATACTGATGATATTTGCCTTAACAACTCTTCTATTGAATTCAGATTCTATAGTGATGCATGTTGTTTCCAAAAAACATGGAGAAGACTGGGTTTACACCCTCTTCTCATTTGTATATACAGTTTTATGTAAAATGATTGACAGCATCAGGGTCCTGCTGGAATTCTTGGGTAGCATTATCCTTCATAGTGCCATTCAGTGTCTCCAGCTAGCCAGAAGAGAATTCACTTCTTTGTGTTTTGAACCTGACAGTAGTTTTCTACATCATCTTGTTACTTCCTTATTTGGCTGTTGCAATCTCCTTTTTGTAGGGGAGCCCTGAAGTCTACTTGCTAGCTCCAGCTATTGCTGAATGCATATATGCTTGTTTCTTGGTGAGGTTCACTACCCTGTATTAATTTATCTCAGATGGTGAGCTTTAAAAATTTAGATCTTTAGGGACTTCATTACTTGAGATACCATATTTCACCCTATAACCTGTAAAGACAGGAATGATAAAATGAGATGCATGTACTACCTGAACATATTGAATACTTTATGTTAGGAGGTGAGGTTTCCTCAATTAAGGATCTCACTTTGGAATTCACTGTACTGGAAGGTGCATCAGAGCTTTTTAGCAACCTCCTGGCAAGATATAAGACTCTTTTATTAGCATTAGACTAATTGTTTTTATTTTGTCCTTTTGTGATTTATTGTCTGTAATTAAAGATCATAGCAGCTGTAGAGTGGGCCATTGTAGAAATTAATATCATGGTTTAAAATTATTAAGCAGAAAGACAGATCTAAAATGAATTTTCTCATTCTTGAAATTGCATATATTTAAAACTTCCTATTTATTTTTCAAGTTGTTCAAAAGTATAAGAATGTAATATGTTTTTGATATTTCAGAGTGGTAAATATAAAGAACTGAAATTTCTGTGGGGAAAAAAAAGAATATAATAATTACTTGTTTTTATGCCCTAAAAATATATGGCAAATCAGGTTTTCTGTTTTCAAAATTACAATGTGTAATCCACTTAAGGCCTGCGACTTTGACTGTTAATGATGATTTGGTGTATTCCTTACTCTTAGCTGTATGTCTTCAACTAGTGACAGGCAGAGGTCAAAAAGATCTTTTACTGTAAGGGCTTGTCTACACAGCAATGGCAAGCTGAGGTATGAAACCTACCTGTTGTGGTCTAACAGCTGTGAATCTTCTGATGACCATTAACAATTTGATAACAGGCTTTGAGCTCCTGTTTCAAAGGAAACTTAAATCGAAATGCTATAATGAACTATTGTTGGCACCATAAGTAGGATCCACACAGACAGTTAGACCATGGCAAACTAGTACCCTGTAGATTCACACCTCAGCTGTCTGCTGTCTAAATGTTCATGAAGACAAGACATGTAATAAGACCCTTCTTCGCTCACTACTGAAAATGTAGCTTCCTTTCTCTTCTGTTCCTTCTCCCCAAAATTATAGATGCTAAAACCAGAAGGATGATTGTGATAATCTGGTCTGACCTCCTGTATAACACAAGCCGTAGAGCTTCCCCAAAATAATCCCTCAAACAGATCTTTCAGAAGAACACCAGTTGATTTAAAATTTGTCAGTAGTGGAGAATCCACCACAACATTTAATAAATTGTTCCTGTAATTAGCTAGTTACACTTAATTTCTAGTGTGAATTTGACTAGCTTTGACTTCCAGCCATTGGATCATGTTACACCTTTCTCTGCTAGACCGAATATCCCAGTATTAAACATTTTTTCTCAATGTAGGTACATAATTTATAATCAAGTTATGCCTTAACCTTCTCTTTTTTTAAGATAAATACATTGAGCTTCTTGAGTCTGTCACTATGCCATGTTTTCTAATCACATAATCATTCTCATGACTCTTACCTTAATCCTCTCCAATTTATCAACATCTTTCCCAGAGATGAAGACAGGACCTTTCCTTTCTATCTTCCTCTTCTCACATTCAGGCACAAAAGAAAACCAAAGCTAAGGTTTTGAAACGGTATTAGTTTCTCACAAGTGCTTATTTCAGCTCCATATGACTTTTCTTCTGTTCCACAGCTCATGGGTATATGAGGATAGGAGGGAGAGAGAGTTTGATTGTTCCATTGCTCTTTGCTACCCATTTAGTAGAAGAAAATTCTTCTTTGACTCCATTTTTGGTTGATGAGTTGTGGTGGAACAGTGGGTGTAGATTTGTTTGAAATGCCTTTTTTATGGCAGTAAATCTGTCATGAGTTGGCTGGGAGTTTGACCTGAACTGTACATGGGGCCCTTTTGGGGAAAAAAAATATTTTTCATTTCATAGAAGTGGGAAAAGGATTTTGGGACAAGAACTAATCTGGCAAATTCTAAATGTATGCAGTTCCTTCATACTATAAACAATAATCAAGGGTGATCCCTGGAGCTATGCCACTTCTGAATTTTAGATGCCTTAGAGGTCATTCTCTGGGATGTAGTTTAGATCTGTGGGTGTTCATGCCTAAAATGGGAAAAATCACTCCTAAAACTGAAAGAACTATTTCACTTGGGCATGTTTTGGACGTAGGGTGCTAGGAGGCTTTCCTATCCCAGAAATAAATATTGGAAAAATGAGACAGAAACGTGGTTTTATTTTACTTTGAATTTATATTTTTCTTTTGTTCCACACCCCCTTAATAACTAAGCTTATTTTCTCAATGCTGTGTACTTCTGTGTTTGTCCAAATAAGTTCTATATATGAAATGCTAATACAAGGAAACAGTATAATACAGAATATTTTATTACCTTGAATCCAATAGGGAATCTTATCCAGCTTATTTATTCTTTATCAATAAATTAAAGCTTTTTTAAAAAGGGATGTGAAGAGTCAGTAAAACTATGTAAACCTACCTGGTTAAGATGGTTCTTCCCTGAACAAGTAAAAACTCAGCTCTTTGACAATTAGGATGTATTGGATATTAAAAGGTTATAAACACATGGCCATAATTAAATCACAGATGATCTATAAGAAAATAAATAGATATGCATTAACTTTAACAAGGAAGAACCACTCTTATACAATATTTGTGTCAGTTTTACTGGAACAGTGATATGTAGTTGAGGGAGTAATAGGTTCAAAATCCCATATGCTGATCTGGGTAAGTGTTGTAAGCTTGTTTAAATTGTTTCACTAGTGTGGTAAACATACTTATCAAAATTAGTCAAAGAAAAATATAAAAAACAATTTTTTAAAAGAATTTGGTTAAAAGATAGCCTTTCCATGAATTTAATGGGTAGCCATCTTCTAATGTACTACTAGAGGATTCAGTGAAGTGCAGGGGATAAACAAAGTGACTAAATATGTCTCTTCTGTCTTTAACTTCTTGGTTTAGAGATGTGGAAAATGTACTGTGTTGTGCTGTGATTAATAGTAGGTTAGTTTTTTTTTTCTTAAAAATATAAAATGCAAAACTCTGATAACAAGAGTTTTTAAATTAAGCCATGTTCTTCAAATGCATACTCAAGTCAATTCCAAGTAGGTGTGCGCATGCCACAGACATGATCCACCAAAAAAAATGTTTTTCCCCAGAGGACCCACAGAGTCATACTTCCATGGCACTTTCTGTAGTGCTCTTTCAACCCTTCCCTCCTTCAGTTCCTTCCTACTGCTTGTGATGGTCACTGGAACTAGTCTGGCTTGCTCTGCAAGAGATTCCTGCTGTTAGCAATTCTGTATTCAAGTACCTGTAAATAGTTTAATAGTTAGTTGTGGTTAATAGTAGAGTTAGGATAGTGTTCCCTGATTAGAAGGTGTTTAGAGCCTGACTTTGTAACTGAGGCATGCTTGGCTTCAAGGATGTGGGTCCTGCAAGAAGCCTGTACCTAGGAATGACCTGCACGCTTCCTGCCTCAAGTATCTGGGTAAAATGCACTTGTGGGAGCACTGCAAGATTTGTCACAGCTTCTGACTAGAAGCCAAAAGCTTGAGTTCCTGAAGATGGAGTGGGATCTTCGCCCTTCAGATGTTTCTGTGGATCAAGGTCTCTGCAAATTGGCCTCGGTGTGCAGTGCTCTGGAATCAGCGAAGGAGCCATGTTCTAAGGACTCTACTATGGAGCCGTAGCAGTGTCATCTCCCTGCCACCAAAGACCACAGCAAGTGGGACTCAGCATCGTTCCCACTTCCCAGTGCTGCATAAGAAGAAACGGTCAGAGACAGGGAATTCACCACCAACAAGGCTGTAAGGAATAGAAGGGGGCAAAGTGAGACCCATGCTGGGCCGCTAAAGCCTGGACATGCAAGGCACAGTGCTGTTGACTTCAGCTCTTGCAAGGGGTCTCTTGAGTCTGGCACCAGTGGTGTCTCTAACAAGGGAGTTATTGAATGAGGATTTGCAGCTCCCCTCCACTCTGTAGAGTTTTGAGATGGCAAGGGGGCTGCTTGAAGAGACAGCCCCAGCACTCCAACCTGGAAAAGAGTGGGTACAAGCTCTAGCACCACAGTAAGTCCCAGTGTTCTGAAGAGGCAACCAGGTACTGCTGGCTAGATTCTGCTCTCTTCAGCACCCCTCCGTGGCATTGTCTGGCACCGTGCCAACATTGTTCTCCTGTAGCAAGCAGCTGTTCTCAGACTCAAAGGCAGGGTCTGTGGTACTGAGGAGAAGCTGATTCTAGAGCAGTCAAAGACCAGAGAAGCTGCCTTTCACATCAATACAGTGGCCACCCAATGGCAGGTGGGATGCACGACAGTGGCTGTTTTGGATCCCCTGGCTGTATCATCAAGCCTAAAGGTCCCATTTGGGCCAGTACTACTCGATGACCTTGGGCTGTAGACCTCGGCCTTCTCAATCAGTGAATGCCCCACCAGATGCTGGAAATTACTTAGACCTAGACCCCAGATTGAGTGAAACCCAGGAGCCCAGCACCACAGGAAGTGGGACAGCACCATATGACTTGACTGATGTCGAAGGCCAGGAGATGCAGGCACTGGTGAGGCAGTCCTCTTCTTCACCCCCAGATGAGGATGTAATGGGAGCTACCCTGGTGGCCATCTTGCATGACAGCAGGACACATAGAATCATAGGGTTGGAAGGGACCTCATGAGGTCATCTGGTCCAACCCCCTGCTAAAAGCAGGCCACTACCACTAAATGATCCCAGCCAAGGTTTTGTCTAACCAGGCCTTAAATGTTTCCAAGGATGGAGATTCCACCGCCTCCCTAGGTAATCCATTCCAATGTTTCACCATTCCCCTAGTGAGAAAGTTTTTCCTGATATCCAACCTTGTCCTCCCCAGCTTCAACTTGAAATCATTGCTCCTTGTTCTGCCCTCTGTTACTGCTGAAAGCAGCCTACCTCCCTCCTCTTTGGAGCACCCCTTCAAGTAGCTGAAGGTTGCTATCAAATCCCCACTCAGTCTTCTCTTCTGCAGACTAAACAAGACTAGTTCCTTTAGTCTTTCCTCATAAGTTATGTGCCCCAGCCCCCTAAAAGTTTTTGTTGCTCTCTGCTGAACTCGTATTTGTCCACATCCTTTTTGTAGTGTAGTGGACTTGCAGCATGACCCAGACCTGGTTTGCTTTGATGTAACATTTGGCTTCATCATCGACATACCACAATCACTTGAAGAAGACAGCAACCAGTGTTAGCACATGGAACAACTTGCTCAGAAACTGGCTGGCTCAACGTGGAGTGCAAATGCCTGGGTGCTTAGAACATCAGCCCTTACTATCTGCTATTTATCATTAGAATTCTGTGCACCTGCCTGGTGTTGCTAGTCTCAAATGGGGCTGGGCGATGTAGAGCTTAATGAAAGTTATGCATGTTGTTACAGAGACTTTATGTGCAACTTTGTTGCCCTGACTTCAAGGAGTTCGTACCATAGCACCACGCTATATTCGTTATGCAGGAACCTGCATCATACTTTGGCCCAGATCCATGAAATCAGCAACTTGCCTCTTCAACCATCCGCTGGTTCGCCTGCCTTCTAAATGCCCTTTATGCTCACTTATGCTACCACAGGGCATGACGGTGGAATCTTCTGGGTGTAACAAGGGATCTGCACATTGTCATCACTGACACAACCATGTGCCTACCAGGTTTTGGCCTGCCAAGGACCCGTGGTCATCCCTGAACTGGTTTCACATAGGGCAATTGGGTGACCAAATTCTTCAGAAACATTTTGTCTAATGATCTGTAATGTAGATACGATCAACTTCAAACGATGTCACGTATTATTGATGAATGCCATCAAGTCTTGAAGTAGGGCCTAACTCACTTGAGTGGCAGGCTGCTGACTCTTGAGGGGTGATAGTGCTGTTTGATGGCTAGCCTCACTGTGCGGGCTCTGAGACACAGAGTGCCTTTATTTTGTTACTCATTAGTGTTGAGCGACGGTGCATTTGTTAACATGAAAATTGGCACTCCTGTATTGAGTACCATGTACTTGGTAAGTCTTATGAGTAATTCCATGAAACGGAATGCACATATATTATATTTGTGCTTTTTAACCATCTTCAAATGTTTGAATACTCCCATGTTACCCTTCTGATGTTTCAATTTATTATAAGAAATTATTTAATTTTTTTCTTTGGAAATGTAAAGATTAGAATATTATCTTTGTGTCAATTACTTGTTGAGTAACTTGCACTAAATAACCCTTATACAGATTACTTCACATTGTGTAAGCTAGAACAGTGTTTCCCAACCAGTGTGCCATGGCACACAGGTGTGCCATCAGGCCTGAGCAGGTGTGCCACTAAAGCTTTTGAAAAGCCACTCAAAGGGCTCTGGATTGGCTCTTGAATACTCATGAGTTCATTTGGAAACCATATGGTGGTGTCTCTCAAATTAAAGGTAGCAAGGTGTGCCATGGCAAAGAAAATGTTGGGAACAACTGAGCTAGAAAACAAACTTACTGGTCTGGGACCTTTTCTTCTGTCTGTTTTGTTTTGTCTTCATTATTATCCTAGTATCTCTACCTTACTTTCTTGGAGCAGTAAGTCACCTTGAAATTTTTCCCCTTGTGCTTAAGGTCATTTTAATTTTACCCTTGTTTGTGAATACCACTTTCTTCATATGATGCACAGCTCTCCAGTTCTGCTTCATTGGAAGGAAAAGGGCAATTAAAATTCACTTCTGGACGATGGAGTCCACACCACAATTGTACACAGGTTGCGACAGCCAATGATACTGCCATTCGAGGATGGGATACACGAAGTATGAGGTAACAAAAAAAAATTGTTCTCTTGTTCTTACACAAAATACTATCAAAGGTTAATTTTTACTTTTGACTTTTTTTGGGGGGGGGATAAAGATGTGACTATGTAAGTAATTTTAAATGTAATGGATTGAGATTGTATTGTTGGTGTAGTCAGACCTCTTAAGTAAAAGGTTTGTTCTGTTTTTTTTAGCTTCAGCTTGTATATTGAGTGTCACTGAACTGTGTCCAGAATTGATTATTCAATACACAGTAAAAGTATTACTTAAACTAGAGCTGTCTCATAATTCATCATGAAAATTAATATCTGTTGAATTGTTATCTCCATAGTATGATGTTTAAAAATAATTAATATTTGGAGATAAGTTTAATTTACCATTTTAGTAATTACTTGCAATATACTATTTCCACACAGTTGCAAAATTTATTTTTAAAAAAAGTGAGCCAAGACAAATAAAATATTTTTAAAATATCAGGTTAGGGACTCCTTACCAGTTCTGATTGTGATTTTAATAGGCAAAGGGAGTGGTGATGTGCACATCTGTTTCCATAACAACAGAAGCCTCTGAAAGTTTTTTTTTTTTTTTAAAAGCTATCATTTATCCCCTCAGCACACAGTAATTTATCACTTTAACTGAGAAGATGGATGTTTTATAATAACTTCTGTTGCCTTAAAGGGGGCATGACTTCAAATTTAGTTCTATGACTCCTGTAAACCCCAGGTGTAATAATAAATCCCCATGTTTCTCAAGAGTGTGCATTTGTGTCAAAAAAGGTTTATTTAATTTTATAAAGGAAAGCTAAATATACATAAACAATCAATGAAAACCATTTCTTCTTGTACTTCTAGCATCTTGTTTATCAATTCCATTGTTCTATAAGAGTGCATGAGAAAATCTAACTTCATATCTATAAAAAGGCTGGCTTTAATAAAACATATAAGAGGTAATGTTAAAGGGTAAAGGAGGGTTTTTTGGGCTTCGCCTCTGTTTTCTGTAATTATCTCCTTTTATTTTGTTGTATCAACTCTTAAGCTTTAAAATTTGACTGTTTCTAAGAACGAAAGTTTAAGTTCTAATGACCATGCACACTGTACATTTGTTTCTTGCTTTTTCCTATAGAACAGATCACAGCTCAAATTAGATGGTCCCCAAACCAGTTTGAACAGCAATGTGTTTCAGTCAATAAACTATTTTCAGCGTACATGAAAAAATACAAATAAAAATAACTTAGAGCTAAACAGACTGTAGTATCTCTAGAAAGAAGGTAGTTTGATTTACTTAGTGAATAAGTAGAGTCACTGTATTTGCTGGAATAAAACTATTCTGCACCAGCTACCTGTGCTTTGCCTATGTATGAAAATGTTTCACCAGCTGCATGGTGGACTTGTTGGTATGTAGTCACATTAAATCACATCTCTTTCATCCCCCAAGATTTATGTGAACATTCTGTCCTGTAGAGTTTGACTGAGCACAGGATTGAGCTGCACACTACAGTTCTCACACTGTATCTGTCCTTTAAGCTGCCAAATTCTGCAGGATGAACTCTTGAAACCTATGCGACTTCTGAGCTTAGAAGGAGCAGAGCTGCATAACTTACTAACTTTGGGGAAAACAGGCAGGTTCTTTACAACAAGGAGAGCCAGACCAACGGACTTAAAGATATCTCATGTAAATAAGCAGAAGCTGGGGTTGAAGCCATGAGAGTAGATGAATTCAGCCATAACTAAGAAATAAAGGAGTCAGATGAGTGAACTAAGGATAGGAATCTGCAGAGAGTGGAAAAGGGGAGGAAGAAATAATGAAAAAATACCAGAATAGCAGCAGGGTAGTACAGTAAAGAAACCCTTAAAGTGGGTAGTAAGTGATGTTGAAGACAAAATGAAAGAGGAAAAGAACAGTTAAAAAAAAATCCTCTTACTAGGGCAGGAGGAGATAATCAGTAATTATTATAAATGCAGTGTATGTCAAGTTGGGAAGATAGAAACCAGAGTATATGGATTCCAAGAGAAAATTACATTAGAGAAGTCCAGACGGTGAAAATAAATTGAAAGAAGTTTGGAAGAAAGGTGGAGGAGGAAGATGGAATAGTAGTTGAAGAAAAATGTGTGGTCAAGAGGGGATCTTTTCAGATTGGAATAATCATGACATATATTCAGAGGACTTGGTGTAGAGAATAGAATGAGGGAGAGGTGAAAAAAGTTAGTATTTGGAAAGAAGTAGGGTCAAGACTTGAGACTGATGGATGGATTAGAAAGAGGGATACCTCAGACACACTGTGAAGGAGGCAAAATTAGGCAGGGCTGGGTGCAGAGAAAATGGAAGTTCTTGTAAGGTTCTGACAACATTCTCTTGAAGAAGCTGGTAAGATGCTGGGTGGAAAAGAAGGAAGTGGAGAAATGATTTTAGAGGATAGAGAAGAGAAGAGAGCCATTTGGGGTTGTGGCGCAAGAGTAGATGCGAGAAGAAAAATGTAGCTGTTCAGCAAAGTAGATGATGTAGTTGAAGGAAGAGACTGAGTGAATTTAGGAGTATAGAAGGTCCACTTTATCACTGTATTTGCTCTATAGGCACTTAATAGTGCAGAAGCTGGAGCAAAGGAAACAGGTGGAAGAACTGCAGGAGAAAGTGGGTAGGCTTAGGAGCATCCATGCCCATGAGGAATTGCTCAAGAGCATTCATGAAGAGACATCAAAGGCTGAGAAGCTTGCTAGTTGCAGAGGACTGCTGCTGCTGTTACACCATTGGGGGAAGAGGAGATGGCTCTGCCACAGGAAGGACTTTAGCAGCTGGTTGCTTCTGGCAGAGGCATTGCTCCACCCCTGCTCCCAACCTCCCACCACAGTGATGAAGAACCATTATGCAGCCCTGGCAACGAGGGATGACGTGGAAGAGGAGAAACCATGCACCCCTGAGGCTGGGAGGACCACAGCCACCACACCCAGGAAGAAACGTAGGGTAGTGGTGATTGGGGACTATCTTCTGAGGGGGACAGAGGCACCCATCTGTCACCTTGACATGGCATTCCTGCCAGGGGTTCATATCTGAGATGTTACGGAGGGATCATTGAGAATCATTCAGCCCTCTGACTACTACTCCATGCCAGGTGCGTCGCTGGCTCCAGGCTTATGGGGCTCGAGCCCTGAGTCCCGGCACCAGAGCCCCGAGTCTGCGGCTGCAGCAGCAGCGCACTTACAGCTCTCCAGCCCAGAGTCTAAGCGCCTGAGCCCTGGGTCTTTTCCTGAGCTAGGGGAGCTTCTGCGCCATACCACTCATCCATGTGGGCACTAATGATACTGCAAGATGTGACCGTCAGCAGATCTGACGTGACTATAGGGCTCTGGGTGTACGAGTGAAGGAGTTTGGTGGACAGATGGTGGTCTCTTTGATCCTTCTGATCAAGGATAGGGCCTGGGCAGAAACAGATGCATCCTACAGATGAATGCCCACCTGTGAAGATGGTGTTGACAAGAGGGTTTTGGCTTCCTTGACCATGTAATGCTGTTCCAGGAAGGAGGACTGCTAGCCAGAGATGGAGCCCACCTGTCGAGGAAAGGGAAAAGTATATTTGAACGTCAACTGGCTAACTTAGTGAGGGTGGCTTTAAACTAGGTTTGAAAGGGAAAGGTGACCAAAGCCAAACTGGGGAGACCTAGGGGAAGGGTCAGAACTTGTGGGGAGCCTGGGCTATAACAGTAGGGATAAAAGAGAGACTAGTCAGAACTGGGGCGGTGGAGTCATCGAATCAGTATCTTAAGTACTTGTATACTAATGTGAGAAGTATGGGGAATATGCAGGAAGAACTCAAAATGCTAGTAACTGAACACAACTATGACATAGTTTGGCATCACAGAGACTTGGTGGGATAATACACATGACTGGAATATTAACATAGCAGAGATAACTTGCTTAGGAAGGATAGGCAGGGAGAAAAGGTAGGTGGTGTTGTATATTAAAAGTGTATATACTTGGTCTGAGGTGGAGATGGAAGGAGGAGACAGACATGCTGAAAGTCTCTGGGTAAAAATAAAAGGAGTTAAAAACAAAGGTGATATCATGGTAGGGGTCTACTACAGGCCACCTAACCAGGAAGGAGGAAGTGGATGAGGCTTGCTTTTTTTTTTTTTTTTTCAACAATTAACAAAATAATCCAAAGCACAGGACTTGGTGGTGATGGGGAATTTCATCTACCCAGGCATCTGTTGGGAAAATAACACTTAAAGACACAGATTATCTGACAAGTTCTTGGAATGTATTGGAGGCGATGTTTTATCTCAAAAGATAGAGAAAGCTACTAGGGGAGAGGCCATTCTCGACTTGATGCAGACAAACAGAGAGGAACTGGTTGAGAATTTGGAAGTGGAAGGTAACTTAGGTGAAAGTGATCATGAAATGGTAAGATTTCATGATTTGAAGGAATGGCAGGAGAGAGAACACAATAGAGATGATGGATTTTGAGAAGGCAGACTTTAGCACGCTCAGGGAGTTGGTAGGCAGGGTACCATGGGAAGCATATTTATGAGGAAAAACAACTGAAGACAGGCGCATTTTTTTCAAAGAGACAGTATTAATTGCGCAAGAACAAACTATTCCAATGCATAGGAAGGATAGGAAGTATCGCAAGAGACCACCCTGGCTTAACCAGGAGATTTTCAATTTTCTGAAAATGAAGAGAGTCCTACAAAAAGAGGAAACTTGGACAAATCACAAAGATGACTATAAACAAATAACACAGATATGTGGGAGAAGAATCACAAAGACCAAAGCAGAAACTGAGTTCAAACTAGCTGAAGGCATAAAGGGTAACAACCCCCCCCCATTTTTAAGATGCATTAGAAATAAGAGAAAGTCCAAGGGCAGCATAGGTCCTTTACTCAACAGAGAAAGAAAAACAATAACAGAAAATGTGGAAATGGCAGAGTCTTCACAGAGAAGCTTGATGGTGACTGGATGCCTAATGCGGGAGAGGCCAGTAAAAACAGGATCAAAAGCTAAAGGAGGGAAAGAACAAGTAAAAACTTACCTAGACAAGTTAGATGTCTTCAGGTCACCAGGGCCTGATGATATGCACCCTAGAATACTCAAGGAGCTGACTCAGGAGATATCTGAGCCATTGGCTATTCTCTCTGAAAAATCATGGAGGACTGGAGAGCTTCCAGAGAACTGAAAAAGAGCAAATATAGTGCCCATCTATAAAAAGGAAAATGAGGACAACTGAGGGAATTACAGACCAGTCAGCTTAACCTCTGTACCAGGAAAAATAATGGAGCAAATAATTAAGGAATTGATTAGCAAACTTCTAGAAGAGAATAAGGTGCTAAATGATAGTCAGCATGGATTCTTCAAGAACAAATCATGTCAAACCAATCTGATAGCTTTTTATGATGAGTTAACAAGCCTTGTGGATAGAGGGGAAGCGATAGATATGGTATATCTAGATGGTCTCGCATCACCTTCTCATTAACAAACTATGGAAGTATAACCTAGATGGAGCTGCTATAAGATCGGTGAAACATTGATTGAATAACCCCTCGCACAGGATAGTTATCAACGGTTCACAGTCATGTTGGAAGGGGATAATGAGTGGGATACTGCAGGTATTGGTTCTGGATCTGGTTCTGTTCAATATTTTCATCAGTGATTTAGATGATGGCATAGAGAGTGCATTTACAAACTTTCCCAATGATACCAAGCTGGTAGGGGTTGCAAGTCCTTTGGAGGATAGGATCACGATTCAAATGGTTTGGACAAAATGGTGAAATGGGTTGAGGTAAACAGACTGAAATTCAATAAAGACGTGTAAAGTACTCCACTTAGGAAGGAACAATCCATTGCACATATACAAAATGGGCAATGACTGCCTAGGAAGGAGTACTGTGGAAAGGGATCTGGGTGTCATTAGTGGACCACAGGCTAAATATGAGTGAACAGTGTAATGCCGGTGGAAAAAACTGGCAAATACCATTCTGGGATGTATTAACAGGAGCATTGTAAGTACGATGCGCGAAGTAATTCTTCCACTCTCCTCTGCCCTGATTTAGGCCTCAATTGGAGTACTGTGTCCAGTTCTGGGTGTCTCATTTCAGGAAAGGTATGGCCAAATTAGAGAAAGTCCAGAGAAGAGCAACACAAATGATTAGAGGTTTGGAATACTTGACTTGTGAGGGAAGATTAAAAGAACTGAGTTTGTTTTGTCTAGAAAAGAGGAGACTGAGACGGGACATGATAAGAGTTCTAAAGTATCTAAGAGGTTGGCAGGAGGAGGAGGGAGAAAAAAATGTTCTCCTTAACTGTTGATGACAGGACAAGAAGCAGTGGACTTAAATTACAAGAAGGAAGGTTTAGGCTGGATATTAAGAAAAAAATCCTAACTGTCAGGTGGATTAACCACTGGAACAAATTGCTTAGACAGGTTGTGGAATCTCCATCATTGGAAGTGGTTAAGAGTAGGCTAGACAAACATCTCTCAGCGATAGTTTAAGAAGGTACTCAGTCCTGCCATCAGTGCAGGGGACTGGACTTGATGAACTCTCACGGTTACTTCCAGTTTCTTTTACTCTGTGATTTCTATGCATTTTGACAGGGGAACCAGGTAGGTTGAGTGGTGAAGTTTACATAACTAGTGATATGTATCAGAATTCTTGTTTATACTGTGCACATTTCCTAAAATTGTCCAGATTGCTAACTATGACCATTAGTAGGTAATGTAAAGGTTGAATTTGACCGATTAACAAATGCTACAGCTTAAAATGATGGGTTAAATGTAAGGAAACAATACTTTGAAAACAAAACAAAAAAACCCTCCTAACCAAGTAAAACTTTTCTTGCCAGCAAGATGGATGTAATACACAGGCAGTTAATGTACCCACTTTGGGATGGTGAAGCTCTTACTAGAAAATAGTTCAGTTTAACAAATTGCATAATAGAAGAATTGACTTGTTAGAAATCTGGCCTAGAATTGTTTGGTTATAATGCCTGCCTTTATCCCCAGGTAATCCTACAAACAAGTAAAAGAGGAAAGTTTTGAAACCAGCTGAAAAATCTATATGAGAGACTGTTGCTAGAAGCTAAACTAAACTTTCCTCAAACTATATGGCGGCAATGGTAACTGCAGGGCCTTGTCTACATTACACAATTAGATCCAAGTAAATCATCTTAATATCAACCTATTTGTCAGCATTCAAATTTCTCTCTGGTGATTGTAAGCACCCTGTTACAACAATGAACTAAAACTACCACCCAAAATTGCTTTGCTAGACTAACACGGCTGCCACTTTGGAACTCACCCAAAACAGCTTTGAGCCATGGGCAGCCAGCTGAGGTTGATACTGTGAGTGTACATACAGCAACCCTGTATCAATTCTACAAGCCCTCCAGCTGCTATGCCAGAATGCTCCTTCTGTGACTGACATGACCACTGTGATCACAATTGTAGACAAGAACATTCCTTCCCTCCAAAACACTATTTTTTTAAATGCCTTTTTCTATTTGACTGGGTTGGTGGAACACAGAGCAACTTTCTCTTCTTGTGTACAACTGCTAACCAATGACATTGGCTCCATACACCACTTACAAGGATTAGAAAGGAGATATTGGATCTTGTGGATCTGTGGGAAGAAGAGGCTCTGCAAGCACATGCATGAAACAAGCCACAGAAATACTGACATTTGTGAAAAGATTGCACAAGGTAAAGGGATGAAAGCCGTTCCATGTGAAAGCAAAGGGGCTGCGCTAGGCATATCATAAGGTCAGGAAGACTGACAGTCAATCTGGTGTTGAGCCACCGACCTTTTGCTGTTACAGCAAGGTGCCATACTTGGCTGACATTCCACTACATCCCATGCACTACTTTAGATTCCTCTGTAGACTTGGAGAGAGAGAACTCTGCAGTGAATAACATGGAGGAGCAGGAATGAGACAAAGTGTATGTTCATGCTACAAACCTGGACCTTTTGAGATTTCTCCACAGTCTTACCAGTCCCACCAGCTAAGCACAGACGAGCCCAGTGAAGGGGAAGGACATGGAGTAGGTGTGCATGTGCATCTTCCCTTATGTTTAAATTTAAAATTACTGCTGCTAATTAACAAGATACAGATATTGACTTTTCATTGTTTTACCCATATTTGAAGAGGAACAGTGCAACAAACAGCGGTAGAGAGGGGTTAAGTGTAGGAGGAGGGTAGTGCAGTTTGTTTGTATATTTAGGGATGTCTCTTGAATCCTCCTGAGAAAGTTCCATAAAACCTTCATGGAGATCCCTTGCAATCCTCTCCCAAAGATTTCTAGGAATGGCTGCCTTATTTCTTTCTCTAGTAGGACGCTTTCCTATGATATTCTGCAGTGAGTTCAGCTGGCACACTGCAGTAGATAAACGAGTGGCACAAGGGCCTGGGCAGTTTTGGCATAACAGTAACTTTCTGTGACTGTGTTACTTCAATATCAGCTAAACCCATCACTACCTACAGAAAATAGTGCCAATGATCACTAAACTGTATGTTTGTACCCATGAAATAAGGACCAAAATTTTATTTTTACCTGCAGCTGCAGTTCCTCTTTCCCGCCACTCCTGCCCATGTGCCCAGGTCCACCAAAGTGGAAGTGTCCATAAGCCTGTCTTTTTAAAGGTTATCTAGGAATAAGAGAATGGAATTTTGAAATTTTGTGGCTTTAAAGGATGCCTCTTACAGAAATGTGGAATGCCTGACCGTGATGAAGAGAGAAGAGGATCAGGGAGAACATGTGCAGGGAGTTCCTACAGTCCAGTGCTACACTGAGTTATGAACAGTAGGCCTGCAGGACCAATATACCAGATATAAAAGGAGGAGAAGAAAAATGCTGACAGAGGAAAGGTCATGGAAAAGGAGAAAGAGATTCCCTAGGACATGATGGAGCTTCTCAGGTGACAGCAGGTTCAAACAGTGCAGATCCTGGTTGACCTACAGATCCAAAACCCCAGGCTCTCTGCCCTTTGCTGTCCTTAGAGAACTTCATGATAGCCCTCTATTACACCTCAAGAAAACATGTGGCATCCCGGATGGCATCCTTACTCTTATCCGTCAACACCGGGAGACAGCAAGGAAAACCACAGCTTCACATACACTACACTGTGAGAGCCACAATTGGTGTATGTGTAGCCACAGCAGACTACTTTGTGCAGTGAACTGGACAGAAATGTTTTCTACCTCACCAGTTTTTAAATGCCATTCTGTTAATTTATGTTAAAAATTTGTATTCTATTGTCTATTGTTTCTTTCACATTCTTTTTCTGCTCCAGTTGTGCCATCCAATAAATTTATCTTTTTTGCAAATAAAATGTTCTTTATTAGTTGCAAGACACATTGCAGAATGCATAGCGGTACTGAAAGCACCCACGAGACTCATAGGTTCAAGAAAACACTCAGTTGTATTTATAAATGTACAGGAAGCACTGCATAATTCATAGCTCTAGTAAAATACACATATCAGAAATGTACAATAATTCACTGCACAATTTGTAACAGCATCCAAAACTTCAGGTCCAGAGAACAGAATGCTCTTGTGGCTGATGGTTTAACTGCACTTTCAAAGCCTCCCTTAGCTGTGTAGATCTGCACTGAGCTTTTGTAAGGGCCATTGTGTCTGGCTGTTCAAAGTCAGCACACAGTCATTCCACATGCACCGTGGAGGTGGCTTTTGCCTCACAGTTGTTATGCAGGAGACAACAGGGAGCATTATCCATTGGAATATTTTTCACACTGAAGCCCAGGATAGTGAGTAAACATTGCCAGGATCGTTTCAATCTACAAAAAGCGTATTCATCTGTCATTCTACATCTTCTGAGCTGGTCACTATGTCTTCATGTGCCAGGGCAGCAAGGAGTAGATAAGTTTTGCGAAATCACTACTGGCATTTCAGTTTTGCTCATGATAATCCACTAGTGCAAAAGAATGCCCCTGCATACAGCTTTCTGAACAGTACATAAAGATGTGAATGTCATTCACCTTCCCTGAGTACCACCCATTAATGTCAATGAAGCACCAGTGCTTGTATAATCACAGAACTATTGCGCGTCCTGTTGATGTACTCTGTGTCCAGGTGAGCTGGTGCCAAAATAGGGGCATGTGTGGCATTTATTATCTCATCACAGTTCAGAAACCTTCTTGCTGAAAATCCACTAACTATGTCCTTCCTTTTGTTGAGAGTCATTCCTGAATAGCAGGAGACAGTTCAGTGGTTCTGCACACTGGCATGGCAGCAGCCCCCACCATTGCTGTTCCAACTCCAAAATGATTTTCCAGACTGGTAACAATCTGGCACTGAAAGCTTTCACAGTACAGTCACCATTCCTTTCTTCACTGCCAATGTAGCAGCTTTCAGTCTGGTATCCCTGCACTGAGGGGCTGGAGCAGCATGGCACACAGAACCAGGAATGTGGTCTTTCATATCTGAAGATTTTGCAGACCCTTCTCATCATCCCTAACCTGCAATACAATGCAGTCCCACCTGTCAGTGCTTGTTTCTTGAGCCCAGAAGCACCACTTCACTGTCTGTAACTGTTCCATGAATGCTACCAACCACCTTGAAACTTTTTTTTTTTTTACTGCTTTTGATATTTTTTTAATGAATTATCCCCGAAGACGTTGTTGCAGCTCTGTAAATACCAGAGGATCATTGCAACATTCATGAGAACGATGGAGAGCTTTGCATGCTCCACGCTTCTGTCAAAGATGATGGACTCTGAAAAATACCACAAGGTTTGTGTGGATATTTTTTGGAGGAGTAAAAATTATGGGATGTATATGGCATTATGGGATGAAGAAAATTGCACACTGGGAAGTTGACCGAGTTCCCAGAGATCCTTGGGTGAGTCATTTCTGTCCCAAAGCACATTGTGAAAATTTCCCAAAAGACGTTGCACCAAACAGAGGTGCGTGGCACACTGGGATGGCTATCCAGGGTGCATTGCACTTTGCATTGACATGGCCACTCGTGATGAATGTGTGCAGCACCAGTGCAAGCAGACAAGTGTGCATGCCCATGAGTGAGGTACAGACTCAATGGCTGTATGCTGATGTAACCTACGTCAGCCAGAGATTATAGTATAGATATGACCTCGCTTTGTCAGTGCCAAGAGGATTAACCAAATTACTAGAGAAACAGATTTTTATCGGTAGATTTCAGTTACCTTTCATAATATGTTTAATTTTTATTGTTTTACAGACAGATATATTGCATAGAAAATGCACATGGACAGCTGGTGCGGGACCTAGACTTTAATCCCAATAAACAATACTACCTGGCTAGTTGCGGCGATGACTGCAAGGTGAAATTCTGGGATACTAGAAATGTCAGTGAGCCTGTGAAGACGCTAGAAGAGCATTCGCACTGGTAGAATAACTTATCTGCATGCTGTTTTGTGGGTGGAGGGTTTATGTAATTTATTTTGCTAATTATTTTCCTGTTTAAAAACAATGCAAACTAACTATGTTTATGCTATTGTGAATTGTCATTTTTTTCTGCCTGATGTAATGGTTTTAATATATGTCTATTTTATAATTCGTGAATTAAGGAGTGGGGAATATGAATCTAGTTTCTTGTAAGGTGTTTTCACTGCTATTTGAAAGGTGAGATTCTGGGCTGAATCTCTAAGAGGCAGAGCATGGGGAGAAGGGATGAAGGCTTTTAAGACATCTGTGTGCCTTCTGAGTTGCTTTGCAGCTCCTGACATAACTGAGACAGCCCAGACGGGCTGTAAAGTAGAACAGCCTTCCTAGGCTGCCTTATGGTAATTGCATTCTCCAGCATCTCCACGGTGCTACTTGCCGCAGCTTCCACCCATGCAACTGCTTCTCACTCTTCCCTCCCCTGGGCCAGCGCATATAAGTTTAGATCAATTTGTGTCCTGGAGTAGTATTCTCCCTTGGCCAGATCCAGGACTTCGAGACACCTTTTATACCATTATGGCCCACCTAGACTAACCAAAGGAGCCAGAGGAAAATGAGAATCTTACCCTTCATTTGAAAAAATTACTGAAGAGATTCCATTTTTGAAATTTTATGGAATTAAGGCTGCAAAATAACTTGCAACATAAATCTAGACCCTGCAGCCTCTTACAGTAGCTTGAAGTGTGAATTAACAGAAGCAATGTTTTTATTTGTTGAGAAGATTTAAAACAAAAAGAGGAAAAGAGAAAATCATAAGGCGGTTGGTGTTAATTCATAAAATTTAAACATTAGTGACATCTAATCCTTTTGATTTAGGATCTATTTTAACAGTTCATAGTGATAATGTCAGATTTTGTTCTGTGTAGCAGGTTATTTCCAATCCATACTTTGCTGTCAGGGAACCTTGCTATATTTAGAATTTGTAGAGTATCTGTGTGATATATTGAACAACAAGCAGATATTTACTGTTGTGGAATTGTATTAGGGTTTGTTGTGCTGCCCTCTCTCCCCGCATAGACTCTTCCGCACCCTGTTAGCTGAACTTTAAAGATATACATTTGGAAAATTAAGTTACACGACAGCTTGAGACTCAGATGAAGACAAGAAAAAACAGTCTCTAGGCTGAGGGTGTCGGATTCTATCCATACTTATAGCTTCTAAGACCAGAAAGGACTATTGTCATCATCTAGTCTAACCTCCTGTATAGCACAAGTCATATAAATTCGTTGAAATAATTCTTAGATCATAACTCATTTTACAGACTAGATTATGCTTCAGTTATTTTTTCACATTTTAATTGAAATAATGTATTTAAATAGTGCAGTATATTTATTTGCTGACTCTGTGGAATAAACTTTTCTAATATATTATTTTTTTTATCATTTACGTTTTATAGGGTATGGAATGTGCGATACAATCATTCTCATGACCAGTTAGTCCTTTCAGGCAGCAGTGATAGCAGAGTCATTCTGTCTAATATGGTGTCAATTTCTTCTGAACCCTTTGGGCATCTGGTAGATGATGATGAGCTTAGTGACCAAGAAGACCACCATCAAGAGGAAAAGTATGAAATGTATTGATTTTCATGCAAACTTGTATTGTATAAGGTGTCTTATTTTAAGGACTAACATACTATATTCTTTACTGACTTCAGGATTTTTGTATACACACCTTTCAGGTACGTTGTAACTTCTCAGTTTAATCTCCTACGTTCAGAATCTTGGAAGGGATCCACATTTCTTAAACTAATTGGCACAGTTGCTGTTCACTGGTGTAAGTGGGAATGGACACTTGAATGCTTGACCCAAAGCCCATTAAGTCAATAGAAAGACTGCTATTAACCTCAGTGGGTTTTGGATCAGGCCCTGAGCCCATATTTAATAATATATATTACATGAGAATTGAAATTCCTTATAATTCTTCCTTCTTTAATAGTCTTTTTGGGGAACTTAACTCTCAAGAGTTAAAATGACACACACAGGCATGAAAAGAAAAATGAAAATATATTTAAAATAATACTAACATAAATTTCAGTCTTATTGTAACTGATGGGCTCTCATATAAAATATGTCATGTAATCTATGTACTTAGGACTTTTGGGTTTTTTTTTTTAAGTTATTTTCAACTATAGGTAAGGTGTAACCTCATGGTAAGTATTTGTAAATGTATATTCACTCCACTTGGGTGTGTAAGCAGGGTAGACACATCAGGGATATTTTACTAAAAATAATACTTCCTAAGAACATTGTATAACTAAAGTGCACTTGCTTTTTATGCTCTTTTTTTCTTATGAGAAATAAGCCTATATTTTCATTATCACTTTTAATACGAATAGTTTAAACCCTTTAATTTTTAATACTTGGAAAACTTCTTTGGCAGCCTAAAAGTCGAAGGAAAATGCTTGGTCTCCAACTTTTACTTTTGCATGTAACTTTTTGCTCATATATATAAATATATATGAGGTATTCACATGCTCAAAGAACGTGTGCACACACAATACGTGCAAAGAACAAGCGTGTGTGCGCGCAGATGTTCTTTGCATATTTGAATACCTCATGTGCACCAAGCACTTTCTAAAATATGTGTCCACACAAGTGTTTTTAATGTGCAGAAAGTGAGCTGGTTGCTTTTAAGTGAAAACAGAAGGATGTGGTTCCTGCCTTAAATCTTTGAAAAATAAGGTCAGGCAGGGGTAAGAAAGGAAAAGTGTTTTAGCAATAAGATCATACAGTACTCAGTTATGCTACATGCACATCTAAACTGTACATCTGTTTTTTAGATTTTTATATCTATATTGAGCAGCAAACACAAGTCACAGGAGGCTCATCACTAGAGCCCTGCAAATCTGCAGATATCCACCTTGTATCCGCATCCGCAGATACAGCACGGATATCCTCGGACCATTCTTGCAGATGCAGTACGGATCCGGATCCACTTATTAGTATCCGTGCAGGGCTCTACTCATCACCTTTGCTCCAGCTGATGTTGAGCTCCTGGCCTTATTTGTTCTTCCATTGGAACATTTGTTTCTCCATGCCAAAAAAGGAAAGTGTTACCCCTCATACTCATTTAGCACTGTTTGTAAAGAATATCTGGAGCAGTTAGCAATAACTGGAGCCATTAGCAATTCATGTGGCTGGAAAGTCACAGTAAAGGTTTAATCTGGAAAGTTGCTCAGTATCTACTAGTAAATAAAACTGCTGAAGTACCTAAAGCACAGCTCTGTATCCACAGTGTGCCTTGTTATTCTCTGTGTATGGTCTCTACATTGACCCACAGTTCCTACAGTTAAGTGGGCTGTGTAGTTCCTTGTGTACTGGAATCTAGAAAATACAGTCTAAATAAATTCTAAATCCTGTGGGGGTTAGGGTGGGGAGGGATAAGGCAAACAATAAGGTGCAGCTGAAGTGTGGTACCTAAGCCGTACTCTGGTACCACACATCTTTTAGTTTATTCAGAGATGTTCTAGTTTCTGACAGCCTCCAGTTTACTCAGGCTTCTGACAGTTTACAGCTTATCAATTGAAGGAATGGTGACCTAATAATTCTTTGGCCACTAGAAGACATTAACCACATCACAGATGACTTGCATGGTGATGGAAGGAATATTTTTCTTTTCTTATGGGGCACTCCATGCTCACAGCACAAGAGCACCATCAGTAATCCCCAGAACCACTGGAATATAGAACGTTTTCATAGAGTTTTCCCACACAACTTCTTTTTTGTGCTTCCTGTCTTGATGAGGGTGATGATATAACGACTAACCTATTTGAGAAGGTTTGTCAAAGTTGCTGATTTTCTTGCTTTCTTCTCTCCTGACAGGAATTACACAACCTCTTTGAAAGCGAACTCCAGAACTAAGTACCTTTATAGTTAGAAAGCTTTTCCTAATATCTAACCTAAATTTTCTTTGTAGGATATTAAGCCAGTTACTTCTTGTCCTACTTTCACTGGATATGAAAAACAATTTATCACACTCCTTTTTATAACAGCCCTTAGTATGTTTGAAACCTGTTATGAGGTCACTCCTCAGGCATCTTCTGTGAAGATTATACGTGCCCATTTTTTAACTTTCCCTCATTGGTTGGGTTTTCAAAACCTTTTGTCATTCTTGTTGACCTACTCTGGACTCAACTGACTGTCCTCATCTTTCTTAATGTGCCATTCAGAATCGGACACACTACTCCTGCTGAGTAGAACAGGACTGTTACTTCCTGTGTTTTCCATATGACACTCCCATTAATACTACATCCTAGAATGACACTAGCCTTTTTAGAAACTACATCACATTGTTGACTTGTATTGAATTTCTGACCCACTATAACCCCCATATCCTTTTTTAAAACCTTCTAAATACTTTTTCTCTTTCATAGTCTTTTCCCTAAAAAGATGTATATCTTAACCTTTCATAGGTGAATTTCTTTTGAAAAAATGTATTGTGGCTAACTAATCCTGAAATGTGCAGCCATAAAGGTTTATACACAGGACTCAAAACTGTCTTCTCCTGTACGCTTGGTCATTTTATAATTTAAGGTTTTCAGGTTCTTTGAGTGCTTGGTCATGTTCATTCCATATTACATGCATGTGTGCCACATGCACTAGTGCCAGAAATTTTTCCTTAGTCATATCTGTAGGGCTGGCTCTGGTGACTCTGCTGCAACACATGTATGCACCTGTTTATAGGGCACTGCTGGCACCTCTCTCCGTTCCTTCTTACCATTTGTGACAGTGCTGGAACATTCCCTTGCTTTTGCAAGTTTGCTTTCAAGCAAGTGGTTTTTTTCTCATCTCAGTGTATATAGTCAGTTTATTCGTTACTATGTGTTAGTACAGAGGTAGCTTTAGACTAATGTTCAACCCTGTCTCTGGGTTTTAAACCTTGCACTTGATGTAAGAAGCCTATGCCCATGAACAACCCACACAATTGTTCAGAGGGACAACATCAGTCCCTGGAACATCACTGTTCCCCATAGCCCTGATACCACCCCTCAGATTCCCAGCCCTGCTCACTGAGTCCATATAAAAGGCCTAAGGACAAAAGCCATACACACGATACCTGGCACCCAGGCTCCTAACACAGCTGCCCTGCACTTGGTATGACAGAGAGGGGCAATTACAAGCAAGTTGGTTGAAACTATGGTAGAATTATCAGACACTTTGATGAATATAATTGGTGGAGGAAGATTCAACGTGACTTTTTAAAAGGGAAATCATGCCTCGCCAATCTTCTAGAATTCTTTGAGGGAGTCAAGAGACATGTGGATGACAGTGATCCACTGGATAATAGTGTACTTCAGAAAGTCTTTGAAAAGGTCCTTCACAAAAGGCTCTTAAGAAAGTTGTCATGGGATAAGAAGGAAGGTCCTCTTCTGGATCAGTAACTGGTTAAAGATATGAAACTAAGTGTAGGAATAAATGGTCAGCTTTCAAAAAGGAGACAAGTAAATAGTGGCATCCTACAGGAGTCAGTAGTGGGACCAATACTGTTCAACATATTCATAAATGATCTGTAAAAATGGGTAGGTAGTAAGGTGGCAAAATTTGCAGGTGATACAAACCTACTCAAGAAGTTCAGTTCAAAGCAGACTATGAAGAGTTGCAAAGGAATCTCACAAAACTGATGAATGGGCCACAAAATGGCAGATGAAATTTATTGTCGATAAATGCAAAGTAATGCATGTTGGAAAACAATCTCAACTATACATATAAAATGATGGGGTCTCAGATAGCTGTTACAACTCAAGAAAGAGATCTTGGAATCATTGTAGATAGTTCTTTGAAAACATCTACTCAGTGTGCAACAACAGTTAAGAAAAGTGAACAGAATGTTGTGAATAATTAGGAAAGAGAGAGGTAATATGTCAGAAAATATTGTATTGCATCTTTATAAAGCCATCATATGTTCACATCTTGAGTACTTTGTGTAGGCTTGGTTACCCAACCTTAAAAACATATTGGAGTTGGAATAGGTACAGAAAAGGGCACCTAATATGATTAGAGGTATGGAAAAGCTTTCACGGGAGAAGAGACTAATAAAATTGGAACTTTCAACTTGCAAAAGAGATGAGTAAGGGGGGATATGATAGATGTATAAAACCATGACTGATATGGAGAAAGTAAATAAGGAAGTGTTATTTATTCCTTCTCATAACATGAAAACTAGGGGTTGCCAAATAAAATTAATAGGCAGTATGTTTAACATGTACAAAATAAAGTATTTCTTCATACAATGCACAGTCAACCTGTGGAACTTCTTGCCAAATGTTGTGAAGGCCAAACCAATAAAAGGGTTCCAAAAAAAAAAAAAAATTAGATACATTCATGGAGGGTAGGTCCAATGTCTATTAGCAAGGCTAGGTAGAACTTCTCAGAAGCTGGGAATGGCTGATGGGAAGGATCATTTGAGGATTATCTGTTCTGTTCAGCAAAAAAAGCAAGGAGTCCTGTGGCACTTAAAGACTAATAGATTTATCTATTGCATCAGCTTGATGTCATTTATTTTCATCCCATTCTGTAAACTCCCCCATCTTCAAAGCATCTGACGAAGTGGGATTTTCTCCCACGAAAGCTTGTGCGATAAATAAATCTGTTAGTCTTTAAGTGCCACAGGACTCCTTGCTTTTTTTGCTGGACTAGACTAACACGGCTGCCACTTTGGAATGTGTTCCGTTCATTCTCTCTGAAGTACCTGGCATAGGCCGCTGTCAGAAGACAGGATATTGGGCTAGATGAACTATTGGTCTGACCTAGTATTTTGTTCTAATGTTGTAATAACTAGATCAGAATGCATTATCAACATATTAAAGTGTATCAACAGGATCCACACAGACAGTTAATCCATGGCAGACTAATGCAGGGTAGAGTCATGTTCTTGCTTGCTGTGAAACAGGTGTGTAGACAAGCCAATACAGCAATTTTCATAGACTGTTTAACTTAGAATTCTAGGCTTTGTGATTATTTTTAATGTAAACAAAAATTAAGTAAAAGTTTCCGTTTCAACAACGTGGCCAAACATGTTGTTGAAAATGCTATTTTATGTGTTATACGTTCAATCTATTATTTAAAAAGCAAGGCTATGATACAAACTGCCACAATCAAATAAACGTGTCAAACTCAGATTTGCTTTATGTTTTGGCAATACAGCACTATTGAATGCTTTGTGTAAGTAATATAAAATACCACACTTGTTGCATTTAAAAAAATAATTTTATACCTCTTGATGCACACAGGTACAGAGGAACTTGTAGAAGAGGCAATTCTTATTTGTAATTTCATTTCTTAAAAGAAAACCCCAAAGTATCCTGAAATGTATTGATTATAATTTTGGTTTCTTTAATAGGATGATCAGATACTGTGGTAATGAGTGCAGCATAAGAACCTGTATTGAACAGAATCCACGGAATTATGAAATTAGGTTACGGTATATCATCGCCTATAAGCCAAAAATTTTGTGCCTGAAAATTTGCTTGAAAATAGGCGCTCGGCTTATACTCAAGAGAATATGGTAGACAACCCCAGCCCAGGAGTTTCCCTGATCATGTGACAAGCTGGAGCCCCAGTGTTGCCGGGCAGCCAGGCTGGGGCTGGAGGAAGGAAGGGACCCCAGCGTCTGGAGCGGCCATGTAAGGGAGTCAGCCTGGACATTGGGGGGGGATTCAGGGAGGCCAGGGAAGCAGTGACAGGGACTGGGGATTGGGGGGGCTTCTGGCAGGCTGGGAAGAGCAGCCGCGGGGCTTGGGGGGTGACAGGGAAAGGGTGTTGGGGAACAGGAGAGCAAGAGTACTGAACTGAGAAGGGAGTAGGGGGCAGCAGTGGGGAAGTGGCAGAGCAGGGGGGTAGCAGGTAGCAGTGAGGGAAGGGCGGAGTAGGGGGTGGCAGTGAAGAGGGGGCAGTAGGAGGAACAGAGACCAGCAGTGAGAAAGGGGCAGAGCAGGGGGCAGCAGTGAGGAAAGGGCAGAGCAGGTGGGAGCAGGGGGGCAACAGTGAAGAAAGGGCGGTGCAGGGGGCAGCAGCTGGAAACTGAGAAGTGAGCAGGGGTGTAGCAGTGAGGAAAGGGCAGAGCAGGGGGCAGCAGGGGTGAGGAAAGTGAGGAAGGGGCAGAGCAGGAGGGCAGGAGTGAGGAATGGACAGTGAGGGGGGTGGGGAAGCTGTCAGAAACTCCAGAGGAAGCCAGCAGCAGTGGTGGGGGGTTAGGGGCCAAGACCAAAAGGGGACCTCAGCTTATACCTGGGTCACCAATTTTAGCTTCTTTTTTGTGCTCAGAATTGGGGGTCGGCTTGTGCATGGATCGGTTTATACCCAATTATATACGTAAGTCTCTTAAACAGAAGTTTAAATTAGGTTTTGCTGTACATGTATTACAAGGTCCAATATAAGATGTATATGTACCAATTATTTCAGTGGCAGAAAAGATAGGCCAAAACTCAGTGTTTTTTTTTTTAAATCCTATGCTGTACGTGATCCTTTTAGAGATCACTTTTTCTATGCCACTTTACCAGTCACTGTCCCTACAAATAGATCTTCAGACTTGAAGATTCTCTCTTTATTGTCCATAGTTTTGCCTGTTTCTTTGGATCAGTCTAAATTCTGTTTCAGCTACCATGGAATCCCTCTCTAAGTGCCCCCCCCCAATTGTTTTAGGCACTTTGATTCACATCAATAAGATCAAAACTTTCATTTTTAGGAAGTTCTGAATTTCTTAGGCTATAGTCAAAAATTTGATTTAATATTCTGGTTGACACCCAAATGCTTTCTCTCTCTTTATTACATCCCCAAGTGCCCTTGCGTTGTTTCTTCTTGATATCTGCCTTTGATGTTACAGTTCCGCATCAACTAGTACTTTTCCTTCTTAGTTTCTCAAAAGAACAGTATTTAAAACTTCCTGTTGAAATTTGGTCTCTTTATTTATTCTAATGTCAGTGGAGTTAATGTCCTTCAATTTCAAAATATTGTCATTCATAGTTGCTGGAGTACTCTAACTTTGCAGTAGGAAAATGGCAGCATTTATTAATTAATAAATACATTACAAAAAAGTTTTCAGAGGCAAAAAGCCATTGAGCAGTGTCATTTCATTCCATCTCTCCCTTTGACAACCTAGTAGGACTTAAGAACCTCAAGAAAACAGTAGCTAAAGCTCAGGGATATCAAGACAATGCTAGTAGCCGTGGGTGAAGGGTATTTCTGTTTTAATTTAAGTGGTGGTCCTTATGTGTGTTACACCATTGGAATATGTGCAATTATGCTTCAATAGCTGGAGAATTTTGAAAGCAGTGTCTGTTGGTCCACAGATGTTCCCTGACTCATCTCGTGCCTCTGGCCAAGAGATAAAAGACTGCGCAAACTGATTTCCAAATCCTTCTCACCACTGTATGGTCTGGGTTGGCATATCCAAAGCATTGGCTTTCTTTACCTCTGGGAATATACTTAGATATCTGTAAATATTTTTTATATTGTCAAGTTTTAAATTTTTAATCTATTCAGTTTTAGCGTTTTATAGTCTCATGGATATGGGGGGCACTCACACTCACCCATATCACATTTGGGTATTTGACTGTGTCCAAGATGCCAGGCTTCAAGATTTCTGCTTCCTGGCCACAATTCTTCTTGGTCAGCAGTGACCACCAATGCTGCTTGTACTGCCACAGGGAAATACACATCATGGCAAGGTCCACTGTCTCCTTTTCATTCAGCAGCCATTCCCAGGAAAGGTGGGACCTTCACTTTAGGAAGCATCTAATGACAAAGGCCATGAGGCCATAATCAGATCTACGTTAGGGGGATCCCTCCAATACATCGATCCGACTCAGCAAGGATACATCCTCTGCTACAAGGTCCAGATCACAAGTGAAGGAGTCAACTGCCACAGATCCCTGGATAGGGTTTTGTCAGGTGTATTCTTATAAGTATGAGGCTATCTTCCTCCAAATCAACTTCAAAGAAGTCAGAGCCACTAAGCACTATCTCAGCATAAGAGATCTTAATATGTTCTAAGTCTCAGAAATGTGCTTAGAAAGCCCATCAGCATGGGATTGTGATCTGGATGTACCATTTTCTCCCAGGTACAAACCCAGGATCTGCTGGCATCCACAGTTCCATCAATTACTCTGGCACATTTTGCCTCTATTGTGGCTCTGGCAGTTCAGGTGGGGATGGAGAGGAGTTTGTGAAGGAAGGTACCAGGCCCAGGAGGGGAAATACAAGCCAGTAGGAAGTATTCCACTAGTATATGTTACCTAGTCAAGTGGAAGTATTTCTCTATCAGGGCACATCAGGTGTATTTCTTCAGAAACCACAGATGTTCCTTTTATTTGGGACTTCCTTCTTAAGGACAACAAGTTTGTCAGCCAGGTCTTCATGGGGTCATTTGTCAGCAGTCATTGTGTACCATCTGCCTTCATGTGACAACTTGATTTTTGCAGTCCCCCTGGAAAGGTCTAGTCAGATACTTTCTACCTATTTAAAAAACAAACCAAAACAAAAAATTCAGTGGGGTTTGAACCTTGTTCTCTCAGTACTCCCTAAGCCTTCTTTTAAACATTTAAGCTTCTTGTTCTGCCTCTGTTGTCCATGTAGGTTGCATTCCTGGTAGCCATTCTATCCACCTATCTGTGTTCTTCCTAAAACCTTATGCATTCTCAGAAGAAAGGAGGTTCCATTCCCTCAACATTAGGTGACCCTTAGACTTTTACCCACAGAGGATGAAAACAATCAATAAATCTCCTAGACCCTACCAGTAGAAGGAACTGGAGAGGCTGTCCTGTCTCATATGATCTTCATAAGAAGCACAAGGTAAGCCAGGGCACATTTGCAGACCAGTGGACACTTCTTTCAAAATTCTCCTGTTCCAGGTGCTTAAACTTCATGGCACCCCCCCCCCCATAGAATGCAGTTAGGGACATCTTGAGGAATGTCTAGTTAAAATAAATAACTTTTTTTCAGTCCTAGGGCTAAGCCTTGCACTCACACACCCTTGCAAATTACTTTTAATTTCTACCCAAAATCCATAAAAAAGGAAACCCTGGACGCCCCATCATCTCAGGCATTGGCACTCTTACTGCCGGTCTATCTGGCTACGTGGACTCCCTCCTCAGACCCTATGTTATCAACATCCCCAGCTATCTTCAAGACACCACAGACTTCCTGAGGAAAGTACAGTCCATTGGAGAACTTCCAGAAAACACCATTCTGGCCACTATGGATGTAGAAGCTCTTTACACCAACATCCCACACAAGGATGGATTACAAGCTATTAGAAGAACCATCCCAGATGATGACACAGCACAGCTCGTGACTGAACTTTGCAACTTTGTACTCACCCACAACCACTTCAGATTTGAGGATCATTTATATCTCCAAATCAGTGGCACTGCTATGGGCACCCGCATGGCCCCACAATATGACACCATCAATTTGAGCCTGGAACACTCCACACAGGAGATCCACTTTCTTGACACTACAGTACAAATAAGGGATAGACGCATCACCACCACCCTATACCGAAAACCTACTGATCAGTATAGTTACCTATATCCTTCGAGCTTCCATCCTAAACACACCACACGATCCATTGTCTACAGCCAAGCCCTAAGATATAACCGCATCTGCTCTGATCCCTCAGACAGGGACAGACATCTTGAGGATCTCTATCAAGCATTCTTGAAACTACAGTACCCACCTGGGGAAGTAAGAGAACAAATTGACAGAGCTAAATGGGTTCTCCAAAGTCATCTACTACAGGAGAGACCCAAGAAAGAAAGCAACAGAACACCACTAGTCACCACATACAATCCTCAAGTCAGACCTCTACAACAGATCATTAAGGACCTACAGCCTATTCTAAAAGATGATCCCTCTCTCTCTCAAGCATTAGGAGACAGACCACTCCTTGCTTATAGGCAGCCCCCTAATCTTAAACAGATACTCACCAGCAACTACAGATCTAACAACAAGAACATTGAAGCAGGTACACACCCCTGCAACAAACCACGCTGCCAAGTCTGCCCATATATCTACACAACAGACACCATCATAGGTCCTAATCAAGCCTGCTACTCCATCAAAGGCTCATTTACCTGCTCATCTACTAATCTGGTCTATGCCATCATGTGCAGGAAATGCCCCAACACCTTATATATTGGACAAACAGAACGGTCGCTCCGTAAGAGGCTGAATGAGCACAGAGCTGATATCAGAAATCAAAGAACAGAGAAACCAGTTGCTGAGCACTTCCATCGTCCTAATCACTCGATGATGGATTTGTTAACGACTGTCGTTAGAGCTGTACCTGGGACATCAAGACTTCAAAGAGAGAGACAGCTGAACTCGAATTAATATGCAAGCTAAATTCTGTGAAAACAGGACTGAATTGAGACTATGGATTCTTTTCCCATTACAAAGGGTAATTTGACTTCAGGCTTCCCATGATTTGAGCCTGTAAACTGCTCTGATTTGCTGTTACTTTATGACCTGATCCTATGTTTTACACCCCCTTGCATTTAGTTTCATTCCTTTCTGTAAGTTCACCCATGTTCGAAGCATCTGAGGAAGTGGGATCTTCTCCCATGAAAGCTCATGCAAAAAATAAATCTGTTAGTCTTCAAGTGCCACACAACTCCTTGTTGTTTTTTTCACTGAACTAGACTAACACGGCTATCCATTTTAAAATACGAAAAATGTGACAGTATCTGAATTATGTCATTTTATTGGTAATGTATCCATTTTGCTTAAACTTAGCAAACTTATATTTTAATATTGATGTTCTCAAATGTGTCTACTAAACAATCCTACTCAAGCAGGTTTTAGAGTATTTTCAAACAGCTAGCATAGTGTTAATCTTGCCTGTTTTAGAAAAGATTTTGGTTTTTGCATCTCAGTAAGAGAAATCTAGAAATCGTAAGATTATTATGTAGCATCATCCAGCAAAGTGACTTAATTAAAAGCTGCCTGTGTGAATGTGCTGTGAGAATGCCTGTGGTTGGGGCTTTGTTGGTAAGGTATCTGAGAAAGTAGGTCAAATCCAACGAAACAGGAACTTCCAATTCTTACATTATTTTGTCCTTAACAAATGTATAATTATTTCCAATACATTCCGTTATTCAGTTTGGTAAGCGTATCACATTTAACTACCAATCCAATTGTCTTTTAAAATCCAAATTTAATGTGTTTTAAAGATGAGTTTCTGTTGGAGAGATCGAGATATTATTAATGTGGGAAAATGACTGGTCTTTATATGGCATAAATGGTTAAAAATGATTGATCCTTCCCATACAAGTAAAATAAAAGTAAGCTGTATTAGGCTGGGTTTACCAGCAATAAAATACTGCAGTTACAGGGAGAGGATACCTGCTGGGTGAATTTTAGGATGCCATGGGACATGCTTGGGCCCCTGGCCACATTTTGGGGACCTCTGCTGCATATTCTTACCACTCTACTGGATTGGGTTTATTTCTAAACAGTTTTTAAGTTGAACAAGATTTAATTTTAATTCTGATGGAGAATTAAGGATTTCTGATGGCTGTTTTTTAAAACTCCTTTTAATTGAAGTTTCTGACAAAATGGAGTCCCGCACGTCTAAGTAATAGCACAAACAGTAATTGGAAGTAATAGCACTCTGCATGAAAACAATTAGCCAAAGCTAAAAAGGTTTTGTTTACAAGGCTGTAATATAGTTAACCTCAATGTTAGCTAGTCAAATGAAAGCTCCCCTCCTTTCATGGGGGGAACTAGTGTCAGCCCTTCTATATGAATAGGGTAGCATATTAGAAAAAGTACCCACTGCCAGTTCCCTGACAGATGTCAAAACTGTGCAGGACAGATAGATAAGGTGATGGATGCAGTCCAAGAACTTTGATAAAAACACATTAAGTAAATGTGTCTGCTCAGAATAACCTCTTAAAATGATACAAGGAAAGTTAACAGTAAAGCAGCTTTTTGAAGAGAATTTGTTACAAAGAAATAATGGCCACAGTGTTTCTTAAACAAGTAAACCCAAAATATAATCCAGCCAAACTACTCTTCCAAGAAAATAAACCAGGGACTAAACTTTTGGTTCACTAGAAATAGGCAATGTCACAGGTAATAATCCTTTTAATAATAAAAGCCTTTTGAACAAAGTGCTTAGAGAGTCTCACTAGAAATATTCAACAATTACATACTACAGCATGATATTATTTATTGCTAGGTCAGGGAGTAATTAAGTTGTAACACATAATCAGATATACAGACATTGTTAAATACACTCTGATACAAACAGTTGAAGAGCAGATTTAGATGAATCAACATTGATATCTAAATCTTAATTACTGATTTCTTGATGGACCATGTCTATGAAAACATCTGTTTCCTTAACTGAAGTAAATTCTTACAGCCGACTTGCCCGGCCTAAATCTTAATGGGTGACCCAAACAGTGTTTGATATATGGAGGTCTCAGCTGCTTTTCTGTCTGCATAAAACTGATCAAAACAGACACACCAATGAAATCTCTGTCTTAGGATTCTGAAACTGAAGTTCTGTAAGCATCTTAGTTTTACATAGCATCAAATTGCATATTCTCTAGGATTCTTGGGCTACCAAAATAACACAAGGCACAGGATATCCAGCAAACATTTTATTTGCCTCCTAGCAAGGGATTAAATGGCCTGTTTCCAAGAGATTTTTCATGTGAAAAGCCGGCTTCTTTTGTTGTGATTTCTTCTTCCTTTGGCATCTGCGCATTTCAGATGTTTTTATTCTACTCCTGTCCATACTGGTGCAGGTCCATTAGTCATATTATCTAGGTAGTACAGTTTTTAAAGGATAACTTATTAATTTCTTTCATCAGAGCATGTACAGTATCTCCAAGGTCAGAAGTGGAAGTAAGTTTCTGTGGGGCTTTGTCTTGTTCCTGCAGTAATTTTCATCCTGTGTTTAATGTTTGTCTGAGAATCTTGTTTGGTGTCTAGTCTTTTATGTAAGATGCATAGGTTATGCCTGCTTCAGCTCCTTAAAGATATTCCAAGGTCAGGCATACATTAAGGAGGAAGAAACTGTAAAATACTATGATGTCTAGTTCTGAGCTCAAGTGGTCTGAATTATTTTTAGTTATGCATTCTCCTTTTGGAATATGACCAGATTACTTTTAATCCTCGGAGGGAACGTCATCAGGAACAAAAAATGGGTTCAAAATAGCAGAGATGAACTGAAGTGGAACAGTAGTTCATTTGTTAAGGCAAGACTTCTTTCCTGAACATACAATCTCCCTTTATTTGTTTACATTAAACTGTGCAAATTATTTGAATTTATATACCAATGTCACATCTTGCATATAAAAAATAGTGTAAACCAGCAGTTTATCCATCTTCATTTATTCAACCTCTTGTTAACTGAAACTCTTGGTTAACCGAAAGTCGGCCATGTCCCTTGACAGCAATGTGCACCATGCATGGCTCCCTTGCTTATTCAAAGAGACATGTGAAACCTTCAGAATAATGGAGTGTTGGATGAGTGGGTGAGCATTGCTATCTGGGGACATGACCAACTTTCTCTTAGCGGGCATGTCAGTTAACAAGGAGTCAGAAAAACACTATACGGAAGATGAAGTGTGCATTGTGGGCTTAGTAGATCTGTTGTTAGATGGAGTGTGTCAAAGTAGACTTTCAAGAGCTCTGCAAAATACATTCTACTCTTCACAATTAACCAATAAGCTATATGTCATCTCTTTCTATGACAGTTATGGTAGTTTCCCTGAAATAGTGAAGTGAAACATGATGGTCCTTGAAACTAAAGATCAGGAATCACACTGAATATTTGAAAGTTTCATTAATTATTGAATTTGTTTTTAATTGTGATATTAAATTCATAGTTGATTTGGTTTGGTGCAGTCTTGCAAGTCACACAAATTCTATACCAGATTTGCTTTTATGCTTGTTGTTCTTGTAAAGATTCATACTTTGAACTCTGGGCGTAAGGTATAAAAAGGTAAAGACAGCCAACACCACTTCATTTCTGCTGTAGCTGTATCTGTTAAGTGATTGAGTGGCATTCATACGGTTCCCTGTACTATCCTCCTGGTAGAAGGATGGCAACTGTAATACAAGGTTGTTTCTGGGATGTAGGGGGATGCTTACAGATTTCTCTCCTGTCTGCTGGAAATCAGATGTCATCTGTTGAAAACTTACTGCTCCCACACCATAAAAAATATCCTTATGTACTAACTGGAAAAGGGATTGGATCTGTGAATGGGGCAAAGAAAGGAAGCATGCTCTGTTAGTACCATACTGTCAATCGATATCGTGTGCCTTGGAAATTGAAGAATGTTTAATAATTAATGTACATTATCTGTCTCTTAATATTAAAGTTACCATGTGCTCAAAGGTATTAGGTAATGTATAAGGTAAAAAAGCAAAAAGAGCTTCTCTATTGGAGCTTATTTTAATATACTTTTGTGGAATGCGCAGGGGAAGAGACATTAAAATGGTGCAGTTTGAACCATTTCCTTCCTCTGCTTTCCACTGCTCTTGAGATAATGAGCCCAATTCTGAAGTATTGAAGCATGGGAACTTTGCCTGAGTAAGAAATGAAGAATCAGACTTGTTGAATTAAAAAGCATTGGAGGTCAGAGTCTGTGGGTTCTGTCCTTAATCGATTACATTATGCATTCAGCCAAAAAGCTAGTTGTTATAGATTCAAAATTCATTTAATAAATATGTAAGTAAGTAAATAAATAAATATCCGGGGAAGATGCATTTTAGAGAGATTTCTCTTGAACCTTATGTTAATCTGGGGCGGGGGGCTGTATTTAATGTTTTTCTTTTTTGCTATGCCCTATAGTTTAACTATATTATTTTTAAAATGGAGGTGCTCAGGTTAAGCAATGTGTTGGTTTTTTTTTTCATGAGACCTAGAACTTCCTTGAACTGTGATTAACTGGCATTTTAGGTAATGAAAATGAGAATCACCACTCCCTACCAATGACCGTTGTAATATTGGCATGATCGTATTATATTTTTAAAATCTAAGCATTAGAGATTGTCATGGATAGAATGGTATATCCACAGAGGCCACTTCTGTACAGTAAATCGGGGCCTGTATATCTTTGTTTGTGACATTTATAGTCCATTATAAATCAGGTACAGTCACTGCTCTTTACTATTTTTATTCCAGAATGAAAGAACCCCTTCAGGACAGCGTAATAGCTACCTATGAAGAACACGAAGACAGTGTATATGCCGTGGAATGGTCCTCAGCAGACCCATGGCTATTTGCCTCTTTGAGTTATGATGGCAGACTTGTTATTAACAGGGTTCCTAGAGCACTTAAATATCATATCTTGTTATAATTTGTTTGTAGTATGACACAATCATTATTTTGACATGATTTTTAAAAGCTTAACATTTATCGATGATGGTTTAGTTTTCCAAGTTCGGTACTCTTTTGTTCAGAGTAAACATTTAAACATAACTAATACAAACAAAAATAAAAGAAACTTGTATAATAGTGAAATTGACATTTTCATTGTCTTTGCATTTTCTTTGGAACACTGATATATTTTTGTGAAGTTGTGCTAGTTTGATTGTTATAATCACTTTCATGAGGTCATGGTTCATATCTAATTTTTGTAAACATGAATGTTACTTGATACATATGGTCTAGAATACCACTGTATTATTACAGTGTTATGCCAGTATAACTGATTTCAGGGGAGTTATCCTTGTACTAGTTTAAAAAATTGGAATAAGGCAATTATAAAAATAGGAGCCAATAAGGCTGAAGGGAAATACTGCCTTGCAAAGATGATAATGTTTTTCTCCTTTCCTTTCAATATAAGCAGCCTACTGTTCTTAGTTAGGGTTTTATTCTGTTAACTCTTCTGGCTCATTCTTTAATGATTGTATAGCGGGGAATGGTCTGAAGATCATTGTTTATTCATGCTTACATTCTAAACCATTCTTCATTCTTTGCTTATTCTAGCCAGAAATGTTAAGGGTGAGGATGAAGTCATCCAAACACCTATAATCTATTACTTTCATTCAGACTGCCAGCACAGAAAACCCTGTGAAAAATATTTTACAGCTTAGCCAAATAGGAATGTTGACAATTCATTGTGCTGTAATTTACCATGTACGCACAATATTACGTGGCATTTTTGCCCTACATGTTGTAAGGGATGATTTCTCTGTTTGACCGAAAATCTCTTTTAGAAGTTGGTTGTCTTTTAGTTATTGTATTATGAGTGCCAATCTCACTGTTAATTTGAAAGTCTTTTCAATGCCTGCAAGAAATCTCTGTTCTTCTTTCTTATCTCAGTGCCCTTCTACAACATGCTTCCATGATATAACAGGCTTTCCACTGAGTACAGACCATTCTTTGCCAAATCCTCTTTCATGTTTGGCACCCAGGTCAGCTGCTGCAGTGACTGCGACAAGTGCTGAAGATTGATGGAAGGAGAATAACAGAAAAATTGAAATCTAACTGGAGAGCGCATAAAATTATGACTACATTTAGTGACCTTCTCAGATTGCTCTTGAGCAGTTTGCTTTGCTGCCTGTTATATTTAGGTGCTTAGACCACAACTCAGTGATTTCTTTTATGTCCTCCAAGGCTTCTAAGCACTATTCTTTCCAGCTAACTTCTGGACCTCAGGGATATGTGAACTGCTTCTGTGATGGTAGCCAATTGTACAGTAAACAGCATAGTGTAACTCTGAGCTGAAGAATGCTGGTAGCAAGGGACAGAAAGATCAATAACAACTTCCTCCTATTATTCCTGCTGTTGCTATAGTGACTGCTAGTATTGCTAGTGAGGGGCACCCTACCACTAACCTTTACTTGTTCTTACTCAGTACTTGGATCAAAATACATCTAAACGTGGGGTTTTTTTTGTTTCGTTTTGTTTTTGTTTTGTTTTGTTTTTTTGTGTAGACGTGGTTGCTGATATGGGATCACACTGTGAAAATGTGACTAACTGTATAGTTCAAAATGGCCAGAAAAAGATAACAGTTGGATTTCATTCATGGCTGGCCCAAAATTTTTGTAGAAGACCCAAAAAGAGTGGATTAATTGTAGCTAATTATTTGTTGTTGGCTTTTGCTTGTATTACTGTGTTGCCCATGTCTGCCTCATAGTGAATACCACTTTCAAAAAACTGTCTGTTCTAATGTTCAATATCCCAGCTGCTTCAAACTGCATCACCCTGAAACTGAACCCAAGCTCCCAATCTGTATCCACTTGGCTTTAATAAAGAGTAAATGTGCTTTTTAAAAATTAAATAGGTTTTAAGGCTTTGGTTGTCAAAAATCAGGAGTGGGATGCACTTTCATAGGTGGAAAAATAAGTTTCATAACTCCGTGGTATTTAAAACCACTGATTTTAGCTACAAAAATGTCTTTTTGCACATAAACTGCATCCTGTTCTTAATATGTGTTACTTAACTTAAACACATAAGGACAGACTATGTGAATGACTGTCACTTAAAGTGGGAGTTCACACAAACAAAGTCAATATGATGGCAAAGCCGTTTTTTTACAGCTGTATGAGAAAATCAGGAAGCAAAACTGACTTTTTGTTTATTGTTATGGTTGGTTGTTTTTAACATGTCCACATGTTAATATGGTCCACATCCTCAGCTGGACTAATCTGATGTATTTACATTCTCTTCACTAGAACTTTATCCATTTACTTCAGAATTTGGCCCAAAATATTTAAAACAAAATAAAAACTACCGTATATCATCGCATGTAAGCTGAGAATTTTGTGCCTGAAAATTGGATGCAAAACAGGCTCCTGGCTTATACTCGAGAGAATACGGTAGACAGCCCCAGCCAGTAGTTGCCCTGACCATGCAGCAGGCCGGAGCCCCAGTGTTGCCGGGCGGCCATCTTGGGCAGTCGGCTGGGGCTGGGGCTGGAGTACGGAAGGGACCCCGGCGTCTGCAGCGGCCAAGTAATGGGGCCCTGGGGGGGGGGTCGGCCTGGACATTGATTCAGGGAGGCCAGGGAAGCGGCAGCAGGGACCACAGGTTGGGGAGGGGGTCAGGGAGTTGGGGAAAGTGATGGGACGGCCAGGAGGGTTGGGGGGGTACAGGGAGACCAGGGAAGGGGTGGCAGGGTTTGGGCATTTGGGGGGGGTCAGGGAGTCTGGGGAAAGCGGCAGGAGGACCCAGGGTTTTTGGGGAGCCCAGGGAAGCAGCGACAGGGACCGGGGATTTGGTGGGGGACCTGGCAGGCTGGGAAGAGGGGCAGCAGGGGTTGGAGGGTGACGGGGAAAGGGGTGGAAAAGGGTATTGGGGAACAGGGGAGCAACAGCAGGGCACTGAGAAGGGAGCAGGGGGGCAGCAGTGAAGAGCCAGGGGGCAGCGGGAGGAGCAGGGGGGCAGCAGTGGGGAAGTGGCAGAGGAAGGGGCAGCAGCAGGTAGCGGTGAGGGAAGGGCGGAGTAGGGGGTGGCAGTGAGGAGGGGGCAGTAGGAGGTGCAGAGAGCAGCAGTGAGAAAGGGGCAGAGCAGGGGCTAGTAGTGAGGGAAGGTCAGAGCAGGGGCAGCAGGAGGAGCAGGGGGCAGCAGCAGGAAACAAGTGAGCGGGGGGTAGCAGTGAGGAAAGGGCAGAGCAGGGGGTAGCAGGGGTGACGGAAGTGAGGAAAGGGCGGAGAAGGGGGGCAACAGTGAAGAAAGGGCGGTGCAGGGGGCAGCAGCAGCAGGGAACTGAAAAGTGAACAGGGGTGTAGCAGTGAGGAAAGGGCAGAACAGGGGGCAGCAAGGGTGATGGAAGTGAGGAAAGAGCAGGGGGTTGGCTTGTGCCCGGATCGGCTTATACCCGAGTATATACAGTATTCATCTGAGTTAATTATACTACTTTTCCCACAAATGATGACTACATGTCACTTGAAGCAAAGAGAGATGCACCACAATGGAAGGAGGAAGATCAAAATTAAATAGTTAAAACTGATTTCTAGCTGCATGATCAGCACTAAGTAGCATGAAAATTATGTTAAAAAAAGAAATAATGTTAGTATTTAAAATGCTATAGAAATAAGAAACACACTTAGCAAAAATCTTCAAGTAATGTTTATTGCTTTTTAATTTCATTTGTGAGAACAGGACATAGATGTGGATTGTAGGAGGGAAAAATGTACCCAAGGGATAATCGAATGGAAAGTATAAGACGAAAAAAATTAATTTTTGCATTCTTTCAAGGTCTCACATTGCCCTTCTCTTCCACACCACACACTCCCACTTCATTTTTCTTTCTGACAACCCCCTTGTTTGGCTGTAAGCTGTACTTCAAAGGAATTTGGAAAATACTTGCATCTTCCTAGTCAAAGAGGTAAAATTTTTACAAGACCCCTCTATGGAAATTGCCTAGTTTCTTACAAAACCAACTGTTTTTCCACTCACTGGCAATTTTGCTATGGAGTAGAACTTATCCAGAATTTTTCTTGGAAAAGCTGATTTGTAAAAACCCAAATCTTTGATAGAAATGTATCTGTTTTGACAAAACTGCTGTCCTGAACATTTTTCAGGCCAGGATGGAATTTAATGTTCAGTTGGGAGAAACAGACTGACCAGTCCCAGACTAGCCTAAAGCTTGGTGGCTCAACACATTCACCTGGGGTGTAGGAGACTCAGAATCATATCTGTGCTCTGCTTAATTCAGATCATGGTCTCCCACATCCCATGCGATTACCCTAAGCTAGTCACTGTACTATAGAGTCAGTCTTTTTCTGGGCCAATGAAAAATAATTTTATAAAAAGTGGAAGAGTTGCAATAAGAGGCATTGAGCAAGAGTGACTCCATAATCCAGTGATTAGGTTAGGACACTCACCTGGGATGTTTGAAACTCAAGTTGAAGTCTCTGGACTAAATCAAGCAGAGCTGGTGCTTGAACCTGGTCTCCCATATCCCAACAAGTGCCCTACCACTAGGGTAGGTGTGTCTCATGACAAAATTCTAAAGGTCTCAATTTCATTCTGCATTGAAACAAAAGTAAATGTCAAAAATCTTGAAATTGAAATGGAAAGACTTTCCTCTTAACACACAGATCATCACAGTTTTCTTTGTGATCTCAGAACATGGGGTATTGCTGCATACCACTGAAAACAATTTGATATCAAAGTGGAGAATGGGTAGGAGATTTATAACCTTTTTAAATACTGCACTTTTGGTTTGGTTCTGATTTTTGGTCTAGGAGGACCACAGTGGCTAGCTAAGAGGTTTAGACTTTTTAAACTAAATTTTAGTGTTACTGAAAGTGTCAGATTGCCAGTATCAGAGAATTAGTCCCATCTCTTTAGGTGGGGAACTGTTAGTAAAAGCTTTCCACCATTGCTTCATTATTCTAGCTATTACTAAATTATCAAAATGCCTGAAAAGGCAGCTGGAGAGGTATTGATGTCATAGTAAATTTGAGCAAAGTGGATGCACAAGGAATTGTGAAGAACCTTTATAAGCAATGTAGGCATGATCCAGAACCTATTGGAGTCAATGAGATTGGCTTCCATTTGTTAGGATGGGTTTGCAATTTCAGTGGCCTTAGATTAAAAAAATAAAAAAATTCAGTACTACATAACCTTTGCCTTTCTTGTTAGTGCTGAAATTAGCTGGAGTTGCACACTAGCACATGCAGTTAATAAATTACTTGTCAACACTAATGCTAATGAAAAATAAGTAGGGATGGCATAGGTATCCTTGACATTTGCTTTAAACCCATTCTCCTTATTTCTGGCTCACATTTTTAATCCTCTCATTTTGCAGAGGCATGTAGAAAAGAAGAAATATGAAGTGCATTAAGAACAATGATAGAACCAAAAAAGAATAATAATTTTAGGGTTATAATACTGTCTGGCAATCTCATTGTAGTTGACAACTTCAGATATCAAGGTCTATATTTGGACTCCTCAATTAAAATTCCTAAATGTCTCAGCTTGGTATGTTTCTAAATATCCTGAGGTTTGCAACCTGAGTATTTGAAACTTATTCATCAGGGTAGACTCCCAGTCACGTTAGGACACTGTCCATGATGGAGATACAGCTCTGTTCTATTTTACTAAAACAATTAAGTGAAGTTGAATTGAATTAATTGAGAAATCTTTATTCCTTATAGTTGAGATTAATGAACTGTATTCAATATTCATTAATAGTAAACTTCAAAGTGTTTCATTAATATGTGAATGTAGCTGCTACTTGGGTTTAGGCTGAGCCATATTTTGTGAACACACCTTACTATTACTAAACTCTTGCCTCTTGTGTGTGCGTGAAAGGACTGTGCATCAGGAGGATCTGTAATGTTGATGTAGTTCTAAATGTTAGAATCTGCCCCTGCTCTTCCTGTATTGGTCTGAAAAGGCAGGTGGACTGATGAGTGGGACTGATGTGCAAATCCATTTGCAGAGAATCCATGACTGCTCTGCTTAGAAAAGGAGCTGCCGAGCTCCGGCTCATAGATACTCTCCAAATCAATTTGCACATTGCTCCCGCTCATTCCACCTGCCACTTCAGTCAGTGAGGGGCTAGTGAAGTGAGAAGAAAATGACACACAGGAGATTTGGAGAACAAGAAGAAGACAAAGGAGGGGGGAAAAGTGAGGGAGACTGACAAATACAGAATGAAAAGTGAATTGGAAAAGACAAGATCGGGGAAAGATCAACTTGGAAAGCAGAAATAGGAAACAGAAAAATAGACAGTAAACGAAGTTAAAAGAAAGATGGGGGGGCAGGTGGTCAGGCAAGAAGAGCTTACAGAAAATTGGTTAACCAAAAGAACCTCAAAAGCTTGTGAGGAAAGTTGTCTGTGGAAGGATCTGCTAGAAGAACTTGGAATGCAAAAGACCCAATAATACAGAAGTAAGGAAATCAAGCAAAATGGTGATTCTAGAGTTGCTTATTTACTAAACTGTCTTTTAAAATCTGTCTTCCTCTACTTGAGATTGCTGGAACGTAGATGTGATTGTTGACTTGGACAACTCAAAATAGTTACTAAAAATCCTGAATTGTAATCCTGGCTCCTGCACTGGTTCACTTGATAAAGGGATGAATTTGGGGTTATTCTGCCCTTTCCATAACTGGCATGCCCTATATCATCAAAGAGACAACTTTGTAAAGGAGAATCCTACTGCTCCAGCATAGATGACAACTTTGGAAAGCAAAAGATGATGAATCGATTTGTGACTAGATCCACCAACCAACTCCATGTAGGGAAATCAAGGCAAGCATGTGGGCTGCTGCAATCCTAAAGTTTAGGGGCACCTGACATCCAACTGGGATGGTTGGGAAGGACCTCTGATGTCCTCGTATAGAAACAATCCGTTTGCTCAGCCTTTGCCCCAAGTACAGGATTTTGGTGATCATAAGAATGGAAAAGCTTTCAGAAATATAAATGATACACACTGGGCATGGGAGTGCTTGGAAAATCCAAACATGCAGTAAGTCTGAATGATATGCAAGCTAGAGTGTCATTAGAATTTGCTGGTGTATTCCTTGAACCATTAGCAGTTTTTGAAAATTCATATGGGTCCAAATATCAGAAGACTATAAAATAAAGCAATTGTGGTACTAATCTTCAAACTACAAGGAACAGCAGTGCAAGGAGAAGGACAGAAAGAAATATTTTTTAATTTGAGACTGGAGAAGATGACAAGGCTTTTTGGTTTGGTTTTACTCTTCAGGTCTTCATATAAACACAATCTAGAATGCAAATACATATGCAAGAAATGGAGACATTCCATCCATTCAGTAAAGATTGTCGTGCACATATCAGTGATGATTATAATTGCATACAGTTTAGCTTACTATCCTTGTTTATAGACAAGATGGGTGGAGCACATCATACTCTAGTACTAGACATACAGCCAGTTTGTGAAAGGAGGAAAATAGTCATACACTTTCGTTCAGATGAGTTCTTAAAAGATGGGACACAACTGAAGATGAAGAAAGTAATGAGCCAACTTTGACTGATGCAGGAAATAATGAGGATGGAAAAGAATACTTGAAATTTGGCTTTAAGTTGGCTCAAAATAGATTGTTGTTCACAGTGTGTGATTTATACTACTTAATCTAATGGAACGTGAATATGCTCTACTACTATCTTTTACCAGTGCTCTGCATAATAATAATTAATAATGCATAGCTGTGATACAGTGGATTTATTAGCAGATTTTGAGGTGCATTAAAGGATTATGGTATCTTCCCAATGTTACAGATGGGGGAAATGAGGCACTATACATCCATACACAATATTTTCAGCAAAATCTGTCTAAAATTGCTCTCAGAAAAAAAGTTTATGGTGGCATAGATGGCATTACAATAACATAAGAAAGGAAGTTTTTCAGGTTATTGGTTTTAAGAGAGCCTCGTTACCTTCCAAGAATGTTATGATGATACTGTTGTGAGACCCAAAGTTGCAAAAAAGTTTGATTAGAGGCCTTCAGCGCATACAGCTTGTCTGAAGATGTGGAAGACCAGCTGCTAGCTTTTATCTTTAGGAGCTGGTGAGTAGATACTTGGTCTAATTTCTGTAAGTTCCCCCATTTTCAAAGCATCTGACAAAGTGGGATTTTTCTCCCACAAAAGCTCATGCAATAAATGTATTTGTTAGTCTTTAAGTGCCACAGGACTCCTTGTTTGATCTAATCTGGAAAATCAGGAAAAATCTGGCAGACCTATTTTCAGGGGGAGAGGGAGTATAGTAGGTTTTCTGTAAAAGTATAAAAGGAAATTTCACCAGCCATAAGATCTATATAAAATTCTGGAAAGCAAATGCCAAAGAACTTCAATGGTTCTCACTCACCTGTCAGAATCATAAATGACAGGGATTTGGATTCACTTTACTAACAAGATTCATGTTCCAGGACACTCTTTTCATCTTCTGTTTTCAGTGATAATGTGATTTGAACCTCATCTTCAGATCTGGGTAAATTTTCATAGTTGACTAATTTTATATCATGTCTCAGGTGTTAGTACTCTGACTTTGTTATGAGACTCTGCACTGCTGTACCTGGAGTCATGGTTCCTGCTCCGCTGTGTTTCACCTCATGACTTAGGTCAGAATGTGAATTCTCCAGTTTTGGATTGCCCACCACCAAGAGCTCTGAAGTTCAGAGTACAAATGTGTGTGACTAAGACTTCCATAATCATCAGAAAACTGAATCAGCTGCAACATAAAGGTAGTGATGGTTACACAGTTTCTTCCCACACTAAAAACAACAAGGAGTTGTGTGGCACTTGAAGACTAACAGATTTATTTTTTGCATGAGCTTTCATGGGAGAAGATCCCACTTCCTCAGATGCTTCGAAGATGGGTGAACTTACAGAAAGGAATGAAACTAAATGCAAG
>ML681979.1:830015-918058 GCA_007922195.1 Podocnemis expansa
GAAGCATCTGAGGAAGTGGGATCTTCTCCCATGAAAGCTCATGCAAAAAGTAAATCTGTTAGTCTTCAAGTGCCACACAACTCCTTGTTGTTTTTTCACTGGACTAGACTAACACGGCTATCCATTTTAAAATCTTCCCACACTGTCTACAAGGAGAGGCAAGTGGTGCAGGGGGGAACTATCTGAGGTTATTACAGATTCCAGTCAGTTCCCATGAGTTTCCAACTCAGATGGGGTCACATTGATCTGGGGTTTGCCACCAGAGACTACAGTGTTATATGGTTTTAGTGTGTGTTTAAAGGTGGTCTGAGTTCACAAAATAATTACATCAGACTTAACTTCAGCCATCAATTCCCCCCATCTCCTCCACTATCCTGGCTACCACAGGAAGGTGTCAGTTTGGGCCAGCTGTTTCACCTCCCCAAGAGTAACCCCAGGAGAGGTCAGCTAGTGTTTGCACTGTCACCATCCCTACATCTTCCCCAAGAGGGTCCATCTTCGAAGCATCTGACAAAGTGGGATTTTCTCCCACGAAAGCTCATGTGAAAAATAAATCTGTTAGTCTTAAAGTGCCACACGACTCCCTTTAGTTTGCCACTAGGGCTGCATGAGAGCCTTGTTGGTGGCTGCTGACCAGGATCCTGGCAGAGCAGGGACTGTAAGGACTTTGAGCTCCCATTAGGCTGTTTGTGCCAGGGACATGCAGCTCTGGCTTACATAAGGGAAAATAATGCCAACCTGGTAATGCTGAGTTACTGAAAGTGGCATGTTCCACATTTCGTATTAGCTTGTGATTTCAAAATGAAGAAAGATGTGAAAAGAATATTTCACACTTGGGCTGTTCTGCTGAAGCTCCCAGGGATTGTGAACTATCCTGGTGTGGAAACTCTCTGCCAGTGCCATCCCATGCTAAAGGGAGCCAAGATGAAGCCCTTAGTATTTGTCAGGATTTTAGGTGGTTTGTTTAATAAATTAGAGCTACTAGGGAACATGTAATCGCCAGTGTAATTCAGTTGACAGCTGTGGAATAATAGCAGGGATGATTTGTTCCATTACATAAATGTGAATGTGATAGAGTAGTGAGTATGAAGTGTACTGCACCACAGAAAATCTTGGGAAGACATGCTTGGACAGAAAGTCCACTCTGAGAAGACAGTGCTTTACTAGCAGGATAAGGAAGTAGCTGAAGCCTTTTATCCTTCCTGGAGTCTCATGAGGAGGAGGATTATTGCAGTGCTATAGTTGGCTGTTGGAACAGTGTTTTTATTTTGTTTAAGGCTTATTTGTTTAGGTTTCTCTGTTTTTGGTTTGTTTTGGTCTTTTTTTTTTTTTAAGTCAGGAAAGATTTCAAAAGCCTGTTTTTTTCATGTGTTCCTAGAGCAAAGAGGAATTTAACTCTTGTTCATCCTGCCTGAGAGTATGTTGCCTTATTACAGGGAGAAGATTCAGGAATGAGGTTGTTCTGGGGGAAGAAGGAGGAAAAAAGAGAGAGAGAGAGAGATGGCAGGAGGGTTTAGCAGATCAAAACAAACTTCTGTCTTGGTGTAGGGTCCAGTATTGAAACTCCAAGGGTGTGGGCACCTGGAGTTCTCCTCTTTCACTGGTACTGAGTTATTTTGGAAAGATGATAGTCACAGTGCACCTAAGAGGAAAAAAATTTATTTGGAGTAGGAACCTCTGTTAAAATTCAGCCCCAAACTGAAGAATTCATTGGGTGATTTTCCCAGGAATTCACTTTCATTCCTGGTGTAAATGCGGAAACCTTGTTGACATCAGTTAGGGCAGACCTATTTGCTGAAGGGCTGAATTTGGTCCCTTGTGTCTCTGGATATTGCTTGATAGTACTTCTACCTAGGATTCCTACAGATAACTCTGAAGGACAGTTCACCACGTGTCATGTATTTTCAAAATCATTTCTGTGGAACAGAGATCCACTGTGAAACTGTATGAGCTGAGCATTGTCTTCGTACTATCATCATATCCAGGACATTTTTAGGCACAAAGGACAAAGAAGTTCAGTTAGTATAACATACTTTGCTTAGTAGTGTTGCCTCTCTTCATTGCTCAGTTCTGAGAGAAGTGTTTTCATGAACAATCGCCACAGAAACCATCCTTTCTGCAAGCCTGCTCACTCCTGGGAGACAAGCTTTATCACTGATAGAGCAGTGCAAGGACTTTTTTGGGGGAACTTTTTATTAAAATATTGATTGCACTTTGCTGTGTTGTAGATATAATCTGCAAAACACTTCACAATTGTAATTTGGGTTTGGAGTTAAATAATATTAAAACAAATACAGTTGCGTAGCATGGAAAATATGAATAGAAAATTTAGGATTAATGGAGCATTTCATGTGGACTCGCCTAGTTAATAAAGAGCAGTTGGATGGGCATGTAGACTTGTCTGGCTTGTGGTTTTTACTTTAACTGCTGTGGAAAGGATTTCAATATTTGCATAACTTAGAGGATGAAATTATGATTTTCAAAGATTCAAATTACAGTAAGTATTTACATAATCTAATTAAATTATGTAAATGTTTTATTGTGATATTAAAGCAAGAGTAGAACTTGTGGCATAGACACATCCCATTCTGAAGCCATTTGGGATTCCTGATTTGAATACACAGGCGTTTGATTCCAACCCTTGCAGGCAGCCTGATGAAAACTCCACACATTCTGTGGAGGTGAAGAGAGCACCGGATGCTCTGTTTTTAGCATAATTTCTGCAGGCTGTTTGACAGAGCGTCATCTTCTCCAGCATGAAGTGGTGCAACAGCAGCTGCCAAAAAAGAACTGAAGCAGATTTAAAAGGCTGGTTGTGGCCTCTTACTATATTAATCAAAACAATACTTCTGCAGTATGCTTTTACATTTCAACTGACGTTAAAATAACTCTGCTGTGACTTTTCCCTAGCGGCAGCCATGCCACTTCTAGTCTCTTCAGATCTCGTAATCCAAACCTGATTGGGTCTGTGTAATATGTAGGTGGGTGACTAACAAGGAAAATCCAGGATGCTACAAGAAAGGATGTTGATAATTATGTGAAGATTTCTCTCTGACTGGGTCTATGCAAGGAATACTGGCCAACTAATGCCATACCATTGACAATGGCAGTGATAGATGCTGTCAAGTAGTATTTTTATTTCCATGTGATAAAGCCAGGCTTGGCAGACTAAATAGCTGAGATTGATCTTTATTGCCACCTCTACCATTGCTACCGCTAGGGGAGCTGACCACTGGGACTTGTTGAAAAGGCCTCCGAATCAGTACTGAGCTTGTACCCAAAATTCTAGGTGAACTGAGCTGCAGAGTTGTTTTCTGACGAGATATGAGACAGAGGATCCTGACCATTTTGGCCTATCAATTGTATGAGAGAGCTTTTACACTAACAGGAAAGTCGTAGGTAAATTCAAATTTAAGTTCATTTTGCTGAAGTCAAGCACAAAACTTAAACCCAATAGCTTGTCTTCACTTCCTGGATTAAAATAGTTGTAAAGCATTGCTATTAGTTATCAAACTAAATGACTGGATTCTAACTCTGGAGAAATTCATGTTACTGGCGTATGAAGAAATTCTTGTATAAGTACATAGGGGTAGATCATCACCTGTAGTAAATCAACATAGCTGTGTTGATTTTAGTGGTGCCACACAGATGTATACCAACTAAGGATCTACCAACAGATGTTAATTATTTTGGCATTCGTCAATATGAAAAACTAAATAAATGTACAGTAGTCATAAAGTGGTTCTGAGAGGCTAAATATGCTGGAGATGAAAACACTTGGCATGCAATCTGTACTAAGTGGACACATCTTTAATTACTCTGTTTTTTATCTAGTTTTTGGTGAGAGAAAGCAGAAGTTAATTTAAACAACAGAGTAAGGCACCTTCGTCCACAGAGCATTAACAGCTAAGGAAAACAATCCGTTGACCTTATCTGCTGCTACCCATGAATCATGTGCAGAAATTCTTGTCATAACCATAATGATTTAAGATCAGGCCAGGCCAATATTTCTTCATTCTTCCTCCACAGCCGAGGCAGTTTCTTCTGTGTCGTACAGGGAAGCAATAGGTATATCTGGTGAAAAATGGCAATGCTACAGAGGTGCCCTTTGCTACAAATCCAGCATGACTAGCTTTTGTTTGTCTCATGGAAAAGAATTTGCAAAGTCATGAGCTGTGTGAAGTTTTAGGTTTGGCATGGACAGTGATAGTTACAATGTTCAAGTAGTGTGTTACAGAATTGCTCCAAACAACTGGTATTAGGGACCTCTAAAGTTTGCTAAAATTCTCTGTAAATTTTAGATGATTTGTGCTATTTCCTTGCACAAAGTACTGTAACTCTAATTAACAAGTTTGTGTTCATCAGACGTGCACATTCTGTCATAAAAGCTACACAATGTAGCAGTCACACATCACTATCATTTAACCCCAGACATTTGAACATTTTATTGCACCTATTAAAGTTCATGGCACGTCTCATAGGCGTACAGGTATTAACTCTTATTTGGCATCTTGTGCCCATTCCCATTTGGTTAATTGCCTTATAAATTTTCTTTTGATTTTCTTTTTGATACAATATTGGCTTTGGGCCCAATCCATCATCCCTTAAAATCAAAGAAAGATATACTTCAGAGGGCATTGGATCACCTTTTCATGTCCTCAGTCGAGTTAAAATTGTGCATCAGTTATAGAAATGTCACTCTCCCCTCCAGAGGTAGCTACGCTTCAGCTGTGAGCAAAGTAATTCATACATTACAGTTTGTGTTCATAGCAAAATCTATAATTAAGTTGCAGAATAGTTTGCCTTGTAACTTTGTTTCCAGATGCTCATAATTTTCTGAAAATATTTCCTTTTATGCAGAAGTTTTGTATGTTTATCTTTGTCCAAAAGATGGTTTTCCACAGTTTGGGAAACTGTGGGATGAGTCAAACAATAGTTAAGAAAGCTCAGCTTTCATATAGATGGAATTGTTTTTCAAAGAAAGTAATATATCTCAATCTAAATTAACAACCTTGTACAGCCATATAATGTAATGTGTAAAACTGAAAAATAAAAACACTTACTGGTAAGAATGTGGTCTTAGAGGTTTTTAGTAGAAAATGGTTATGAAATTAAAAAAAAACATTTCCCACTTTGTGTATTTCAGAGGATGTGTTGGACTTGCTGTCATTGTCACTGATATGAAAATCTGGTAGGACCTGGCTGGAATGTAGATTTCCAAATGAGTCCAATGGAACAGTGCAGTTGAAAGATCTGTTCCAAAATCTGTTGAAGTATACGGTATCTTTCCATTGACCTCAGCAGACTTTGGATAAGGCTGTATAGGTGTAAAATAGTTAAGTCTGTCCTATAAAGACCTAGGTCTCCGAATTGAGCTCAACCATAAAAGGTGAGTGAAAGTTTGATTAAGCCTTGCTATAATTTATTACAACGCAAAAGGGAGACAGAGTGAATTTGTCCAAACAAAAAGTCCTTCTAATATAACTGGAGGACTGTGATAAAATCAAGGTTTGGTAAACAACAGAAGTGTGGGATGGGAAATCAATGGACTTCAATTCGTGTGTGAGAAATTAGGGCTAGTTTGTGAACAGTAATGAAGGGAAGTTTTCTCTGCATTCACTCCACACCACTTGCTTTAGGGGGCTTCAGAAAGAAACTTTAGGGGCAAGTCTGGCAGCTCTGAATGCTCCTCTGACAGAAAGACAGGACTGGAGCACACTTCACCACTGTGGTTGCTGTTGCTCCTGGGATCCAGTGTGTCATAATTGTGCCTTCATTGTTCTGATACTGACTGAAGAAATGTTCTGGCTGGACCAAGAGAGGGATCCAGATAGTATCATCACCTCTGTTGTCTCTGGCTAAATCCCAGACACCACCTAGGATGTCAGATTTTGCTCTCTGTCATACACCCATCCAGCTTTGGGTGTCCTTTTTCTTCTCTTTCCTATCACTCTTGTCTTGTCTTTGGTTTAATAAGAGCCTGGCTTACCTGGCCAAGACTGAATATTTTTTAATGTTGCTGAGAGACTGATGCAAAAAAGGACAGTTTAAAAACAGTGCCCTTAAACAGTCCAATGCTGATTTAATTTTGCCAGGTCTCTCAGTGGCTGATTAAACTTTTCTGTGTCTGTAGTGTTCCAGCACCAATGCTGCATGTGAACCAGCACTAGTGACAGGATGCTCATTTTTAATCCTTGCTGTTCTTTAGTTCCCCCTTTATGTATGTTTCTTGTTTCGTACTCTAGGAAACAGGATTGGACTTTAACAGCAAAAATTGGACTTTAGCAGCAACAATGACAGCTCCAGCCCTTCTCAACTAACTTGTTTTTTTCGCCCCAAAAGGACAGTTATTGCCATCCAAGACTCTGTTATAAAATAAGCGGTTTCTTTTTTCTCTCTAACTGCTCTCTATAGCTAAAGGAAAAGGGAACAAAGGGTAGCATGAAAATGAAAACATTATGTATGCTTGATACAATTCTATTTTTATTTTTTTGTAATTTTGGCATTTTATTATTAGCCATTTTTTATTTATTTATGCTTTTATGGTTGTGGAAATTATGGGGCTTAGACAATAATTATTTGATAACTATAAATACATTGAGATTCAAAAAGTTAAAGCTGCCTAACAGATAACAAACACATTGTCTACATCATGTGTCAAATATACAAACCAAATGTCCTTCAATCAAACTGTAGCTGTCAAGCACCATTTTTACTTTGTCCATCTGTAAATTGTGATCATCATCACTGAAAATATTTTTTCATTGTTTTTTGTCTGTTTGTATTGTGAAATTGACTTTTATCAACATTGACCAGTAAAAATCTAAAAGTTCCCCACCTAATATATTAAAATTCAAACACTTTAACTGTTTTCCTTTTTCTGTACCTTTAATATTAAGGTTAAGAAGGTTCTTAATGGCAGTCTTGCCTTGCTACTAAACAGGCTGAGGCCTGGGCATACCAAACCCAGAAATTTGTTTAACACTATTTAATACCAAACACTTACAGGGTCTTGTTAATATCTTTTACTCTTTTGGTACTTACAGTCCAAGTAAATTAATACCATACTGCTTAACTTCACAAACATGGAGAGAATGGGACTGCTCTGAGCTCATAAAGGGAGGAGGTTTCTGTAAGATCTTACTTTATGCCTTTATATGGAGATGACAGGAAGGAACTAATACAGTGTTAATGAAAAACTAGAAAGCAATCTACTTTATATTTTAGAATGTTTTGTTCTAAGCTTTAACACTGCATTTTACTAGATTATTTTAAATCATTTTTTTAAAATGGGGACGGGATGGGGGAAGAAAGGATGCTGTTATTAACAATGCGTGCATCACCAAACTAATGTCTGTGTAACTAACCAAAATATCCTTTAGGAAAGTATCCTGCAAATGTGCTCTTAAAGACACAGCAGAAAAATGCTAATGCAGATGGATGTGATTGCAGAATTTTCTTGTACAGAACTTTGAAACTATTTGATGATGTTCCTCAATATTGAATTCCTTTGTAGCCTTACAGCGGAAATAAATGAACAAGCTAGAAAATGTGAGCAGGATGGAAACTATTTTTGAATTACAGAGCAGAAAATTTCCAGCAGTATTGAGGGGTGGATGGCGATGGTGTTGTTGGGATTTGTGTTGGGTTCCAATGCTTTGAACTCAAAATGAACTCAACTAATTTTGCTGCTACTAAAAGGGGAAAAAAAGTTTCCTTGTTGCTGCTGTGAAGTAATTGGGTGTTTGCTGTCTTGTGGTGCTGCTTTCCATAAAAGCTGGAGAAGCCCTGTAGTTACACTCTTGCATAGATTGTACTGTGTGTAGTGGGAGCTCTGGGAACTGCACACTCTCTACACACCAGGAGAAAACCTTTTGGCGAATAACTCTAACATCAGAAAGGTAGTTTGCAGATAAGTTATAGAATGGTGGTTAAAAGATCTATACAATTAAGGAGTTAAAGGGGAGGGCCCTGACCTAATCCTCAACTAGTGTGAATCAGCACAGCTCCTTTGACTTCCAGGGAGCTTTGCTGATTTATGCTAGCTAAGGATCTGGGCCTTTTTGTAGAAACAAATTCAAGATTAAGTTAAGACTCCTGCGGGCTCTTCACTTCATATTCTAGTGGCTGCCTCATGAAGGAGGCAAACATTTCTACTTTGGTTAAACAGGCTTTTTTCTGTCTCTGAATCTTATCCCAGAAAAACCCCTAAAAAGCTAAATAATTGCATCATTAATTTTGCAAATGGTAATGTTTGGCTATGAAATATATACTCTTCACTTAGGTATGCTTAATCAGAAGGGAGTGAAGTAGTACCCTGTAAATGTGAAAGCTAGGTGAGTCTCATGACAGTTCTTGTTCCTCACAGACACTTTTCTGTAGAAAGATGCAACTCTGTGTTAGAAATGTCCAAATATACAAATCCCTCTTGGTGTAACTAATTATCTTAGGTTGTGATACTGTTTTTATAGTGTAAAAAAGAATGGATTGTGTTAGTACTTAGTCCTGAAGTAATGGTGTTGGCACCTGCCTCTTCATGAGCACCCCCTTTCTAGCTAATACATGCCTGCCATCACTCTGGGTTTTTTTGACCTCTTGTGGGCACCACATTTCTGAGCAGGTGGCAGCTTGCTTCGTTCTTTGGTCTTAGAATGGAGTGGCAGCCTGGTCTGGCAGGCATGCCATCTCCAACCCATGGTTCTTTTGGCAGGTCTTCAGTGACTCAGCTGGCTGGTCAATCTCCTTCCAGAGTATACAATTTCTAGCTCTTGCTAGAGTCCCACACAAGGACTATGACAACCACAGTTTCCTCCTTGGAGGCACTGCCTTCTTCAACAGTCCAACAGGGGCCTGTCTCAGTATCCTCAGCTGGTATTCTTTCAGCAGCCCTCCCTGGGCTTAGTTGTCAACCAGACCAGTGGGGCCCATCATAGTATCCTTACTTGGTCTGGTTACATGCTGGGCTCCATTCCCTGGGCTCAATATGTCTATTTTGACCTGTCCATGGCTTTTTTTTTTTTCCTCTCTTTTAGGCACCTGGCTTTCAGCAGCCTTCTCTGGGCTCAGTCCTGCCAGTAGTGAGCTGTCTGTGGTCATGTGGCTCTTCTAGCCAGCCAGGCACTCAGTCTTCCTTATTCAAGCTCCTGGCAGCAACTGATTGTTCTACCTCTGCTGCTTTCTTTTATATGGCCTTTCTGGCCCTCAGGTGGTCACTTCAGCAGTCCTTCTGATTGGCAACTCTCTTGCACCCAGTCTAGGCTGCCTGGAGGACTTCTTTTCTAATCTTTTCTGGTGCAGGGTGAGGCAGGGCCTCGAGACCTCTAGCAGATGGCCTCTGAACCTAGTTCCTGTCATCACACCTGCCATGAGTGCCAGGGACTGATCTAGAAGACCTCCCAAGGTCTCTTCCATCCCTACGCTTCTATGATTCTATTATATAATGAGCAGATGAGTCCTAGGACTTTCTGCTTTACATTTATACCTAGTCATAAATTATTACACAATATTATGTGCCTTGTTTTGTCTTACACCTTACAAAGTGGTTACCTGAATCACCTTTGTGTCATATGGAAGATCTTTTTACTCTGTTCTCAATTAACAATGGATATTGGGGAGCTTTTTAAAGTTAAGGTTTTTGTGTATAGTTGTTTACATGGCCATAGATAGTAGCTGAGCTGCAGGCAGGGAAAGAAAGAGCAATACTGAACCCAGAAAAGCTGGAGGGGAGGAAATTGAAGAAACACTCATGATGAAGCAAGAAAATATTAAAAGATTTTGGACTTTTCCCTTGCCTTATCAGAGATTCTTTATCAGTGATTGCCTAATGCTGATACTCTAAATTGTTCCCTTGATATTACTGTAATGCAGGGATTGGCAACCCCCAGCACCTGTGCCAAAAATGGCACAGGGGCTGAGCCTGAGCGGCATGCAGCTCCACTCAGGCTCCCCTGCTGACCCCACTCCCCTCATTGCTGCATGGCCAGGCAGCAAGAGCCATGTGCTGCCAGGGGTTAAAGTAAGCTGCAATGCACTGGAATGCTGTTTCGGGGCCCACTATTAGGGGTTCAGCATTCCAGGGCCCCTAAAAATAGAAAATGGAGCCAGAATGCTGCATTGCGGGGCCCACTTTTTAAAAATAGCAAGTACTGGAATGCAGCGTTCCAGCTCCATTTTCTGTTTTTCAGGGCCCCAATGCTGAGCCCTTAAAAATAGCAGGCCCCAGAACAGCATTTTGGCCAGTTCCAGGAAGCAGGGGAGCTGCCCCAGCCCAGGCTCAGGCTCTAGCCTGAGCCTGCTCTCACTGAGCATGCTCAGTGAGAGCAGGCTTTGGCCGGAGCCTCAGCCCAGGCTGGGGCTGCTCTGCAGTGACATGGTGGCTAGGTAAGGGGGTGCTGGGGGGGTTCAGGGTAGTATTCTCCCCAAGACTTGAAATTAGAGGGGTGTTGGGGGAGATTTAGGTGGGGTGTAGGGGATGCTCACTAATTTGGTATATCACTGTTATTACCTGACAAGCGGGGTGTGTGTGTGTGTGCCGGGCAGTGTTTTGGAAATTCTTGGGTCAGGAACAGGTGAGCCACCCTGGCAGGGAAAGGGCATGGAGTCAGGGGGTCAGCCCAGGGCAGTGGGGGAAGACTGTGCAGCATGAGGGGGTGTTGAGGAAGGGTTGAGGTACCAGTGCTGAGATGGGGGCCAGGGGCAGTAGCTGGGGTGTGGGATAGGTGCATGGGGAGCAGTGGCTTGGCTGGGGGGTTAGTAGCTGGGGTATGTGAGGGGGGTCTGCACTGGCATGAGAGGGGCCTGCCAATTTAGCAGGGTTCTGGGGCCTGCCAAATTATACTTTACCCTCTGCATGCTGCAGCCATGCTTCCACCTTGGGGACTATGGCCAGCTGGGCCAAAGAGCCATGGCACATATGGCTCCTGACCCCTGCTGGCCCACCCTCCCCACTGGGCAAGGCTTGAGGGGAGCAGGGTGCATCAGCCTGCCCGTTTCCATCTCCGACCTTGGAGCAGGAAGCTGCCCGCAGGCTGGGGGGAGGGCTGGCCATGACTGGAACCACGAAGGCCTCCTGCCAGCAGGAGCAGCCCTGAATGGGAGGCTTGGCCCCACCCGCTTTTGGCCACACCCCTGGCACCCATTGAGGGTGTAGTGGACAGGGTTGGCACGGGGCCTGGCAAAGGTTGCCAACACCTGCTGTAATGCTAGATTTGTTTAAATGCTCAGCAATCTGCTGCTGCCATTTAGCATGTCTTTGAAATCTATCCCCTAGTTTCTTGTAACACAGATTTACCATGAATATTTAGAGTATATTGCACAGCACTAAGTTCCCTTTTAGAGGGAGAATTTGAATTTGTGGTAGTAACAGTTCTTTTGTTTTGTTCAGTCCTGCAGATTCATAAGGTTGTGCTTAGATGATGCTTTTTATGTGCCACTAATCAGAACCAAAGAGATTGCACATGTGGTTTCAGTGATATTATGCACATGCGTAAAGTTTAGCACAGGCACAAGTGCTTTTAGCATCAGGGCCTTATGCTGTCAGCTCATTAGGTCAAGAACTGCATGCATCTTTGTACACTGTGTCTAGCACAATGTTGCCCAATCCTGACATTATCACAACACAAATAACAAATTAGTTTCTGCCTTCTAGAGACAACTGCCAATCCGATAAGCCTGCTTAGATGTTTGGTGCATTTGAAACTACGTATAGATCTTTGGAGCGTTTGCCACTCAGCCATTTTCCATTGCTCTAGACTTGTGTTAAAAATGATATAACCAATTTCAATATGTGGCGAAGTAGTCTGTTCACAATAATTGTATGGAGTGGTGTTGTAGTCATGTCAGTCCCATGTTATTAGAGCAACACGATGAGTGTTGTATCTTTTATTGGACCAACTTCTTTTGGTGAGAGAAACAAGTTTTTGAGGTTACACAGAGCTTTTTGGGTCTGGGGAAACTGAGTGTCACAGCTACATGCAAGATGAAACATGCTGTGGAGCATATTAGTTAAATGGTTAACACACATTTTGAGATGAGTGGCCAATAACAAGAAGGAAAAGCAGCTGGGAGAGTTAAATGAGTTATAGATTATCACGACCATATCTAGCCTGTGTGGTGCCCAGGGTGAGCTGACTCAAAGGTGCCCCCCTGGCCCCGATCCGTCATGGGCCTGATCCATCCTGGCGGTGGGCAATTGGATCTGGCCCCAGTATCTTGGCCGGGCAGGTGCCTTCCCCCACCAGCTGGCCGAGGGTTTCTCTTCCCCTGCCGGCAGACTGATCGTGGCCAGAACTGAGAGGGGATTTGTCTTCCCCTTCTGCCTGGCAAGCACGGCCACTGTTCAGGGCTGGGTGGTGGGAGGTGCCCTGGTGAGTCTGAGACAGGCGGCGGGATTAGGCACCCCGATGCCCAGCTCTAGCAGCACTGAGCCAGGGGCAAGGAAGCACCCCCCCCATCACCTGGCTCAGCACGGCTAGAGCCAGGTGGAGAGCGCCTTCCTTGGCTCTGGGAGGAACATGCCTTTAAGGCACATTCCTCTTTGAGGCCAGGAAGGGTTTACAGCACCCTGTCAAACTGGTGTCCAGGGCAAAGCCCCATTTGCCCTGCCGTAGTTACAGCCCACTAGATTGTTGTAATAAGCCATAAATCCAGACTCTTCATTCCATTTATGGTTTTTAGTGTCTAGCAAAAATATGACGTTAAGTTCCAAGGCCCACTTTTTGAAAGTGTTGTAAAGGTTTGCTTTGAGGATGAGGACTGACAGGATAGATATCAAATGATGTATATGTGCAAAGTCTTCACCCACAGGTGATGGTATGTTTCTGTTATTTTTCTGTGCAAATTCATTCCTGGACATAGTGGTTGTGTGGTTTCACATTCATGATTCCTATTGAGACATTTAGTGTATTGGATGAGGTATGCCCCATGTTGTGATAGAGAGGGATAGGATCCATAGATCTTGAAAGGTGTGTTATGGGGGATGGTGTTCATCATGTTAGTCATGGTACTATGTTGGCAGGTTTTGCATCTGTTGTTCTGGCAAGGCTCTGGTGCTGCTTTGAGTTGTTGTTTCCTGGTTAGTGGAGAGCTTGCGTATGTTGATGAGTTTGGAGAGATTAGGAGGTTGTTTGAAGGCCAGAAAAGAGAGTTTAGAAAAGACTTCTTTCAGGATGGAGTTCTGATTGATGGGTTGTAGTTGTTTGTTGATACCCAAGGGCTCCAGTGTGGGATGGTAGGTGTCAGCTAAGAATGTTTGATCAGAGGTGTTTTATTTCTGCATTGAAATTGGTTCTCTCAGGGTTTTTGGGTGGCTCATTCCATGATGCAATCTGTTCCTCTGGAATGTCCTTGTTTGGTGAAGGTAGTTTTGAGTATGTTACGTGTGTATATTCCAGACTTTCTCCTTGGAGCTTTTTCTTTGATATCTGAATGCCTGCTGGCAAATAACAAATTTCATGGTGTGTCTAGGGTGGTTACTGGATCTGTAAATGTAGTGATCCATAGGTTTCTTGTATGTAGTTGGCTGTAGGGTTCCATTGTTGAAGCTGGTTGTGGTGTCCAGGAAATTGAAGTGGGTGTGGGTGTGATCCAGCAAAAGCTTAATGGATGGGTGGTGATTTTTGAAGTTGTGCTGGAAGCTTTTCAGAGAGTTTAACTTGTTTGGCAAGGGGATGAAAGGATCATTGACGTATCTGAGGTATATCTTTGGTTTTGTGATGCATTAGATCAGAAATTCTTCTCCAAAGGGACCCAGGAAGGTCAGCATGTTAGGGAGTCATCCAAGTACCCATGTGTTAACTGCTTATGTGCCACAACCTATTACGTGTTACACTTAACTGTGACACTCAGTTAATTAGTAAATTTCCAAGACATGAAGAACAGCTGTGTGTAAGACTGAAGGCTTTTCTTCACTCACCAATAGAAATTGGTTCAATAAAAGATATATTACTTCACTTACATTGTCGCTCTGTTTATAGGCAACTGAGTACCAATCCTAGATCTGACAGACTCATTTGTTGGCCTTGATCAAGCCAATTAACCACTCTGCTGTGGGTCCCTATTAATGTAAATGGGGTAATTGATTCTTACTTGCCTCACAAGACTATTTTGAGGTTTAGTTAATATTAGGAAAGCATTTGAAAGAGGAAATTGTTATCCATCTATCTGGCCCTTGTCTCCATCATTTCTGAGTACTTTACAGTATTAATGGGTTTAATCTGCATAACACCTCTGTGAATTAGGGGATTATATACCCATTTTACAGATGGGAAACCAAGGCAAGGGTGGGTTAAGTGATTTTCCTGGGACCAAGAGTAAGTCTATGGTTGAACTGTAAAATGAACCCAGGTCTGCTGGGGCACCAGTCTGTATCTTAATCAGTAGATTAGCCTATTTAAGTGTGAAACATTATGGATAGTTATTAACAGCATAATGATTCAGCCACTGGTGTAATTTTATGTTTGAGAAATTTATAATCTGAGGAATGTGGTCAAAGGGATTAGTTCCCATGTTACTGCTAAGTGCTTGAGTCAATTCAACCGAGTCTGTGTCAGCAGTAACATCTTTACTAGAACACATAGGAGCAATCCTCTTAATAATTAGAGGTTAGAGTAGGAGAAAGGAGAGGACAAAACAAGCCCCTGCGGTCCCTTGGTGTAATACACAGCCAGCTGTAGGTCATGGAGCTGTTTGCCATGCTCCGATTAGGATCACGATCACGTCTATTCTTTCCTCTCACTCTAGGCGAAGACCAGGAATTGACTTAAATGGTCGAAAGAGCTACAGGGTATTCAAAGCTAATTCCCCCCTCACATGCTGTAATTCAGAATTAAGTATGCTGTAGACGATATTTTATATGGTTTGGGTGATCTAACAGGGAAGCAAATGGTCAGTTATCACTTCAGTGATGGTACATCTGCTTTTAAGGGAGAATGTTTGGAGGTTTTAATTAGAGAGAGAGAGAGAGAGAGAGAGAGAGAGACTCCACTGCATCTGGCAATGAAAAAAAATTAATTTTGTTTAATTTTTAATCAGGCAGCTTGAAGACAACCACTGAGCACCACTTGACAATCAGAATACTAATGAATTGCACAGTGTGATAGCCTGCCTTTAAAAGACAGCAAACAATTCTCTCACACAGGGTTGCAACATTCTACTTAGCTGCAGTCAAGTCACCACGAACTCAGTCTCCTACCTGGCAAGAATTGAGGATATACTTGCCTCCCTGTCATCTAATTTAACTAGAGCCATACTGTAGTTTATTTGCTGCATTTGGCTTGAAAATAAACTGTCAAATGGCCTTTTGGCAAGCCAATTAAAGCCTGTGGTATGTCATGTAAAACAGAATAATAGTTTCTCTCTTTGTTCTTGTCATTGTTTTCAGTCTTTGACTTCCCCCTGCCCTCAGCAATTTGTTTATTTTTACTTTCCCTTCAGTGTATGCTCAACTGTGCTCTCTCCTTCCAGAAAACCAGGAGGTTTGCTACTAGGTAAACTATTTGATTCTCATGCTTTCCATCAATGAGATATTGTAGTCATTTCTCAGCAGCATGCAATTCCTCCCAGCCCCAAACAAACAAAAAGGCAGAAGGAAGAAAAAAATTGTCCATGCATAAAAATGGTTTTCTTCTTATAACCTTTATAAACAGCTACCTGTAGCAAGGCTAAATATGGAGGGAATTCCTAATTAATTCATATGAGCTCTGAAACATAAATTCAGTAACCTAACCATCCATAGTAGCCAGGTCATATTGGCCTCACTATGAAATGGATATTGCCTCTTCTATGTCACATTGTCCAGCAAGATGATATAATTATACTCTAGTTAAAATGATGTATTCACACCAGACAATAATAGAAGCCTTTATCCAGCTTAGGTAAAACTCCAGCTCATATTGTATTCATAACCTGCTAGTTTGCTGCTGAGGGATGTGGCTGCACCACTTAGGAGCCTGGCATTCCTCTGAGTATTATCACAGGAAGCACCAGCCCTGTGTCCCTTGTATATGCATGGGGAGCACCAGCCCTGCATGCCCTGAATGCCTACGGGGAGCGCTAGCATTTTTTAAGTGATCTGTGCATGAAGTATAGGGAATACTGAAGCAAAACAGAAGGCAGGAACAGGAAGTTTAAGGGTAAACATTATGGCTATGTCTGCACATACCTGATTTAAATCAATTTAAGTTAAATTGATTTAAATTGATTCACTATAAAAATCATTAAATCAATTTAAGTTAAACCAATTTAACAGACCCCACTAGAAAACCAAAATGAATTAGCATGTCCACAGACAGGACTTGCTAATTTGATTTTAGAGGGGCACTGTGGGAGGTGTGGCAAGGTGGCCCCTAGAAGACTGTGTGTGGACATAGCCTAAATGTACCACACCTACTAAGTACCTTCAATTTAAAGAATAGCTGTTGCTTTGTTTCTGTCAACTAACATCATTTTGTTTCACTGAAAAATTGAGGAAGGTACAAATTAAAACAGTTTAAGAAAATGAACATTACTTAAGTATGATGATCAACCCATTGGGATTTCAGCTGATGTTATGTCAGACTTAAACTCCATTCCACTTACACTGCCAGCATGAGTAAATTAAATCCATTGTGTTTTAAGAAGTATTTAAAATGGAATTCTGAGAGATGAAAGGATTTAAGTGAAAAGTGTTTGGGCTCCTTCACTCACTGTAGATGTCTTCTCTATTAGTTCTATTTTGGTTTTGTCTTGTTTATTGTTCTTTATTCTGAAGCCTTCTTTTGGCTGTTTTGAAAATATCAAACGAGGGATGGAATGGTAATAACACTTATAAAGACTAATTATGATTAGTTAACTTGGATGTGATGGTGGCACTCACAAGTCCCCAGTTAGTGTAAGGGACAAGTTGTTGTAGGAAGCTATCCAGATATGTACAAGTTAGATTCTTTATCCCAAAGGGTTTGCCCTCTAATACCAAAAATCCTCAACAAGGAACCATGTGGGTACACAGCTGTGTAAGCAAAATTGGGGGAACCTTTCAAAAGGTGGTATCTGGAGTTCTGAACCATTTGCACCCACCCTCTTCGCAGGGTTTATTTGTTGTCTAGCCCTGAAAAAAAGAAGGCAAAGATTAGAAAAGCAGAGCATGACGTGCTGCACCTCCATGTACACCCTTGTGCTGTGATCTGTGTATCATTTATGTTAACTCTTACAGTATAAATGTGTGTGGTCATTTAAGGTGTTTTTGAAATACTCATGATGTATTGAACATTACTGTTATGGTAGCATATGTTGTACAACAGTGGTGGTCAAACTTTTTTCCTCAGGACCCAGCTCTGGCTCCTTTAGCCATGTGGCGACCCCTCTGCCTGAAAATATGACAGTGGCCACAGCTGGTGGGGGGCTGTGGGTGAGGGGGATGGGTTCCCCAGGCACCAGGCCAAAAGAAACATAGGGCTGCTTCCACCCAGGCCAGGGGTAGCAGCTGTGGCAAGTTTAAAAGGACACTGGTCATGCCACTGCTACCTGCAGCCCAGGGAGGCTGGTGTCCTTTGAAATTTCGCTCAGCTACTTCCACTCAAGGGTAGCAGCTATGGGAAATTTAAGAGGATGCTGGCCACTCTGGCTAATCAGGTTTTAGCAGAGTAGCCAGCATTCTTGTCAGTTTACTGCGGCTGCTTACCCCCTGGGTGGAAGCAGCTAAGGGAAATTTCAAAGGATGCTGACTGCCCACAGCTGTAGGTAGCAGCAAGCCTGCTGGTGTCCTTTTAAACTTCCCCTCTCCCAGCTGTAGTGGCAGTGCCACAACCCAGTACCAACAATTTTGTGACCCAGTACTGGGCTGCAGCCCATGGTTTGATGACCACTGTCCTACAACATCATACAGATATGCAACTCAGCCAGGTCATGTCCCCAAATCTGTCTCACATGGCTTGAATAAACACGGACAAACAAAGCTGTGTTTCCATACCCAGCAAAGACATGCATGCAAGAACAATGGACCAGCTAAGCATTTGTGAGCACTTTGGCTCAAGTTGGAGGAATCATGCCCACTGCCAGACATGAATGATCACCTGATCTGGGGAGAGGGTAGAGAAACATGTTACAACAGAGGTACTCCATGCTAACATTTGCCCTCCTCCATCCTAGCATGTGTATATATATCTCTGAACTGTAGTTTCCACTTCATACATCTGATGAAGTGGGTTGGAGCCCAAAAAAGCTTATGTCCAAAGAAATCTGTTAGTCTATAAGGTGCCACAGGACTCTTTCTTTTTGCTGTACGCAGACTAACACGGATACCCCTCTGGAAATCCCAGGCTAGGGGATCTCTCCCTGGAAACCATTTTCTAAGCAACATAAAGGATTGGCACCTACCCAAAGCAGTGAAGAGTTTGGCTACAAGATGTGTCAGCAACTGACCTGTGTGGTAAGGTGAACACAGACTGGAATGAGGACCTTAATTTAGAATAAGAGTTGTCTTTTGATTGTGATAACCTCCTTGACATATTGTTAATCTTCGAAGCTATATTTTTCTGACTTATAATTACTTAAAAACTTACTGTAGTCAATAAACTTGTTTAATCTGAAGCAGTGTATGTGGATTGAGGGTGCCAAAGCTGGCGCATATCAATTTCTTTGATAAATTTGTGAAGTGTAAATGAGCTCTCAAGATGCAGTGGGCAGCACTGAGCCCTTCAAAATAGTAATTCCCAGGGTTGCATCTGGGACTGGAGGTGTTTGATAAGGCATCTGTCTCATGTGTGTCAAGTGAGAGTGCTTTTCCACTGGGCAAGGGACTGTTCACACACAGGAGGCTAAGCATGAGCTGACTGAGGAGTAAGGTTTCATACAGCAAGGTGAAGTAAGTCAGGTCCCAGAAATGGAGAAACGGGGTGGCACAGCAGCAAACCAGTCCAGATCACAGGAGCGAAGCATTGCACAGAGATGCTGCAACAGAGAGGTGGAGGGGATGAAGTCCTGGGGAGAGACAGGTGGTTATGTCAATACCATGGACAATGCAGGTTTTTAGTTTTGAATTGGATTCTGGTGGGCAGAAACTGATGAATCTTCTGACTAAAATCTTAGTGAAAGTGGAGGAAGGACTTTTTGTCCCAGTCACTACCTGCCAAGACCCAGATGCAGGCTGCAGTATGTGACAGAGATGTAAGCTAAGGGATGCAAAAAAACCTTATTCATGCCGGGAACTTAAAATGTTGTTAAAAAGAAAAAAACAAGGAGTCTTGTGGCACTTAAAGACTAACAGATTTATTTAGCCTTTAAGTGCCACAAGACTGCTTGCTTTTTTTGCTTTACTAGACTAACATGGCTGTCCCTTTGGAACTTAAAATGTTGTGGGGTTCATTTAGGTTTGCCAATTTTGGTTAGACATATTCCTGCAAGTTACATCACACGACAACATTTAATTGAAGATTAATCTTTAAATCCTGGTGCCACACACTGCACCATATGATTGTGTATCACGCGCATTCACCTGTATAGTGTAATTGTGTTTAATCCAAAGTGTCATGTACGATGTTTTTGGAGTGCTCCTGACATATGGAATGTTATTGTTAAAGTAGTCTGTCTGTTGCAATGTCATGTGTGGTTGTGAGTTTTACTATGTAATATTCCCAAATATGTCCCTCTCATGGCTTGAGGTAGATCTAGGCAAACACTAAAACCAGAGGGACAGTCCACACTTCACTAAGGCATGCATAAGACAGTCCAGCTGTTCCAGGAAAAATAGCCCAGCCTAAGCATCAACAAGGGAATGTTCATGTGTTTCAGGACATGGAGGGGTCTATGACCATACATGGTTTGTCACCTGGCCCTAAAGGAACCCATTAAAAGGGGGGTGGCATTTTGGCAGCTCTCTCTCTCCCCTTCCATCTACTAAACAATATCAAGCACCTAAAGAACTGTCTACAGGGGGAGAGCCTGGCTGAACAAGTCAGCCAGCTGGCAGTGAGCATTATTTGACTTGGTAAATCTACTGAAAGTGTTAAGCTTCTTTTAGAATATAATTTGTTTTTACTTCATCCTGATCGAATCTGATTTATAATGCCTTGATTTATAATAATTTAAAATCTTTCGGTACTTAATAAACTTAGTTGTTTGTTTTACCGAAAGCAGCACATGTGGTATGGGCGTGTCTAGAGACTTCATTTAAAGTGACAAAACTGATGCATATCAATTTCCCTGATAAACTGATGAACTAATATTGGATTGCAAGGTTCAGTGAGCAGTACTGAACATTGCAAGATCAAAGTTCCTAGTGTTGCATCTAGGACTGGGGTGTGTTTGCTAGGGTTATTTTATTGCATAATCTCATGAGTGGATGGCCAGGAGCAGTCACTCAGTAAGCTAAGGGCCACTTGACTTTCCCACAGCTGCACATCATCCATCCATCTACTCCCTGGCCTGCTCTACTATGATGATTCTGCCATTCCTTCCATAATAACTTTCTCAAGGGGTCTCCATGTCCGCTCCTATTGTGACTAAACAACAAGAGTCCCATGGCACCTTATAGACTAAGGGTATGTCCACACAGGCTTCTTATTTTGAAACAGCAGAGGTTGTTTCAAAATAAGAAGCGGCATGTCCACACAATGCACCGTTATTTTGAAACCGTTAAACCTCGCATCTAATTGAAATAGCCGTTGTTTCAAAACGGTTCTTTCAAAACAATGGCGTTCGGACACGTTGTTTCAAAACAACACCGTTGTTTTGAAACAACTGTTTTGAAACAATGTGTCCGAACAGCCTTGTTTCGAAATAACCATTTTGAAACAACGGCTATTTTGAAAGCAGGCTTTCCCTTAATTCGAATTAACAAACTGTTAATTTGAATTAACTTATTTCAGAATAAGGACTTTATTTTGAAATAACTCATTTTGAAATGGGTTATTTTGAAATAATGATGTATGTGTGGACATAGCCTAACAGATTTTTTTGGGCATAAGCTTTTGTGGGCTCCAACGCACTTCATTAGTCTGTAAGGTGCCACAGGACTCTCGTCGTTTTTGCTGTACACAGACTAACATGGCTACTCCTCTGGACATTTCTATTGTGACTAAATGATATCTAGTGATTTTGGACATCAAGATCTGCTTCTCTCTACTAATATTTCTAACATAGGCCTGTGTCTTTTTTCCCCCTTTATGCAGGAGATATTCAAGAGTCTTTGCCAGTACCACAGTTCAGAAGTTTCAGTTTTCCTCTCATCAGCAATTAACAACCATAAACTGCTGTGGAGAAAAATAGAATTTCACCTCATACACTTCTTTGGGGAAACTCTGTGGCAAAAATTTCAAAATTCTGCAAAAGTTTGCATATGTGATTTGTGCAAATAACACAACAAAATCAGTCCAGTTTCAATTATTTTAGTAATTTATTTCAAAAGGCCTGTCACCAAGTTTGTCTGTAACAATATAGAAAACAAAAAAGATTCAGGCCTTTTTTTCCCTGGCCAATAGATTCCTTATTAGGTATATTAATGCAGAACTTTGAGTAATAATTCAATTAAATTACAATACAGATACGAAGCAAGGAGTCCTGTGGCACTTAAAGACTAACAGAATTATTTATCACGTGAGCTTTTGTGAGAGAAAAATCCCACTTCATCAGATACTTTGAAGATGAGGGAGTCTTCAAACCATCTGATGAAGTGGGATTTTCTCCCACAAAAGCTCATGTGATAAATAATTCTGTTAGTTTTTAAGTGCCACAGGACTCCCTGCTTCTTTTGCTGAACTAAACTACACGGCTGCCCCTTTAATACAGATATGTATTTTCTACACCCTTCAGAAGCAGTGCAAAGACATAGAGGCAGGTCCAACAACAATTATTGTGGGTCCTGGGGCATAACAACTAATTGTCCCCGCCCTCCTCAAAAGGGATGATTGAGCTTTACAGCCACAGGCAGTAGGTGAAGCTTCCCCTTGGGGAGGTTAGCTCACCTTCTGCATCCTATCAGCAGTTGGGCTGCTCCTGGTTTAGAGTGGGGCCCTCTGTTCTGGCAACACAGCAGTCCCTGTCGGGGAAAAGCATAATTGCAGCACCTCTCCAGCAGGATGTATTTTCTGCAAGAAAAAAAAAAGAATCAGTGGGGGAGAGGGGCATGAATTCTGAGCATGAGCAGTAGCACAGAATTTTCTCAGGGTAAAGATGGCATGGTTTTTCCATAGTTTCTTAAGGGAGATCATAGCTGAGCAAGCCATCCCTCAATGTTTTCCAGTTTCTTTGGAATAGCCTCTTTAGTTGGATATGTATGATTCCAGATAATTAAATCCATCTCTTCTCCTACAGCTCATCTGTTAATTGTGATATTCATTTGTATTCTGTTTTTGTTAGTTGTGACAACATGTGTTTGCTTTTTCTTCAATTCAGGAGTAATCCATGTTTCTCACTAACTGTTTTTGCAGACCCCAACCTTTGTTGCCTTGCATCAGTATTTGGATATATTGTAAAACATTCAAGGAGTCCTGTGGCACTTAAAAGACTAACAAATTTATTTATCACATGAGCTTTCATGGAAGAAAATCTCATTTCATCAAATGCTTTGAATACGAGGGAATTTACAGAAATATGTTGTATATCATGGATATATTGTATCATCAGTATATTTGAGGTCAGCTAACAGTTGTCCACCTGTGGAAGTCTCAGCTCCTTCCATACTGAGACAAGACCTTCCAAGTCTTCTCTCAGTATAAATCGTGCATATATGTTAGAGGCATGGGAAGAAAATACATCCTTGTCTCAATAGAAAGTTATTCAATGTCACCTACTGCTTTTCACACTTTGCAATCTCCATATGTGCCCCTAACCTCCAAAACCAGTCGCGTGAGACAGCATCAAACCCTTTCAAATAGTCAGCTTGTACCAGCTTGTAATGGTGTAGTTTTTTAACTATCACAAAAAATGCTCCAAAAACAACCACCACCCCCTGCCAAAGAACTGTTCTCCCTTCCTCCCAGTCAAACCAACACTACTTCTACCAAATCCATGACACTTCATCCGGAAATCGAGTAAGTGTGATTTAGTCACCAATAAAATGAGATTAAAATACAATATCCTTAACTTTATTGCAGCCAGTGTGTACACTACTGAAATGTACAGCATGCACAGCTTAACAAATTAGGACCCTCAGTCTGGAGCCATCAGCTGCTGTAGATGAGTCAAAACAGATCCTCTATCACAGGTAAGCTAGTATGTGCTGTGCAAAGCTTGTTGCTTCTGGAAATCATTGTTCAGAGATCCTTCTGCAGGAATTTTGAAAACATCACTGTGAGTAGTCCTTTTTGTTGGTAATGGAGAGTTCTCTGATAGGTTTTACTTACTGACAAATTTAGGTTTTAAAGAATACTTGACATTCCTATAAACAGCAACTTTAATCCAATGTGATCTTGAAGCCCTTTACAAAATAGCAATAACAGAATCTGATGACTTCCCACAATGTTTCTGAGACTTATTCTGGATGGTATTCTGTTTATGTGACCATATAAAAGTTGTCTTATGAAGGCATGTCTTTTGTCAGCTGTGGTCCAGTTCCAACAAGAAGTTGATCATATCACCAGAAAAGTCTTTTTTTGCCTGGTCTTTCCCCTTGAGTATATTACTATATTAGGTGTAGCCACTGCCAACAGGTTTTAACTACCTGAACAAACATACATTACCAAGCGTCCAGAATTTAGGTCTTTCTTGCTTGTAGTGTCATTGTGTTCTCCAGAAAGGCAAGTCAAAATGGAATTCACATTTGGAGGTAATAGAAACCAAGGGGCTCTAAGCACAGCACTAATTGGAACTTGAACAATTCAAGTTAAGAACAAATAAGGGGAAAAAAAGCAGAAAGTAAGATAAAGAATATTTTTACCATGCTTCAAGCTTTAAAAATCCAAAACCAACCCCAAAAAACAACCTAAAGAAAATAACTAGTTGAGAATACATGCTATCACCCATCTTTTTTCTTTTTCTTTTTGTTTTTTTCTCCTTTTTCTTTTTCTTTTTTTCTATTGAAGGTTGCAGCAGCTGCATGGAGAGAAAGGTGGAGTAAAGCCTCCCTTGGGGTACATGATCATAAGCCTTATGACCTATGCAGATCATTATCCAAGCTCTAGAAATCTGCTCTATGTAGTTGTAGAATTTTGCTGTACAGTCAGGAATGCACTGAGGTAATCAAGCAAAGAAAGGCAGTGAACATCTGTAGCATCTGGCTGCTACAGCAGTGAGATTATGCTGTTATATCATGAGTATTTTGCCTGGCAAAATTAGAAAATGCAACAAGTAAAGCAGGATTCATTTCACATTGCAAGAATGTTATACATTCATTGCATTTCAACTGTATCTCAGTTACTATAATCCTGAGGGACAGGTTGGCTGGCAGGTAATTTATTGACCTTGCGAGACTCAGTGAGATCTAAGTATGCTGATGTAGCACTGCCCTGTCGTCAAAGAACCAGCTGTATGACTAGCATCCTGATGTTACCTTTCATAGTTCTGTATGCCTGAGTCAATGCATCAGTGTTCATATAATGTATGCACATCTTCTGGATTGGTTTACACCGTTCCAAAAGGTTCTTCAAATATATAAGAAGGGTATGAGACAACAGAATTCAATTTGTGGAGGACAGGGAGTGGAGAAAAGGAAACAGACACTCAAGTATTACCTCAATGTTTATTGCCTCACATGTATGAATTTTGTCTGCACCACCTTTTTGTGCCACTCCCCATTTATCCTACTTTCCTTTGTTTCATCTCATTCTAGTCCTGTGGCATGACTGTGCTTATTATTTTCATCCATCTTTTTCTTTTAAAAAGTGAATTTAGTGCCTGTGAAATGTGCTTGACTGACAACCCTGATTAAACTGTGGTCCCTTTTCTACAGAACAGGAGTAATATGAGTTTGTCAGGCAGTGCTCTGCCAACGTGACTCAACCGTCAGTTTACGTTACAGCAGCTCACAGAACAGGCTATGCTACGCGTTGCAAATCAAAGCTTTACATGCAGGGAGAAAAGTATCTTTCAGTTATGCCTGGGATACTTTATAAGCAGAAGTCTAAACTTATCAGTGCTGATGTGCATGATTAAGCTCAATGACTTTTCTCCACCATTTCTGCAGTGAATGAAATTTACTGACACCTGAAGAGGGCTGGTATCAGGCCCTCTTGAAGAAGTGGTACAAAACATACCTGTTTAATTAGGTCTCTGCAGTCTGGCTGAAGATTACTGATGTTGAGTTGGGACAAAGATAGGAAGCAGTTTGGGATTTTTAGCCTGCACTGACTAGTCATTTTATTTTTAAAATGTTTGGTTTATTTCATAGATCTGTTTTTAATATGCAAGTTAAATCTTAATGTTTAAACAAGGAGGGAAATTAATGTGTGGATAACTTAGTTGTGGAAAAGGCACTTCGGTGCCACAGAGATTAACATAGTAAAAATGCCTGGATAGGTAGAAGAAGTGAGATTAGAAGACCCCTAACATCTACTACTTGTTTTGGGAAAGATCCTACAATCCAATCTGGGAGTAAGGGAGCAAGATTGTTGTTTTCAGGAGGCAAGTAGGTTAGCTGGTTCAAAAGGGCAAAGCTATTGGGTAAGCGAAGAGCATACTGTATGTAACCAGGTCACACACTGACAGATACACACACAGGATGTGTCTGCTATCTACTCTGTGACTAAAACAGTGTTAATAGGTTTCATGCACTGAGAAGCACAATCTGTTTGAAGAAAAAGCGCAATAAGTGGTTACTGTTAGGAATGTCCTAATTGAATACAAAATTTCCTGAAGAGTTGGACTGCTAGTGTTGTTTGACCGGCTGAGTATTTCCTGAGAGACCTGGGCAATATTCGACTCAGCAAATTCCACCTATCCCAGCTGTTGCTATCAGACACACTTTTGATCTTAGGAGAATATTGGCTGGTCCTTCTAACTCCCCCTGCTTTAATGGTGTGGGATTGTCAGAGGGAGGAGGGGGGAAAGGGAAGGTTTGCATCCACACCCTCACCCTTCTGGTTCATTATGGGGAGAAGATCTTCAGCTTTTTATTCTCTTGGACCTAACAAAAGATCAGTTTTCACCCTCCATTCCCTGGACTTCAGTGAGGTTTGGGAGGTGAGGAACCTTGCTTCCAGTGAATGGAATGAATTTCCTAGCTAGGCCACCCCAGCCTGGTGCTTAATAGGGAGCCAGAAGAATGTGTCTGCCTTTATCTATGGAAGTGCCTGTCATGCCATTTTTCTCATGGGGTGTTTGAGGACAGAATGGGGGAAGGAAAGTGATATTCAGATCTAAATATCACCTTTGGAATCCAAAGAGCACCTGAATTCAAATAGCAGTGTTATGAAACAAAGGAAAGAAGTGTCAGAATGGAAAGTAGCAACTCTTGTGTATAAAAACACCTCTGCTTGTACATAGGCCTGCTTTTTAGAGATGATGTAACTATGTGGAGAAGAGAAGATCATGTCTTCTACCTTGAATTACTGAACATTTTAAAGCATATTTCTGTTCTGAAAAGGCACCATTTGGTACTACCTTATTCAATAGACTTTCTTGTCTTTTGTGTAATTTGCTTAGTTTATTAATTAATGTAAGTTTTTTTCACTTCTGTCAGCTCTACATAACCAGTTAAACTGTGGGAGAGTGAGTTGGATTCTATTTTGGCTTACTGGTTATCAACAATCTTATTAATTATATTCAGGGTATGGAATATTTATTCTTTGTTTTTAAGACACCATCAACTCTATTTAACTTTCATTTGTCAGGCTGTATTTGTTGGTCTAGACAAGATGAAGAGGAAAACTCTTATATGAAAATACACCAGATTAGCTCTGGAAACCATTGCTAGGAATAAATATGGAATGACCCTGATGCCATTTTTACAATGACTTTCAAGAGAAAAAACTACAATCTAAGAGTTTTCAGGATTGCAAGAAATCTAAAATCTGTACTGAAACTGCTTAGGGGTGGTGGATGAAAAAATTGTAAAGACTAAAACGGTAATTTTAGTAGTCTCTCAATTTAAGTAAACACGGTTTTAATGAAGGTTACTTTTCATTACATATGAAAGGCTGCTTAATCCCATATTTTTTCCTCCATGCTTTGAAGCATTGATCAGAGGTGCTATTTAATTGACAAATACTACAAAATAACTAATAATTTTTTCTTCAGTTCAGTCAACCAAAAATGCATGTGGCAGCAATAAATGCTTTAAAGTTTTATGCTTGAAGGTAAGAATTGTTATGGATATGGGTGTTGCCTTTAAATGCAGCAAAAATAATGTAGGCATGTATGTGCTTCTTCAAGATTGTAAACTGGTGAACCAAAATGCATGTTAATCAATCATCTAATAATTATTTAAACCTAGTACCTCAGCAGGTGTTTCTGCAAGTGGGTGAATATCAAGTCTGATTGTTTTAGGATCTTTACGGGAAGGCCTAGATCAGGGGTCGGCAACCCAAAAGATAAGAGGAGCCATTTTCAAAAATTCCTTCAATAACTAAGTGTTTTGAGAGCCACAATGGGTGTAGCCTTATGGTGATTGGAGGTAGGAGCTGGGTCTGAGCACCTGCCACAGGATCCCTGGTGGCAAGCAAGAGCCGGGAGCCTGTTGCAGGCCACTTACAGAGTCCCCTGATGGTGATGGTGGTGGGGATGAAGCCAGGAGCAGGCTACCCGCGGGGTCCCTCATTGGTAGTGGGGAGGGAATCTGGAGCCCAGAGCCTCAAGGGGACAGCTAAAGAACCCCGCATGGCTCTGGAGCCACAGGTTGCAGACCCCTGGCCTAGCTCTATTTTTATTTTATTGTTTTTTCTCTCTCCATCTGCTATGCACTATGATGATTTAAAGCTTTAACTGTGTAGTTTGACTTGAGAAGTGTTTTTGTGTAAAAGACCTGGACTTTTTCCATGAACTTCAGGGCAAGCAGGTAAAGGTGCTAAAAGTCAATTGTATTCTATTCCCTTATAACAACCAGAAGACTGCACAGAAATGATTTCAAAACAATTTTAATTAAATAACTAAGGAAGTTTTTTGGAAGCATTAGAAACTCCTTTGGCTTTGATAAATGGCAAGGATAGAAGTTAAGAGGTGCTAAGTCTATGCCCCTCCTAGTTTGCACTTAGTGCTTGTAAAGTGAAAACGTTTTTTTATTGGCTTTGCTAGCATACCTCTGAGCAACCATCACTGTTGATTAAAACATTGGGTAAAATAGGTTTATGTGACTCCAATTCATCAGTGCTGAGGGGTTATGATCCCCAGCCTATTAGGGGTATATTAATGATGTGTTTAATGGTACAGTATTTCTTCCTTCTAGTTTTGCTGAAGAGATTGACTTCCATAGCAATAGGTCACCACCAGGGTAAAATGTATTAATGATTCCCTTTTCAAGGTCATGGAGATTTTGAATCATTTTGGTGACTGATTTTGCAGGAAGAAGTGGAACCTTGGGAGAAGACATTTCTCATTAGACAGGTAGAAAGGATGAAGTATATGTTTCATTCCTCTGAAAAGCAAGAGCTGCATCTACATTCCATGTCTCCTGCTTCTTGGGGATCTTTTTCCTCTCTCCTACTCTTCCTTACAGCATCAAAGTAGCAAATCATTTGCTGATACATTGAGGTCCGCCACTTACCTAAAACTAATTATTCCTTTTTGTACCAGAAGGATTGTTCTCATGAATCATGCAATCAGACAATACAAAAACAAACCAAATCTAATATTTGCACTGGATATCTGCAAAACTGTATTGTCACTTAAGAGTGTATGTTTTAGGCCCTGGTCCTACAAAGGTACAAGCACTTGCTGAGCTTTAGGCCTGCTTGCAATCTCCTTTAAATTAATGTAACGTCATATACATCAGTGGAACTACTCACTAGGCATAAAATTAGGTACATTTGTGCATGCAACATTTTACAGGATGAAGGCCTTATATTATAAAAGGCTTTTCATTTAAAAATATTGTTATTATGTCTAGTGGAGATCTGCATAGTGAGAATAGAGCATGGCAATGGAATAAACTGATTTTGGTCTTGGTGATCACAGTGGTGTGAAAAAGTGTGGGGGGGCATGGGAGGATCTAGCAATTTGAGAGTAGCATCTTTGGTAAAATATTGCTTAAAATGTGCCCCTCAGTGACATAGCATGGCAGTTACATGACTGTATGTGCATCACAGAATTGGTAGTGTGGCCAGGGAATCTGGCAGACAAGGGGAGAGCTGTGGTTTCAGATATCTAGCTACAAATTTCATGAGAGGGCAATGTATCACAATAGAAAAATGGAGTATTATGTTGAATTTGACTTGAAACAAAACATTTTTGTTTTCAGTTTGTCGAACTGACCTCAACATTTTCATTTTGGGAATGTAAAAATGTTTAATTTTGATTAGATAAATATTGAAACAAAGTGTTTTGGTATCACCAGAACAATTTTTTTTGAAATTTCCATCCCAGGAAAAATTTAGCTGTCTTGAGATGGGACAAAAACAAACTGAAGTGTCAGAATTTCTCAGAGCACAGAAATCCAGAATTTTTGCTCAAGTCTCAGATCCACATTTAGCAATAAATCCTTTAATTTCTATTGTGCTTTGTTACATAATGGATTCAGCTGAAGCAATTTAAAAATTTTCCTCATGAAGTAAAAAGGGAGGTCTTTTCTGTCCTAACACATGTGACAAGAGGTAATAGTGGTTTCTTTTCATGACAAAGGTACATCATACACTAAATATCAATTTAGCATAGAACGGTAAAGGAGATGATTCTTCCACCTTGTCTAGATCCAAATAACCTCCATTTCACAATAGAAACTACCTCTTTTTTTTCTGAATTTTCATGAAGATTCATATTGGAAAGGGAGTTAAAATCTACTTTCTACTTCATTAGGTTGGTCAGACAGTCAGGCAACTGTCTCTGTGAAGGGTGATGCAACTGAGGGAAAATTATACAAAGTGTTGTTCCTTGAATATTGTATTTCAAATCTTTAAAGCCTAGGGTAGATAGCATTCCAAAGTTTGTTGGGATAGAGAAGGATTAAGTGCAGAAGGGAATGTTACCATTTTGAACTAGAATTGGATTATGTGATTGGGAATTTAACTTACTCAGTCACTGCGACTCACTCAGGTGACCCTTAAAAATCTTTCTAAATATATCAATCATTTTTTCAATTAAAAAAGCTTGCTCTCATAACATGAGAGCTGTAAGAACTTAAAAACACCTTGCCAAGTGCAAGATCATTTGGGTAAATAATACCACCAAAGTAGGTCTGAAAAGAGATTAAGAAGTTTTAACAGGAATGCTGTAGTTCAAGGGAATACTTTGGGGATGTTCTATGCAGGAGAACAGACTAGATGATCATAGTGGGACCTTTTGGTTTTAGAATCTGGAAGTCTGTGAACAGACCAGATTAGGAAGAGTGTCATCTGTGAAAATCCTAGGTTGTGTAATTTATGTTTTCTGCTATTTTTTCACTCTTATGTCACTAGATGTGTCACTGTCATGTATGTTATGCCTTTTCCCTCAATCATCCTTCATGATTTCTCAAATATCTTAAAAATAGTCATAGTCTCTTTAGTGTTCGGCTTAAGGGTTGGGACATTCTGCTATAGTTGGAGTCGTTTAACATGAGGTTGGCTAATATTTTGCAGCTGTGGAACAACAGGAGACAGTGTTGTAGTGGTGCTTCTGACCAGTTAAATTGAGTTAAATCTACTTAATTTCAGCCTTTAATCTTTTTTACCTTTTCACTTCCCATTATTTGCTCATATCAGGTTCAGTTATGGCTTTGCCTTGAGTCTTGTGTATGGGACAGCACATTGTTGTACTGTCCCTGAAGCAAGCTAGGAAACAAGGATTGTGGGAATCAGAGTTGTAATCTTCTTCCCCGTATCTTCTGGGGCAATATACTCTGCAGCAACCTAACTTAGCAGATACCTTATGATATGTTAGCAAATTTATTTATCGTGATAAATAAATTTGTTAGTCTTTGAAAGTGGCACAGGATTCCTTGTTTGTTTGCTGAACTAGACTAACATGGCTACACCTTTGGAATTCATAATACATTGACTCAGCTGCTCTGCCTGGTCTGGTGGGTGCAGATTGTAGAACCGAGGTTCTGTCCACTCTCTGAGTCTGAAGTGGGGCGTAGCAGACCTCTGGAAGCTGCCCTTTACTTCCTACCATACTGTGATGCTCTATGATTGAAATATGACTACATTGCTGCTAGCACGGTTATGCAATTGCAATAATTCTTATATAAAGTAAGTCATGTAAGATATCCATAGAAAAAGTTACAATCTCTCAAATAATATCCTCTTTATATGCACATTTTATCTCATATCTGAAGGCATGAAAATTGGCTACGTATTTGATCACAAATGTGTTTTTTTTCCCCCTTAGGTGACACTCACCAGATATTTACATTTGAACCAGACACCTATTTGTTGATAGTGCATTAAGGGCATTTCACTCTAACCATAGGCCATCAAAGCAACTCCTCCTGCCCAGCAAGCCATTCCTGTGGATTCTTTAGAAGGAATATAGACATTGTCTGCTCCTGTGAATCATCAAAGTGTGTAAGGATATGATATGCTCATGTGATCCTGGACCCTAGATTATGCCAACCACTCTCACAGAAACTTAGAAGTGCCTGATCAGCACTTGTCCCCTTAGTGTCCTTCAGGGTGGTCCATAGTCTGGCTCATTATTATTTGTTCAGCCACATGGCTCAAAATGCGGGATAGTAACAAATATGGGGAATAATATGCACTCACCTGGAATGCTGTGTTCAGTTTTAGTTGTCCTTCTTTCAAAAAGATTCAACAGTGATGAAGAGGTAACAGGTGATGGAAGTAATCAGAAGATATGCAAGACTTCTGTCTGAGGAGAGTTGAAAAGACAACACTCTTTAGAGAGGAGATGAATAAAAGAAGTCATGACAGAAGTAAGCAAAATGATACAGAATATGGAGAAAATCTTCATCTCATCATTTTAGAAGAGGACTAAGCAATAAAATTGAAAGGCCACACATTTTAAACTGATAAAAGGATTTTTTTAACACTGCATATTAACTAATGGAACTCACTGGCACAGTGTACTCAGGTCAAAAGTTCAGTAGGATTCACAAAAGTATTAGATATTTATAGGGATAATGAGAACATCCATGGTCATTTTACATAGGATCCTTTTAAAAATAAAGGATATAAACTCTTGTGTTTCAAGGTATAAGCCAACCACTGATTGCTGAAGATCAGAAAAACACTTCTACTATGTGCAGGCTTTGCTATGAGTGATAATTACAGGGATTCTTGCATTTTTCTCTGAAACATCTGATACTGGCCACTGTCCAAGATGGGATATAAACTTATATGGTCCAGAGGTTCGTAGATAGTATAGTTTTTGTGCTCCAATGATATTTTCAAGGATGCATGAGGAAAACCGAGATCACATGCCTCTGGTTTGGCTCAATTCACTGTATGACACCTTCTGCATTCTGACTCATTTTTAATTTTCATAAAATTCATATGAAATCTAAAGAAAGAAGTCAACAGTAATGAGCAGAAGTTGAATCTTTGGCTTCTGCAAAACTGAACATTTCATGATACATTTTTAGGTGGATGTGAAAATAATGGATTTCAAGGTTTAGGTTTTTTTTGTGTAGGAGCCACACTGACTGTAGTTTGCCATCATTGTTAAACTGGATTTTGAATTTAGCCTGTAGCATTATAACAGAACTTATGCCAATTTACAGTGCTCTGAGGGTGCTGAAAAACCCCTCTGCAACAAGATCCTCTAAAATATATTTAGAGAAAACCAAGCTGAAAGCAGAGTATCACCTATTATAAGCTGCTTTGAAAAAAATAATTGGCTAGCTTCTGTTTTGGACTGTGCCAGTATAAATCCAGAGTAAAATTAGTAATTCACTAATAATTAATAAGTTTGCATGATGTACACATGGTAAACCCACAAAGGACTTTATAGTGCCGGAAATATATTCTTAAAATGTATTTGCCAACAATGCCTAAGTCACATTTGCTCCACCCAGAGAAAAGTGGTTTTGCTTGCTTGGATATAGGTCCCATGTAAATTAAGCAGGGTGTGACCAAAGACAAAGAAATTAATCTTAAAGTGCCACACAACTCCTTGTTGTTTTTTCACTGGACTAGACTAACACGGCTATCCCTTTTAAAATTGACAAGATAAACAAAACCACCAGGAGAGCAGGTGAGGAAAAATAACCCCTTGACAATCTTGATGGGAGATGGAGACTGCATTACCAGGAAGCATTCTTGTGTCCTAAATCAGAGTTAATGAAATTTGGGAAGATACAAGCAAAGAAAAAGCCATTTTGGCAACCTTCGTCAGAGGAGACAGAAGAACCAAGTGCTTTGAGCTCTGTGAAGGGTCCTGACCAGGGAGTCTGGTCAGCCATACTGGAAAGGACATATAGTGGGAGACACTTTGAACAAAAGACTCTAGTTTATTAAATTGGGTTTTAGTATTAGAAGCATATTTCTGCTTTTGGTTATTTGTAACCCTGCCTGATTTTTAGTGTTACTTAAGCCTGTGTCTTTTTGTTTTACTTTTACGGTAAACCAGTTCAGTGGATTGATTATAACTGAATGTGTGTAAACCCCTGTAAGGTAATAAACTGCTGGGATTGGCTCTTTAAGGCAGCAGTGATCCTAACTTCTCTAAGTGTTCAGTGAGAAAGTGGACACTAGAGGGAAGGCTGTTTTGGGGAAATTCAGAACTGAGAAATGGTTGGGATCATCCTGCAAGGATCTTGTCTGCACTGAAGGTGGGATTGCAATTTTATTTTAGGCTGTCAAATTACAGAATGCTTATGCAAGTGATCAAACAGCAAATTCCTTGCTGGGGTCTCCTGTTCCCACTGTTTAGTTACTTTCTGAAACACACTGCACTGTGGATAGGAGGCTCAGAGGCTTGTGGGGAGGCAAACATCCTCCATTCCCCCCCCCCAATAAAAACAGTCAGGAAAAACTTTCCTTGCTGTTTCTATGCCATGGCCATGACAGAGAGGCAAAGTGCTACATGCAGAGAGAGGAATTAACTGAAAACTTTCCAGGGCTGCAGGCAGGGGAGGAGCTATGTTGTTATAGTGCAGCAGACTTGAAAAACAGGAAAAACAAAATTTAGAGCCACTCTATGGCTACACAGACCTAAAGCTGAATTTTAGATTTTGACCACAGTGTTACACCACTTGCAGGGATGATGTTATCAGATCAAATTACAGCACCATTTAAATCAAACTTAGTGCTCTGACAGTGGACGCTGACACTACAGGACAGATGGTGCCCATAACAGCCTTACTGGTCTGGGTTAAATCCCAAAGTGTCTCTCCTGCTTAGAACTCAGCACCTCCTGACTTCAAGTTCCATGTTCATTCCTTCAGACTGTGTGTTTGTCTGTGAAAGAGTAGTTTTCCTTGTGCCCTGAAATGCCTGGAAAGAGTGGACAGTTGGGATTCTGAGGGCGTTCTCATCATCCTTCCTCTTCACAGCTGTTTCTTTAGGGAGGAGACAAGTAAAATCATTGTTCCAATGGGATATTATTAGCTCCTTTCTGACTGATTAGTGAGAAGCTCTCAGTCATGTAGAAATGAATATCTTCCACAAACAGCCAGAAGTGCACTGAATGCTGTGTGTCCATGCTCATTCTCCTGAGCTATTGCACTAGGAGATGGTAGAGATTTACCTCCATTTCTAAGAACAGAACAACTTCATAATGTTTTGTGTAATACAGTATTATGTAATCTCTAGCAGAAGAATACTACTACTTCTGAACCAAGAGAATACTTCATGCCTGAGTAGTGTGGTAAGCCAGCAAAGCCTCCATAGACTGCTGAAGAGTGTGCCTTCTCTTTGGACTGGATATGCAGGTATCCCAATATGCTCCCTAAGAGCTCTCCAGAAATGTTTTTGTTCTATTAACACCTAATAGTAGGCATTCAAAATAGGTTCCTCCCCAGATAGCAAAGAATTGCCCTATCTTCAAGTTGCAAGAAGTAATAGTTGATCCATGGCATAGGCATTAGAGCCAAGTGCCCAAACTCCAATCTTAAAGTAAGCCCTAGCAGTTGTATAGTCAAAAGTAGACTCTTCTTTAGGCTGTCTCACTCTTTGTGTGACCATCTTGAGATATTTTGGACCAGATATTGAAGAGTGCTAAGCATCTACAGCTTTCTTTGAGTTCAGCTTAAGTTCCAGAGTTTGGCATTTGTAAAAATGAAGCCAAAGATGGTCAGAGTTGGGAATCCAACTGTTCTCCATCTAGAGCAGGCATGGCCAAACTGTGGCTTGGGAGGCACATGCAGCTCTTGAATGAAGAAGTTCAGCTTCTACAAGAACGTCAGCAAATCAGTTTAGGAAAGCAGCCCCAGCCTAGGAGTTTTAAATCTTCTGCCCTGAGCATGCCACGGGAAGGTGGTCAGCCTAAAGGAGCCAGCATCAGGGCCTGGGGGTTTGGGAGGGAGTCGGGGATGGCAGGGAGAAGTGTGGCATGATCAGGATTTTAAAAAACTCCCCACTAGCCTGTGGTCTTCTACACTGAACCACAGCTAAGCTTTTACTGTATGGTCCTCATTTTCATGGTAACCTTAAGTAATTATCAGAATCTGACATTAGTAGGATCAATATTTGCCCTCTTTTTATGATAAAATTAAAGTGTGAAATAAATTTTAAATTTAGGAATTTTGGAATAGGTAAAAGTATATGGCTATATGCTTCAGTGCGGCTCTCGAAGATTTAATAATCAACTTGTGTGGCTCTTGAGTTCCATACATTTGGCCACCCCTGATCTAGAGTCAGTGGCCATCTGTGAAGAATTTGGTCTGTGTCAAGAGTGACCAGCTGTATGAGCTGAACCAATAGTTAATGGGGATAATCTTGCCATCATGGAAGTCATAAAATCCTTGGATTTCCCAGAAATATCATCATCTATGTGGATGACGAAGTCTGAGCTCCTTGCCATTTCAAAAGGCTTACATCCGACCTCACCTTCTATCTCAAGCTTCTATTAACACTCACCTCAGGGTTTCTCTTTGAACTGATCTTGAAATCTCACTAGGGGTTAACTCAGAAAACTTTAACTGCTATCCGGCTCAGGAAGATCTCCAAGCAGAACACCACTAAGACACAGAGCAGCAGAATTTGAGCGGTCCTTTGGAGAAGACATCAATACCTGGGTACATTCTATCATAGACAAGTGCAAATTACTTCCTAATGTTAAGCTTTACAGAAAATTGTTACTTAAATGTAGGGCTTAAAGAGCTCTGCAAAAATAAAATAATATTAAAAAGATAAGCACCATTTACAGTTGAGAATTTTACAGTTGTTGTTTCTCTTTCCAGGCAAGGTGGATATAATGGGTCTGAATGGCCAACACTTCTGTGAGAGTGGTCATTTCAGAAAGAGATCTGACAGTGCTTTGTGTGAAGTTTGAACAGGCTGTGACTGGAAAGAGATCATTTTTAAGATACCTTATTTTTTCCTATTATTTTCAGCCTATGTAAAAAAAACACATCTTGCTGTAGACACTCAGAACTGAACAGACAATAATTTAATTAAAAATTGTGAAAAATTATACATTTTGCTTCAGTCTTTTCATTAAGCGATATCACATTAGGCAGAGTCCAAATATATGATTTATCTTCAGATAGCCCCATGCTTCGTCACATAAGTGGAGATCTCAGTCGTATTTTGTTATTTAACATACAATTTTTACAATTTTAACTTGAGTTTCATAGGATGGCCAGTCTCTTTAGGAGGAAAAGGTATGGGGCCAGCAACTCTAGTGAATTATCAGACCCAGCTGGAAAGGGAGTAAGAGATTTTAAAAGTCAGCAAATGGCTTAGCTGACTGAGGACTGTAGAGTTTAATTTGGTGAGAATTTGTGGCTTTTTGGACAATAGAGTTTGGAAAAAGGATGATGGACTAATTTGGTGTGCCTGTTAATTCCCTAAATTGGTGAGAAAGCTAGCATTTTCACATGGAGAACTTGACATTTGTGCATTTTCAGTTTCAATTCCCAAAGTGAGATGATTGATAATATCAGAACTTTCTTACTGTGAGCCTGCTCCTGAGAGCTGCTCAACCATTTCCATTGGCTTCACCAAGAGTCAGCCTTGCTCATGATGAAATCCTGTAAGAGTGTCTGCTATGACTGCCCTTTACATCGAGCCTACTGCAGTCTCCTTGTAGTTCATTATACATTCCTTCCACATGACTTCTATTTGCCTGCTGAAATACAGGCTCCTTGGATCCCAAGAATAGCCCTGCAGAGATGAAGCATTACCAGAATTTTTATTATTATTATAATTTAAAGTTTTACAAGGTTGGTGTTTCATCAGCCAGGGTTTTCAACTTATGTTAAAACTGAGGGGGTGCATTTTTCCGAGCATACAAGGTACATTCTCTCTCTATGGGGAGTCTTTTCATGTCCTGTCCAAAATGTCAACACTCTCTGTGGGTGTTTTCACCTTAGGCAGCACCTTGCAGTGCAAGGACCCAGATGTTTAAATGCATGAAATGAGCACTTTGTTGCATGCACCTGGCCAAATTAATTATTCTGTAAAATGCTCTTGATGGAACAGTAGTTAATAAAAGAGTGGCAGATGTCAGATACAGAAGTATCCAGTTTACTATGTTGCTTTATAGTCTGTTGTGACAGTTAAATGAAGCTCCACAGCTGTCAGCAAGTTAGTGTTTTAGGTTCACTCAAAACACACTTGGAAGAACTTTCCTCTACTTTGTAAGATATAATGACTTGAGGGGCATCCTTTCTTCTTTGAAGTGGAAGTTTTGAAGTGATGTTGTCCAGGTGAAATTCTGAAATAATAATATTGAACCATGATATGTGTACTAGACTGTTTTATAAAACAAACAAGGAGTCCTGTGGCATTTAAAGACTAACAAATTTATTTATTGCATGAGCTTTCGTGGGAGAAAATCCCACTCTGTCAGACACTGTGAAGACTTCCTTGCTTGTTTTACAGAACTAGACTAACATAGCTACCCCTTTGGAACTAGACTGTTTTAGTTTGTTCTTTTATCCTTGAGCTTAACTGGGCTCAGAAATTAGCTATTCCATTGAAACTCCAAAAGAGTATTAAAGAATGAGTGTCTAGATACCTTTCCCTCTATGTTTTTTATTGGTCAATAGTCATAGTATCAAAGCTTTACAAAATGCACATGCTCTCATCTTCAAAAAGTGTCATTTGTTAGGCCCTATTGAACTGTTTTAAATCATCTGTACAAATTTAGAACCTCCTCAATCTTGCCACTTCTTACACTGATGAGGTCAGGGGATAGAAGGACCTCTTTCTCACAGTGGAAGTTGAAGGAAATTGTCCTTCTACAATGTACAGGAGCATGCTGGAAGCTGGGTCTGGTGATCATGGGATAAGCCATGGGAGTTACTGGGGGTGTCCTGTCCTCCTTGATGTGTAGCCAGTGATTACATTTTGTTTATATTTATTGTGTGATGTTATGATTAACTAACATGATGTCATATATAATCATTGTATGCTAAACAGAGTTAAGTTGTAGGATTATAGAAATATAATATTGATTAATATTTAGAAGTGATATATATGTATTAAGTATCTAAATAGGGAGGGCTGAAATGCAAGACCTATAGACTGAGACCTATAAGATTTTTGCTTAACTGTTTTAGGCCTCAGACTAGAATTAAGAAATTCTGACATAAGTAAATGACCGATGAATAACTCAGTGCCATAAAATTATGTGAAAAGGTGTGCCAAGGGGTTTTACTGTAAAAAAAAAAAATATTATCTGGAAGATTAATTTTAGATCACAAAAATGCTTTAGAGACAATTTTTTATCTAGCATGTACTTTAACTGCAGGATACAGGTTGTGCATCAGTGCTTATAAGAACAAATGGAATCATACACAATGTATAGGAAATGTAACACATATAGGTTCTTGAGTGCCACCAGAACAAAAATGAAAAAAGGTTGATACTTCCATGTTTGTGTCCAGAGTATATGTATTGTCAAAATCACATTATAAAAAGTGGATGCCCCAACTGGGAAAATTGAGCTTCCTGTTGGAAAGTTACAACAGGAACACTCTACTGATGATCAATTCATGAGAGACGCATCAGACCCAAACAGTATGTAGGAGGACATGAGATGACTGTAGTTAAAATTTGTGCAATTTAGTATTTGTATAAGATGTGATATTCATAACTTTTCAGGTAACTTTAATATAATTGTGATATTAGTCCATGTTCTGGTTACTCTCTGTTACTTTCCTGGGTCTTCATGTGTTCTGATGAGCTCTAGACCTAAAACAAGAGGCAGATGTAACTCTGTTGAATTCAAGGCTATACCACCAGATCCGAACCCAAAGTAGTGTAAAATAATATCATGAAATTTACTTTAAATGGAGTAAAAGGCTACTATAGATGTGCTGCCTTGGCTGGATCACTGTGACAAAAAGCACAGTTTTTGTTCCTTACTACAGTGCTGCCATGGCAGAAAAGTGTTTGGCTCTTTAGTTTTAAAACACTTTAATCTAAGCTGTAGCTCACATATTCAGTATTAAAATAAAATTTAGAAAGTTTATATTGGGATATTTTTAGAGCTGATTGAAAATTGCAATTTCTATCCCATGAGAAATTCTGATGTTTTAATATTTGTTTCTTTGCAGACTCTGGATGAAAAGAAGAGAAAAATTCAGTAGGAAATGTTGAAGTGGTTCACTTCAGCTTACGGAACTGAAACAAACCATTTCAGCTATATTTGATATCGAAATGTGCCTGCTTAAGCTGCCCGGGTATCCTACTTTGGGTGTGCTGCAGCTCCCATTCTTCTCTATGGACAGGTCTCCCGGTTGGGTTGCATCTCCCATGACACAGGGGAACATTGCAGACAAAATGCATTATGGGAGATGTAGTCCAGACAGGGAGCTCCAACTCTAAGGCACAATGGGGGCATCAAGTGTCTATATTATAACTCTCATGTGATTAAGCTGCAGCTCAGGTGAAAATAAGTGGGTACAGATTAATGTTGAAAATACCTTAAACAAAACATCTGTTTAGTTCAAAAACCAAAATGTTTGGATCTTAAATGACTTGATACAAAATATTTTCTTTCAATATTTCCAATGAAAATAAAAGAATTTTCATTTTTGCAGAAACTACATTTTTCATTGCAAAAACATTTCAGTGGAAAATTCCTGACTAGTGCTCAAGAGCACACTCTTTCTGTTAGTTACTGTTAATAATTTTTCCACAGGAAGATCTCAAACATAAGTAAAATTATTCCTGCAACACACTAGTTTGCAGATGTTGCTAGACTTCTGCTATTGCCTTTTCTCATTGAATCTTCCAAATGGAATGAGATTTTCTGTATTTGTCTTACTTATTATGAAAGATAATAGTCAACTATCTTCGTACAACGGTGCTGTCTAGTTTCTTATCTGCTGCTTGGTTCCACTCTCTTCTTATAAAAACCATCAATTTATCTGTGAGGCAGAGGGGGAATAGCTAGCTTCTCAGACTATATAAGGCTAGCCTCGGGGATGAATTTGGCCCTTATTGTTTTGTAGTTTAGTGGTATATCTGGGCCGCAGACATTGTATACATTTACTTATTGGAGAACATATTTAGAAATCTGACAAATTTTTAATATCGGTTTCAGACATTCATATTTTAATATCTCTTCCTCCTAATTCCAAGGAGAGGATCAGAAAAACTAAAGCACCATCCTGATGATAGTGACTATGAAGCATGGATAATGGCACAGTCTTTCATAGTTCTGAACACCCACAACTGCATGTGAAGTAAATGCGAGTTAAGGACCAGAACCTTTAAAAAGCTCATCCTTAACCTATTATCGTGGCCAGACCAAGACTCCTGTACTTTCTGATGCCACGTCAATATAACAAGTACATGGCTCATTAGTTACTTTCTGATGTGTATATAGCTCATGTGACAAGAATTTCTCATAAATTCTCTCTAATGAAGTGATTACCAACCTCTTCAGTAACACAGCACACTTCAATGAGACAAACAATTCTGCAACACATCCACTTTTTTAAGCTGAATTGACTGCTCATAGACCTATTTACTTACACTTACTATAGTTACTGTCCTACTAAAGAGGTTTGCAACATACTGCGTACAACAAGCTAAAGAAGGACCAAATGCATTAATGATGTTCTAAATCCACTGTGGAAAAAAATACATGTCATCTCAGTTTTGCCCTTTGGACACCTGCATTTAGAATGCTCACATTTTAAAATTGAGAGACCAAAACCTCACTTTTAATTTGATGATTAATTTTCACAAATTTTATGAGTTGTAACTTTGGTTGGCTAGAATATTATTTAAGATGATAAATGTTTGTTTTATATTGTTTTCATTATCTTCATATAAAAATTTTCATGGCATACTTGGACAGTTCTCACAGCACACCTAGTGTGCTGACACACACCAGTTGAAAACCACTGGTCTAATGTTCAGCCTTGAATTCTGGCACCTTATAGTATAAGTCACAGTCTTTTGGATAGATATTTAACACTTGTTAAATTTCTAAGAATGTGTTGCCTAAAATTGCTCTGTTCAATTCAATAAGCAGGATCTTCAGTGAGATGTATCATCACTCATCCTCTTCTTTTAGATTATGACAAATAAGCTTTAATTGTTGTTTTTGAAGTGACTGAGTCTTTTTCAGGTTTTGATTTCTCAGGTACTTTACAATTTAGAATTAGGTAAATATGATGATCTATGTCAATAAGCTAAAGGAAGATTAAAAGTAAGACTAGTTTGTAGCTTTGTAACAATAGCATAAAACGTGGAATAATGAACTGTAAATGTGTCTAATTACATAAATAATGCATTTATGTAATTGTCTAGTATGGGTGTGCTAATGAATCAATTATTTTTAATTGTAGCATGCTTGATTGTTTCAGAAATATAATTGATTGAAATCAAGAATCAATTAAATGTTGATAGTAATTGTGTTTATCAAATTTAAATATATTACATCATTATGGCCTATAACTGTTTCAGGAAAAGGAAACACAAATGGGTTTGTTATAATTGAAGAAGCAGTGTCATGATTTTTGCTAGTCTTGGAGGGTCATGACTTGCTATAATGGTATCAGATCAAGAGAAGATGGCTTCAGAAAGCAAGTTAATTTTGTTTCTGAAGAAGTTTGATTTCAGGTTGTACTCTCATTTGATCTATTAATGTAAACAAGGATCATGCTTTAGCTTATAGCATGAACCAGATGGCAGTAATAAACCAATGGTGCTGCCCAGGTATCATTCAAAAATGGGAAACTGAGGTGCTGACAACATGTTGGAAAAATCCTGTTGTACATTTAATAAGCATAAGAATGTTTAAATCTTTGTTTGTGTCCAGTTTCACTTTAACTGTATTTTGCCTACCCAAAGCTCTCTGCAGGCACAACTCAGATTCACTTTCTTTTCTAAACTGTTTTGTGGTTTTGCTGGGCATTATTGTACAGCTGTGAGAGTCTACTCCAGAAGTGGCAGAAGTTGCTTCTGTAAGTACAGTATAACTTTTATTTAGTAACTGTTCTAGAAAACTTAAATGTAAGATTTGAGGTAGGAAAGGTATACCACAAATAAAGAGAACCTTTACTAGAATATAAAAAAGGTTTTCAGAAATTTTAACACTTTAAATTTGAGACACAATGCCTTTCTGCAATTTCCATAGACAGTAGAGAAACCTATTATAAGATTTACTCCTTTTCACATTTTTAATGGACAAATATGCTACAGTAGAACATAAGAATTCAGCATATTAGCTTATGAAAAAGACAAAAATTCATCTTTCTTCCCCTTAAGATGTACTGACTCGGGTGTGCTAATACAAGTATGAGATTGTACCACCTGAAATAAGCACATATATATACAGGCAGGAAACAAAGTGAGGAACAGCCATTTTAACATACCTGCATGCTTCATATCAAAACCATATTTTAAGATAAGTGGTAGTGTGTTTAGTCTGTGTACAGAGGACTGACAGGGAATCAACAGAATCGACACTTTCCTGTGGTATATGTCAATTCCATTGAAGCAGCGTATTCCAATGGAAAATTATTCTGTTGGAAAATATCTGATTGACTGTAATGAAGAGCTTCTGAGCTTGAAGAGCAATCAGAAGTAGTCAGTTTCTTTCCAGTGGGACTGATAATGTGAGTAAGTGCTATGTAACTTGAGGAAGGATTGAACAATTGGGCCTATTTCATCAGGAAATTTATGGATTGCTTTCAGCACTATTTGATAAAACCAAGTGTGTGCATATGTGCAGGGAGCGGGAAATGAGTAAGTTAGGGCTCTGATTTCATTCTCTCCTCCCCTAGTCCTCTCTGATTCTCCTCTTCTGAATTCTCTCTGTGTTTCTTCTCTTGGTATTACCTTGGTCTTTTTTGATGTCTCTCCTCTGTCTTACTTGATTACCCTTTTCTCTTCTTTCCTTGCTGTTTTCTCTCCCTTTTTTGTTCTGATCCTTTTTCTTCTTCCTATTCCCATCTATTTTCCCCACACAAGCTCTTTAAATATGGAGGATCAAATCTTCAACTGTGTAAGTTGTCATAGCTCCGTTGACTTAAGTTGCTACTCTGCTTTACACCACCTGAGGATTTCACTCATTGCCTTCCATGGAGGAAACGGATTAGTCCATAAACAATTCGTAGTCCTTGTTACCATTCTACTATAAACCATATAGTCCTGTCTTCCCAGTCATTAGTTTCAGAACAGCTGTTCACATTTATGAGTGCTACCTTTCAGAATAAAGTTGAAGATTCAGCTTGGGTGTTAGTTGCTACATGAAGATTATAGTCTCTCCTTAGGTTTTTTGCCACATTTGTACAGTGGAAGTAACTCCTTGGATTTATGGTAAGTCTGTGGCTCTGATCCATTAATCATAATTAAATTTAATTTAATGTCAAAGAATTCTTTTTAGGCCAGCTCTGTGTGTGCGTGTGTGTGTCTGTCTGTGCACACACTTGCACTCTGTGAAAATAACTTGAGGGCAATGCAATATAGCTTAAACATGTTGCCAATTAATCTTGTGATATTTCTATTTAATATTTTAAACAAGTGACCCTAGTGATGGTGGTGCAGCTCCTAAAACTAATCTACAAAGGACAACAAAGGGATTTTTTCTTGCACTTTTTCCAAAATGGCACCCACCTAGAGGTGTGCTCATATTGCTCCTGGGTGCACACCACCTTTTTATGTTGAGAGAGAGAGAGACTGATCCACCAACTTTCCTCCAATTCATATGCATGGCTGTGGATGGAGAACATGTCTCTTTCCTGCCTGCCATTTTGGCCATGTTACACAACTCCCCTCCCCCTTAAATTTTTCCATCAGCTCAGCCTTTCCCCATGTCACCAAATTCAAGCTGCTTGCCAATGCTCCTAGACTCCTGTATAGCAGTTCCCCTTCCTAGCTGCCTTGCCTTGTTCTGAGCTTCCTCTTCCCCCATTAGTTATTACTGCACTGCAGTAGTGCCAAAGGACCCCTCTAGACATCAGGTCCCCATTGTGTATGGCACCACACAAACACATAAAAAGGATAGTTCCTGCCCCAAAGTTGCTAGAAATGAATTAGTTCATAATTATGTGACCTTCCTCTATCTGTTTGTTTATTTCACTTGTATTCCCTTTGCTTTCTTCTGTGACATAACAGTGCATGCAAATCTCTTCCTAAACTCATCAGCAAAGTTCCTAAGCCATGCATCACAATATGACCCTGAGTGGCTCACTTCTTTTGCATTCTCTGTTGTATTTCTAGGCTGTGGAACTGTGTGGGGAGGGAGCATGCCAGGCCATGCCTCAAAGACTTATAAGCAGGAAGCAGCCCCTTTAGCTATAGGTAAAGTAGGCAGCTGCCTACATCACCAAATTCTGGTTAGGCTGACTGAGTGATTGGGTCAGCCTGAGCAGCCAGGTCACAACACAATGATGGAGGGACAGCTGAGCCAAACCTCAGTGGTGCTATGTCCTGACTCTGTGACCTGACACTTGGCCCCTCACTTTCCCCATGACCACCCAAACAACCATCAGCAGACTTGCTGCACCCATCCTGAAAATCTGACAGCCCCATCCATCCCCCACTGCCCATAGCCCACCTCTGTTCTATGTAATAGGATAGTGGGAGAACAGCACACTGAAGTTTACCGTATGAAGCAAATCTGACACCTCACACACCTCAGATGGTGCTCCACAGCTCCAGGCTTTAATTTTCATCAGCCCTACATGCCCACATTGAGAGTGTCATATTGTTGAATTGATGGAAGTTGTTCTGGAGAGGGTATTACTGTGCTGGTGTAGTTGAGTAGCCTGAGCTAATATTTGGAGGGCAACCAAAATGATCAAAGGGCTGGAGCACAAGCCCTATGAAGAAAGACTGAAGGAACTAGGCTTATTTAGCCTGCGGAAGAGAAGACTGAGGGGGGATTTGATAGCAACCTTCAACTACTTGAAGGGTTGCTCCAAGGAGGAGGGAGCTCGACTGTTCTCGGTAGTAACAGAGGGCAGAACGAGAACCAATGGTTTCAAGTTACAGCTGGGGCGGTCCAGGCTGGATATTAGGAAAAACTTCCTTACTAGGTGAGTGGTGAAGCATTGGAATAAACTGCCTAGGGAGGTGGTGGAATCTCCATCTCTGGAGGTGTTCAAGTCCCAGCTGGACAAAACACTGACTGGGATGATCTAATGGGAGTGGTCCTGCTTTTTTTGGCAGGGGGTTGGACTAGATAACCTCGTGGGGTCCCTTCCAACCCTAGGATTCTATGATTCTATGTGTAAGTTGGTGTAGTGCTTTGTGCATGCATTGCTTATAGTTACTATGTCTTTGTTTTGTTAGTGTTTGCATTGTTGTAAGGAAATGCACTTGAAGAAGCTTAATTCTAATGGATGATCTTGTTTGTGTGGTCATATGACTGAATGGAAAATGTCATCCCTTGTGTACTGTAATGCTACCTGCCCTTGTCCAGTGAGTCACAGTTTGACAAGCATTCAGCTCATGCATTTCTTTCAGCAATAATACTGTCAACTCCAATTTACAGCAGGCTGGTGCAATGCAGAGGTTCCCAATAATTTGTAGTGATCAGAAGATCAATCAAGATTTAGTGGTTGCTTTCTGAATGAACAACTAAGAGCCAGATGTCCACATGTGATTCTCTATTTGGACTCAGTGGCAGGACAGATTCCTCAAAGTTAATCTGAAATCTGTTGATGGAATTTTAATTTTAGGAAGTCAAAATACTGAAGCTTGAAGCTTGTGAAATTAAAATCCATTCACTAGGCCAGTTATGGAATTCTCCCACCTGCTGCTTTTTTAGCCTTATAAATGCAAGAAGAGCCTGGCTAATGGCCACAATGGTTAACAGATGGATGCTTGGAGATGGCAGGGCAGCCATGTAGAAATCTTGCCATCTTTGCTCCTCTCCATGCTGCACTCGTAAAGAGAAATTCTCTGAGACTCTTCCCCTGATCTGATGTGGTCTCAGTAGTCTGTACATGAACACTCCCTTTTTAAAATGGCCCTCTTTATAACATAGTCTTAGCTTATACAGGCTTTGGAACACTTCATGTATACAGCTAAATAACTGAATTTTTATATACACATAATTTTTGTTTATATTACTAAGCAGTGCAGTGGGTAGACTAGATGAGGATTGTGATCCCTTCTATCTCTGAGTGTCTGGTTCTGTGACAACCATGAAGAAAAAGGGAATCAGCACTGACCAATAATCCAGGGCAGTGTTTACTGGAAATTGTCTATTACAGCTCTATTTAATTTTGACAGAGATAGTTACTCTGTCACACATACCCTGGATAAGATCGATTTTATCTTCCTGGCACAGCTCTCCATTCCAATGTCCTTTTGATACACAGTCTTACACTTTCTTAGGTACATAAAACCAATGTCCAGTTACCATTCTTATCTCTAAATTTCTCCATGAAGATTTGTAGTGCAAATATGGCTCAATATTACTGCTTCTCAGCATGAATCCATACCGGTTTTCCAAATTTCAACCCTTCCATGAAGATATTTTTCACTAACCGTTTCTAATATTTCCATAGCATATGATCCTTCATTGGGCTATACTGAGCACACACTGAAATCTCCATTATATTTTAAAATAGATAGCATAAAGATTTTATGCCATTCATACAGCATTTTCCCTTTCTGAAGAATATCTTTGGAATAAAATACTTGATATCTTCCCTTCCCAATGACTTCTGTGCATCCATTGGTATACCATTTGCCCCACATACTTTCTTCTTTTTTTCTGAGCTGCTGTTGCAACCTCTTTCTCTTGCATGCAGTCCACTGCACCTCAGTTTGGCTTGCCAAGATCTTAATTCTTCCCTTGGGTTTGCCTTATTCATCAGTTTTTCAAAATAATCACTTCAAATTTACTGCTTGATTTATCATTCATTTGCAATGTAATTTATTAATTTCTAATGTAAGCAGATTCATTCACACCCTTGCCATTTTCTCTCTCACCTTGATGATCTCCTCATCGTGGCCTCTTAATCAAGTCATATAGGTCATCACTAGACCTACTTTGTGCTGTAGCAACATTTCCTTTGACTTCCTTTTTTGCCTCTATATATGTCATTTTACATCACTGCTTAATCCACTGACCTACCATTTTTGAAAATTACTTTTTATTCCTCTCAAGAAATACTTTAACTTGAGGAGTCTACCATCAGGTCTCCCTTCTTCTCCTTTTTGACACTGTCGTAATCACTCCTAGGACTTTGTATGCCACTTTCAGCAAAGTTGACTTCATTTTGATCTGTACCTCAATGTGTGTAGTCAGAAGTTTGTGCTTTAATCCTTGTTTAAAGATTTTTACATTCTCATCTTTAAGTTGCCACCTTAGGTATTGGAAAGTTAGGCCTTACCACTTCTCAGGAGTTCAGATACTTCCATGGTATATTTATTCTGATGTTTGTATGAAGAAGTCTGTGCTGTCTCATTATGAACACAATGCGTATTACTTTGCAGTTGATTGTTCATGATCTATCTTCTTCTTATTAGAAAGAAATCAATTTGGGACTTGTATCCTCCACTGGCATAAGTTTTATATATGTGGTGGCTTTTCCTCTGCTGAACATGTGTGCCTATGATCACCAAGTCCGGTGCCACACAAGGCTGTAGGATCATTTCCCTCCCTGAAATTTGAGTCCAGTGCTGTGCTGTCCATGAACTGCTTCATATCCAGATTTCGCTGTTTAGTGTGTGCATTTAGATCTGCTCTGGAATTATCTTCTTGTTGAATACTATGTTTCCAAAAATGCACAATTTATCAAAAAACCTCCTCTTTTTACCAGTGGTATTGCTGGTGCTGGGCTTATAGGGCTCGAGCCCTGAGCCCCAGTGCCAGTGCCCCAGGTCTGCTGCTGGGCTGCCCACAGTGGTGGCTGTCTTCTCCAGCCCTATCCTTGACCAGGGCTCTGGAGCAGGACTGCCCCTGGTGGCAGCTGTCTTCCCTGGTCTGGGGCTGGGCTGCGTTTGGCAATGGCTTTCTTCCCTGGCCCCAGCAGGAGCCCAGTCTGGGCCCTGCCCAGAACCTGAATCAGGACTGAGGGGCAGTGTGCAGAGCCTGGGCCCTGGGTCTTTTCCTGGGGCCACATTGCTCCTGCTTTTAACTATTCATCTCCTATCTGTGGTGTATACCCACTAACTGTATGGATAATTACCACTTCCCTATGCAGTTTAACACCAATGTGTTAGGCCAAAATTTTCATAACATCTATCACATGTCTCTGCATGGTTTCATCCAGAATAACTCCAAGATTGTTTCAGAATGTTGAACTGCCTGAGAAGTAAATTTGGTAATGCTTCACAAGCACCTTAGTGTTGTACCCTTTCCATTTGATCTCTTGTATACAAGCAGCAGGGGTTAAAGTAGGCTGGACTGCATTGAAACGCAGTTTTGGGGCCCACTATTTTTAGGTGGCAAGCATTCCAGGGCCCCTAAAAATAGAAAATGGAGCCAGAATGTTGCATTCTGGGGCCCACCATTTAAAAACAGTGGGCCCCAGAACTCAGTGTTCTGGCTCCATTTTCTATTTTTAGGGGGTCCCTCAGAAAGCTGAGCCTCATAAAAATAGACTATTTTTAGGGGGCTTGACATTCTGGGGCCCCTGAAAATAGAAAATGGAGCCAGCCTTTCGGGAAGGGGAGCCAGTGCTAGGAAAGCAGGGGAGGCGTGCCTGTTCTCAAGGAGGCACGCCTCCCCTGAGAGCAGGAATGCCTCCCCTGTTCTCAAAGCACTGCCTGCCCTACTGGAACAGACCAGCTCTATTTCCTATTTTTAGAAGGCCCCACATTCTGGCCCTAGGGCCCCTAAAAATAGAAAACATAGCTGGCAGGTTCCCACAGAGCAGGCAGCTCTAGGAGAACAGAGGAGGCGTGCCTCCCCAGTTCTGTGCTGCCTGCCCTGTCAGAACCAGCTGGCTCTGTTTTCTATTTTTAAGGGCCCCAGAAAACCGGGCCTCCTAAAAATAGAAAATACAGCTGGCCAGTTCCGGCAGGGCAGGCGGCACTTCCAGACCAGAGGAGGCGTGCCTGCTCTCAGGTGAGGCATGCCTCCCCTGTTCTGGAAGCGCTGAGTTCCGGGCCCCCCTAAGAATACGACATGCTGGAACGCAGCGTTCTGGCACATTCCCTCCAAGTCGGCTGAAGAAAGGGGCTGGGGGGGGGCCAGCCCAGCAACCCCTCCCTCTTCCCAGCATCTGTGTTGGCCCCATCCCTTCCTGTTGGGCCCAGGCAGCATGCTCGGCCTGGGCCCTGTCTCAGGCCCAGCCCCAGGCCCAGGCTCCCTGTCACCAAAGGGATAGCTGTGTTAGTCTAGTCCAGCAAAAAACGAAGGAGTCGTGTGGCACTTTAAGACTAACAGATTTATTTTTCGCATGAGCTTTTGTGGGAGAAAATCCCACTTCGAGTGGGATTTTCTCCCACGAAAGCCCATGCGAAAAAAAAATCTGTTAGTCTTAAAGTGCCACATAACTCCTTTTTTTTTTTTTCCCCTCTGTCACCAGCCAGCCAGTGCCACACTGCAACCTCCCTGCCCCGTGGCTCTGTTGCTCAGCCACCTTGGTGGCCAGGTAAGGGGTTCTGCAGTGGGGGTGAGAAGAAGGGGTTGGGATGGTGGCCTGGAGAGGTGTGGAGGGGGTTGGGGGGGCTGAAGCTTGGTAAAGTGAAGACAGGGAGGTGGTGGGTTGGGGGTTAGGAGGGCTGGAGTGTGGACTTGGGAAAAGAGGCTTCTGATGTGGGGGTAGGCATTTTGGGGGCAGTAGCTAGGGTGGGTGAAGGGGGCCTGGACCTGCGGGAAGGGGGTCCAGACCTGCATGGGGGGTTTTGGGGCCCCCCAAATGATACTTTGACCCCTGACAAGCAGTGCTTACATTTCTCCTCTTTAAGACCTGAAAAAGAGTCTCTAAACTTCTTCCAGGTTTCCGCATTCTAACTTGCACACATTATTCCAAATTGCAAACTTACTTGTTTCTTAAATTATAGCAGCTCTTGTTCTGTTAAAATATTCAGACAAGTCTGTTGTATGTTGCTTTCCAGGAGCATCTTTAGCCCTCTGGGGGGGTACATTTGAAATGGACATCAGTTCACATGTCTGTTGGATGAGATTTGCACATTAGTTGCTAAGGTTTGAAACTGGAATTTGCCTTTTTCTAGATGAATTATCTACCAAGGCTTATGAGCTTCACCTGCCCCATCAGGTGGGTTTTATTTGCTTTTATATCCTCATCCTAGTTCCTAAGTGACATTTTATTGAGGTAGCTGTACCATCAGCTATCTTCCAGGACCTGCCAAGAGATGTCATTAGTTGATCCGTGACTACTTATTGAATATTTATACACCGGATGGGAATTGGGAGAGCCTGTCTCTGCTATTGTCTAATATATAATGTATATATTTTTAATTCTCCAGCACACATTATGTATGCATGTAGGGGTGTGTGTGTTACTGTGCATATATAGGTATGTGCTTTATCTATGTGTAAAAACTGCACAGACAAGCTGTAGCAAAAAGAGACTGATCAGTTGTCTTATTAAATTTTAGTAGTTGAGAGTTTAGAGTTTGTTAGCAAATTCTTAAGAATTAATGATTTTTAAATGAGATGGAAGTTTGTTTTATGTTTGTAAGCTCTGCAGAATACTGTAAATACAATATAACCATGGTCATATTGGTGGATTTAAGCCCAGATTCCTATATTCTTTAAACTCTAATGAGAAAGGGCTGGTCTTTCTCTGGATGCCTGGATTTTATTAATATTCCACAACTGTGTCATACCAGCATGAATTATTTGTGGTGGAGCTGCAATTATTCTCTAGCTACTTAATATCAGCTCAGAAAAATATTCAAACTCTGGTCTCATCAGTGGAGAGAGATGGCACGTTAATGTATTTTGCTTATTCGGCAGTTATTTGGATTTATTATTTTGAGATTAGTTTTTCAGAATTTTGGTCTCAAATTACCAAAGGTGCATCTCTGGAGGAGACTTCATCATTTGTTTCATCTGCTTCGGAAATGCGATTGTAAAGAAATCTTTTATTTCCCTATTTCATAGGTAACTTTAGCTAACAAGTTGCATATCCTGAGCAGGCTTATCTCAGAGCATAGACAAAATACATAGTTTGCCAATTGAGGGCTCTCTGCGTTCATTTTTTTCTGTGTCTTTTCTTTTCATACCATTTGATGTGCTGACTGTTTACAAGTGCATAACTGCTCCCAGTAGCCTGTAATTGCAAGGTCAGTCTAAGGTGAAGCTTGCCCTTGTTTGAGGAAAGACATGAACAGTCTGTTTAAATTATCAGCTGTTGCATTGTCCTTTTTTTTTTTATTTCTTTTAAATTCTTTGGCTGGCTTAGCACACTGCACCTAATCAACAGGGGCATCGATATCATTCTGAGTACATGACTGGGGGCCACTTTTGCCTCCACATAATTGGCAGCTTACTAGATCCTCTTCCTGCTTGCATTTTTATGTGGTTGGGGAGGAACGAAAAGCCATTACATTGAATGACATTTTACTTGAGAGGGTGGCCCTCCCCATAATTCCTGATTTTCTTAGTGCAGTGACCCTTGTTTTTTCAAAGCCTCTGAAATCCTACAGTACTCTTGTTCAGTTTTCTTGTTTATTTCCAAAAATAGATTTTTTGGGCCCAATTGGAATTCATCAACTGGGGAACATGGCAAGGAAGGAGAGGATAAGGAAGGGATAGTGAGAGAGAATGGTTTTTAATCATCAAGGCTTTCTTTGCTTGTTTGTAATGAAAGCAGCAATTATAATTTAGAGTTAAATTGTATAAACTTACTACTCTGACAAGCAGCTTGCAAGTATTTCTGGGCCCCTTTGTATGATCAGCCCTTGGAAGCAGAGCCGCAATATTCTGTTTGAGCGCCTCTTGCAATTGGCAGCACTTGGGGCTGGCACTGTGAAAGTCGCCTTTTAATAATGCAGCTTTATTGAGCTGCTTCGATGCATCCTGGGCAAAGCCCCATTCACCCCGCTGTAGTTATGGCTCTGCTTGGGAGTTCATTCTGATGTTGCATTTTGATTGGAAAGCATTTACAGGCAAGGACCTTAACCAATTTTTAAAAACAAAAAATGTTAAATTATAGAGCCAATTTAGGTTGCTAGGTAACAGCCTTTCCTAACTGGGGTTGTCTGTGGTAGCATTTACTAAACCCAAGAACTTAAAGCAAGGAAATAAACTAAGGAGGTGCTAAATCTTGTACTGACCATACTATAAGTACATACCTTGTGCAAAATCTTGACCTTACTAAACACAAGGGCAAAATTCTCATTGAGTTCAGTGGCACCAGAATTTTAGCTCAGAGTCTTAACAATAAAAATTTCAGTATTGTGTGAACACTTAGCAACTTTCACTCTTTTCTAAAATCAAGTTTTGTTTATTTGAATTTCCCAGGGATTTTTCCCACTTTTAAATCTTTCTTTAGTCTTTTCTCTCTTGTCTGGGTAAATGAAGAAATAGTTTGAAAAATGAAATAAATTAAAATCAGGGTGATGATACTATTAAATAAAATAAGTGAGATTTGTAGGCTAAGCTCCTAGTGATTGCTGCAGAGCCCTGAATTATTCAATGCTTACCTCATATTCCCTTGGTAGGATGTGCAACACAAATCCATCTTCACTCTGACATTAGTAGAAAAAGCTGAAAAAGCAAATTACCTTTAGATTGAGGGTTTAAAACCAAGTCAATTTGTTAAGAACTGGTGCCTCATCTCACAAGGCCGTGTCTACCCAGCAATCACAGGGGCTAGTTTGGACTTGGAGCCAGAAGTGTACACAAGCACCTGGTAGCTTGATAAGAGCCAGGAGTGTACACAAGCACCTGGTAGCTTGATAAGAGCTAATACAGATTTAAAGAGAGGGGCCACAGTATCACAGGCAGCACCAGTGGGGGCATGTTTGAGCCATGCTGATTATGAATGGTCCATATAACTTGGCATGGCTCAGCCGTCCCTCCACTGCTGCTGCTCATGTTACCGCAACTATATGATTATTAATACTCATGCTACCTCTCACTGAATGTGTGTGTGTAAGCTGGGTAATTACCACTCCTAGGTTATTCAAAGTGAACATAAAAACACTGTGTGGTTGCAGCTCATGGGCTATGTCTACACTGGGCAGGCTCAGTTAAGTCGACTTAACAAGGTTGACTTTAAATATACTTAAAGTCAACCTTGTTAAATTGACTTAAGGGTATATCTATGCTAGTAGACACAGCGGGGGTCTGGACCCAGGCCCTGCCCAGCCTAGGGGCCCAATCCTGCTCTGGAGCCTGAGTTGGCTCCTGCCACTGCTGGCAGGTGGCTCAGAGCCCAGTCCAGCCCTGAGCTGCCTGCTGCAGGCAGCAGAGGGGTCATAGTCAGCTCCTGCCACCTCCAGCAAGTTGCTTGGAGCCTGAATGGTTCGAGGCTGGATTAGGCTCTGAGCCACTTGCTGGCGGCAGCAGGAGCTGGCTTCCAGCCCCCTGCTACCTGAGGCAGGTTGCTTGGGGCCAGATTGGACTCTGAGCCACCTGTTGGAAGTGGCTGGGACCAGATGGGGCCCCTGGAGTTGGCAGAAGGCAGGGCTCAGGACTGGGTCTTGGCTCCTGCTCTTAAAATAAGTTGACTTAAGTCTTAAGTCAACCTTAGGGGCAGTAGTTATTATGTCAAATAAAGCAAACTGCTTAAGTCAACTTAACACAAGCCCAATTTAGATTTGGAGTTCCTTTGGTTGACTTAAAGGAGATTAAGTTGACCTAAGGCTCAAGTGTCCCTCACTCTGAAAAAACCTTGGGGAATAAGATTATTTTTGAAATGAGCCCTGGAGACCCACAATTTTTAGGCTTAGGTAACCAATGGAAGAAGTGATTTCAGAGTTAAAGACCCTTCACTGAAAACACCCTGGGCTTGATTCTTATTCACACTAAGCATGTCTGCACTGGAATTAGATGTCTGCAGCTAACTCAGGCCCTCAGAGCCTTTGAATTGTAGTGTAACTGTCTGGGCTCAAACTGAAGCATGGGCTCCTAGCCCCTGTGAAGTGGGAAGGTCCCAGAGCTTGGACTGTAACCATGGTCTGAATGTCTGCTGCTCAGTTAAATACCTGCATGAGCCCAATTTCTGCAAGCCCCAGTATAGCTGCATAGGTCAGCCATGAGTGTCTAATTGCAGTGGCAACATACCCTCAGGTCCCTTTATGCTGCTTTGGCTGTGGGAGCAAATTACACTTAACATTAAAACTACATTCACTTCACTTTACGGTCCCTTTATGCTGCCAAACCACTGTAAAGGAGCCATAGGGCAAAGAAGAACTGGACCTCTGTCTTCAGCCAGCTTCTATTCAAATCAGCTTGTTAGCTTTAGCATAATATCCCATCAGTGGGGCATCTATGGCTTTGACTCTGTCAAGCCTTCTGACTAATGCAGTCTTCTCCCAGGAGCACTTTTCAGCTTCTAACCCTGTGCAGGAAGTTAGCTGGCTTGGCAAGGCTGAGTTTGGGTTTTGGTTGGGTTTTGTGATAGTATTTTGGAACAGAAATAGCAAATAACAGAAAACTGGCCCTAGATCCTATTAGGTAATGCCCAGTCCACTTTCGCAAATTGAAATGGTATGGACTTTTGGGATATGCTTTTAATAAACATCCTTACTTTTGAATGCTCATCTTGTATTCTAAGCTTCTTGACTTTCACCAGTTACTACTTGATTTTGGACACGGTAACACTGATGAAATAAATTAGTCTTTCAGGCCATGCTTACCTGAAATACTTATGTCAACCTAAGTTATATTTGTATGCAGCTGCCACAGATACTGTTTGTGCACGTATGCACTGGCTCTTTGTGGTGGTGCTGGTTTGTGTATTCATGGGGACCAATTGTACTGATGCAAAGTGTTAATGGGCTGGTGTGAAAGGCTGTTCCCCAGACCCAGTCTGGTGTGCTGCTGTGACTCCCTCACCAAGTCCCACTCCTGAACCCAGATTCACTCTGCTTTGCCAGGTGACTACTCACTCCTGAGTAAGTCCACTCCAGCTTCTCATGTGCAATTGGTCCCAAGCAGTGGGTGTATGCCTTCTGGCTACTCAAGGGACGGTCCTCAAGAGAGCCTCTCTGGTCTTAATTACCTCACTGGGAGCCACTGTCTTACAGGGATTGGGTCTTGCTCCCAATCTCCATACACTCAAGTCTGTCCAATTAACAAAGAAATGGATCATGTCCAGCCTTCTTCATTCACACCTTCTCAAGACCACACAGCTTTAGATAAAACAACTATTAGTTTATTGATCAGATTACAATTCTAAGTGAAAAAATGGCCAAGCAAGGCAGAATCATAATATAAATGAATCAGGAGTGACCACAGGGAAATAGAAGCTAAAACATGCATACTAGGCTAATATCTCTACCCAAACTGACCTCATAGTCCAAGTTTATGCTCAAGATGTTTGGCTGTCAGATGTTTATACAGCCAGTCTCTCCCCGAGACCAGGCAGAGCCCAGATCTTACTTGAAGTTATTTCAAGATGGAGATTCACAGGCAAAAAGCCCCAAATCCTTCCAAGTGTCTCTTTTTGTTTCTAAACCCCCTCAACCCCTCACTTTCTGGGCCAAATGATCTCTTTGTCTAGTCTGAGCCAGGTACCTCAATTGCATATGCTTTTTTACTTCCTCCAGGTGCTTGCTCACAGCTTTGGTTGCTTACATGTTGCTGGAAGTGAGTTTGGTCTGTCTCCCAGACCTCCGTGCCATGAAAAGCATGCTAGATATCTGTGCACATACATGATGCTGTAGGAAACATGATACCATAGTAATCATGCAGAACAGGTTAAGAACATTCATAAAGGAATCTTGCATGGCCTAACTGGCATACAATCACAGTGCATAAGCAAATGGAAAAGTTAAGCAGATCATACCTTAGGGGTGCACAGATATGCATCCTGTCACAATGATGGGTTAGGTATCCCACTGTGCAACTCACCACCATCCCATGCAGTGTATTTTGGAAAGATTTTGCATCCCATAATTTTCATGCCTTCTTTTCAGACTTTCATAAACCTGCACATATCTCCTTGCTGTCCACCAGCTCTAGCATAAGTGTGGTGTTTGCACAGCTCTTCACTATCATTGTGAATGCTGTGAGCATAGAGTGCATAATCCTGAAGCATTTGTGGAGACACAAGAGGGGCTAAGGGGAACATGATGATTTCTTGGAGGATAGGTTGCTGAGAGACATAGGAAGAAACAACTCAAGGTTGTTGGTGGCATTCAAGATGCAGCTGGAGATGGTGGACTGCCAGTTCTGGGCTTGAAAAACAAATCCAAAGTGACAGGTTTGCATTGTAATACAGCTTTGGGATGAAGAACAATGGCTGCAGAATTTCTGGACGTGCAAAGCCATTTTGTGGATCTGTGTGCTGAACATGCCCTAGCTCTGCAGCATAGGGACACCAAAATGAGACCTTACTGACAGTTGAGAAGCAAATGACAATGTTACTGTGGAAACTTGAAATGCCAAGTTGCTGCTGGTCTGTCAGGAATCAATTTGGAGTCAAGAAATCTACCACAGATGCTGCCATTATGCAAGCATACAGGGCCATTAATTATCTCCTTCTATGTAAGACTGTGACTCTCGGCAAGATGTGGATGCATTTGCAGCAAAGCAGCTCCTGAACTACAGTAGAGTGATAGATGACATAGATATCCATATCTTGGCACCAAACCGCCCAGCCATGGAGTACCTCAACTGAAAGGTTATTTTTCTATGGTTATGAAAATGTGGGTGGATCACCAGAGGCACTTCAACATCTGTATGGGCTGGTCAGGGAAGGTGCATGATGCTTGCATCTTTAAGAACACAGGACTACTCAGAAAGCTACAGTCAGGGACTTTCTTTCATGACCAGTGGATTGTCATTGAGAAGGATGAAATATCCATAATGATTCTGCAGGACCCAGCCTACTCCTTTGCTCTCCTGGCTCATGATGATATACAGCATCCACTTTCCTAACAGCAAGGAATGCTTCAGCAACTGGCTCAGCAGGTGAAGAATGGTAATTGATTATGCCTTTGGTTGCTTGAAGAGTTGCTGGCATTATTTACTCACAAGACTGAGCCTAAAGGAGAAAAATACCTCAACAGTTATAGCTGCTTACTGTTCCTTGGACAGCATCTGTGAAGCAAGGAGGGGAAAACAAACCAGAAGTCCTGTGGCATGTTTAAAGACTAACAAATTTATTTACTGCATCAGCTTTCATAGGAGAAAATCCCACTTTGTCAGATGCATGGAAAAGTTTCTGCTGCATGCAGGGTGGTGGTGGAATAGCGTTCTGTTGAATTTAAATAGCCAGGGTTGTTAGAGGAATGCAATGAGGAGCTTTATAACTCAGGGTGGTTTTAAAAGATCAGTTTACCAGTGAATTAGAGTAGTGTGGGTTGAAGTAGTGGGCTCTACCTGGCCTGCTCTCTTGCCTGCCAGGTGTGAACCTTGTAGTGATTGCTGGGCATGTAAAATTATAACATTGTCAATGCACTGATTAATATTGTTTGTGGGTAATATAAGCTGAGTGACAGTGCAGCAACAGGTGACTAGTCTCTTTCAGAACTGCTCAGCACAAGCCAACATATGTCGTGAACTAATCAAGATGAATCATGCTACAAAAAAAAAGTGTTCTGTAATATGAACCAGGCAATTTCAAAGAAAACCATTTAAAACTTAATAATACTTAATAAATTAAGGAAGCAAATGTAAAAAGGGGAAAGAACTTTGTCTGTTTCAGCACACATACACCAACTATGACCTTCACGGGTCTGGAAATGTGAAGTCATGATTGTCTTCAATGTTCCCCAGTGTGGAAAGACAGGTGTAGTGCAGTCACTCCGATACCATATGTAATGTTGGGGGGGGAGGGGGGAAGGCAGGCGTATAGGGAAGTCCAACTTATTGAGTTCTCGATGGACTGCAGAAAGAGGCAAGCCTGGGACTGTTGAACCTGTAGGTACACCAGAGCCTATAGAATCTCTGTTTGCTGCCTGAGAAGTGCCTTCATGTCTCGCTGCATGTATTTCTTGTTTTCCTGCACCTTTCTCTTTTTCCCTCTATCCTTGAGACTGTATGCAGTGGCGATCCTCCAGGCCTCGTGCTTGTTCTCTGATGTTTATGCTGCTTTGGAGCTGTGCCAACATAATGCTGACAAATTGCAGTTGTTGGCACTGAGATCACACCTGGGACCCTTGGAGGTTAATGCGTGAGCCTCGTCTGTATGAGCTAAAAGATGCTTGATACCTATCCAAGGCTGTAGTGGATTGATCAATCTCTAGTTGGTCTTGGTGCCACCAGAGGGGGACAGAGTGGATCAAGCAGGCATGAGTTACACCTACACAACCTCTTCTCCTTAATGTGCAGGAGATCCAATGTTTCTTATTGATCACAGGCAGGAGAGCATCTGGAGTGTGTAACTGGTATGGTCAGCTGAGCAGTTTCATTTAAAAATGGAGAACTGCTAGGTGTATCTGCCAAGCCAGGAAATCTGTAAAAGAAATATTAAAAATTCAAGGATCTACATAATTCTTGGACTGGGGAGTTCACAATGGAGACCAAAATGTTCAGTGTGGAGTAGTGTGGTACAGCTGCTGGAGGCATGTAATGGTCAATATAAATAATGCAGTGTCTACATGCATATTGCCTCAAACTAACTACACAGACCAGGTCTCTAAACCACTCGGGGACTTGATTGTATTAAATTGGCATAGTGAGATTGGTGAGAGCAAATTCAGGTGAAGGCACATACACCAGTAGTAGGTCAACACCAGCTGCCTCGTGTCACCTTATCTTTGTAGTGTAGGCCAGGTATAAGGCTTGTCTTCAATCATTCCTTATCAAACTAAAATTGCCACACATAAGCCTACCAGTTTACATCCTGTCATTCTATTTCAATAATTAATATCTGCATTATTTTCTGAACACTCTTGTTACAAATGAATGATGTGTCTGTAGTAGTAACATTACACTTATTTCTGCATGATTTCAAGAAATGTCCCTGGGAATGTATAATTTAGTGAGCTAAACAAGAAGTGATTAGCTTCACTAAAAGCAATGAAATAGCAGCTTAATTTATCAGATGCAATGGGTTTTGTCTTTGATTGTCTAAACAGCAAAAGTAAAGCATTTTCTAAGCATTACAAGGTCTCTGTCAAGTAATTTTAGGTTTTTGGGTTTTGGGGGGGTTATTCTATATGTGTAATTCCTTTCTGAGAACAGAATTTCCTTCTGCACTAACACTGATCTTTATTTAGTAAATATTTATTTTTCACCTGTTTTAAACTGAACAGAAATGATCATCGTTTTTCTTTGACCCTTTATCTTACCAATATGGCAAGAGTGTTTGTGTACCTGTATTGTGTATACACCAGTGATCAATGATCACATAATAGCTCTGGATGTTTGTTTGTTTTCTTTGCTTACTTGCTTGCTTGCTTGTTTGCAGCACAGAGAGCACAAGCTTTACAATATCATTGTTTTGGTGTGTTCAATAAAATTAGAGGTAGGAATGAGAGGGGGACTCCTGGAAATAAAATTATAGAATTTATTTAGCTTTGAAATGTACATTGTGCCCAACCCTGTTTCATCCAGTGACAGCTTCAATAAATATACATTTCAGTAGTACTTTGTACCAATGTATTTAGACAGACCTGAGGAAGTAGTACAAATGGAAATATAGCAAGTTTTGCTCCAGTCTTTCACAAGGGTGCACTCTAAAACCTAGAGTAACAAACGCAAAACAGCTGACCCAGAAATTCCTGGTGTATTTATGAAAGAGGAACTTTCCTCTATCTAGTTTAAATTTATCAAAATGGTTAACAGAAAAAGATCAGAAGTTATCATACCTGATAGATCGAATTACTGTAATATTATGGAAATAATAAACATCTTTATGCAGATAAACAAAGACATAAAGAAAAGGACTGATTAAGTTAGAGAACAATACAGAGCCCAAAGGCTAATGAACATATTCAGTGTCCTATTAAGAGAAAGTTGCATTGCTGGGGCACGGGAACCATAGTATGTAGGACAACATATGTTTTTAAATAAGAAATGTTTATTAATGCTGTGACATGCTGCACCCCATGTATACCTTTGTGATCTGATCTCTGTACCAGTCATGTTCACCTTACAGTGTAACCGTGTATTGCTTGATACAAAGTATACAGTGTCAGGTGTCTTTTGGAATACTCATGACATAGTGAACATTATTGTTATGGTAGCATGTTTCCTGTAACATCATACATACGTAGAGATTAGAAACTGATATGTCATATCCCAATGTCTCACATGGCTTGAATGAAAGCAAACAAACACAGAGCTGTGCTTCCACATCCAGAAGAGGCATGCATATAGGAATAATAGACTGACCTAATCACCTGTGATTTATTTTGTCTCAAGTGGAAGGAATTACACCCACTGTTGGACATGAACGATCACCTGACCCCAAGGGGTGTTGAAGAAACTTGTGAAAACAAAGAGGCATCCCTGGTGAGAGGTTCTCCCCGTGGAATCTTGCTCCTAAGTAACATTAAGGACTGGCGTCTACCCATGGGGAGTCGGGGGAGAGTTTGGCTGCAAGGAATGTCAGCAACCAACTTGTGCAGTAAGCTGAACACAGACTGGAATGGAAACCTTAGCATAGAATTAAGGTTTTCTTTTATTTAACCGTTTTAAACTCCTTGACTTATTGCTAATCTTTGGTTCTATATTTTTCTGACTTATAATCACTGTAAATCTTATTATAGTCAATAAACTTGTCTTTCCTTTATTTAAAGCAGTGTGTATGGAATGAATGTTTGTGCAGAGGCCTTGCTGAGAGTGAAAGCTGATGCATGTCAATTTCTTTGATAAATTTATGGACACGTAAATGAGCTTTCAGAGTACAGTGAGTAGCACTGAACCCTGCAAGACGGTAGTTCCCAGGGTTGCATCTGGGATTGGGGTTGTTTGCTTGGGGGTCTATCCCATGAGTGTTTAGTGAGAGCACTTTTCCACTGTGTGAGTGACTGATTACATGCAGGAGGCTGTGCATGAGCTGACCCAGGAGTGGGGGGGTTCAACCAGCATGGTGGGGTAAGTTGGGGCCCAAGAGCAGATAATTGGGTTGGCCCAGCTATATACCATTGGAGATTGCAGGAGGCAAAGGTCATGAACACAAGTACGTAAGTATTGAGCAAAGATATCTCATTGCAAAGATTGAGTGAAGCAGCTAAATTTATTTGATGGCTAGCCAATGGAAAAAGTAGACATCTTTAAAGTAAGCCCAATCACACTGCGTGATGAGAACAGGATAGTCACAGATATACATTCATTACTTGATTAGAAGTTCACAGACATCAGTTGCAAAGGACACAGATGAAATGATTCCAGCTTATAAGTCAAATAAAAATAAATAAAGATAATAAATAGAAAACAAACATTTATACTGCTTTTTTGTCCTGCTAATGTTAACTCAAGCTAAGGGTGTTGTAGGACTGATGATTCATATTATTGCGTAGTGGATTATCAGGCATACTGATGGACTTCTAAACTGACCTTTGCATAAACAAAGAGATTCTGCATTATCAGAAGGAATACACTGTTGTGTGAAAGCAGTCAGAACCCACTGGGAAGCTTTTGGAAGACCAGAGCAATGTCCACACCAGAGTCCCACCCCCTAAAACAAAATCCTAGCAGGTGTTCAAATGTTGATTGAACTGGTGAAATTCTGAAAGCAGAATAGGAATGTGGCTCTGTAGAGGGTGGGTATGGGGAGCAAAAAGACAGCAGTGGTATGCAATTACAGATTTAAAACAGTGACAGAGATGCTGTGTTTTCTAATTAGACCACAACAAGGTGATGCATGAAGCCCAACACCTGTTACAATTGTGTTTCCAGTCATATGATAGCTAACCTCTTTAAATTTTAATTTGATTAATGAAACTTTTATAAAAGTGTGAAAATGTGAATCTGTACTTAAACAGCCCCCAATTTCAATAAAAATAATGAAAAACATGGCATAGGTAATTACTTCATTAAAATTACTTAACCAGCCTGTTCGCTACATCAACCCTCACACTGGGCATGTATGACAAAAATTAAAACTGTTGCCAGTAGTTCACTAGATCAAATCCTCCCCTTCTTCATATTAATGAAATAATCTGGGTGAATGGCATTAAAAGCCTCTCAAATATTCATCTCCATAAAAAGCACTGATTTGCTTTGCCTATATTTGTGCTTCTTCTAACAATTCTGCTAGATTCTCTTCTGGTCAACATTGCTGGCAAAAAGATTGACAGAAACAGTAAACATAAGGCAATATTTGTGTTAACCAAATTTAATCTCTTAAATGCAAGCTGATTCTAAGACTTTTGCCTAGAGAATGAAAAACAGTACAATAGAGTCTGTATAGCAAATCAAAAGTAAACTAAACTCAATTTTTGACTATAAAATTAAAAAAAATACCACTTTTGAGCAAACTATAGACCTAAGGCTGATATGTGGAAATTCGTCTGTGAAAGATGAATAAATCTGTGAAAACCACAAGCTGAGTATGGATAATCTTCCAAGAAAAATACATTAAATTAATTGACTAAATTATTCCCTTTAAACTTGGGCATTCAAGAAGTCAGTTCAGTTCCACGCTAATATTTCCAGAGCAGGCCTAAATTAAGAAATAAACAGAGTGAACAAATTTTGCACAGTGGCCTAAAGTCACCAGACTTTTTTAAAATTAATTTTTATAAGGTGTGAATTCCAAAACTGAGGCTGTCCATGCGAGATACCCTGCGCCCTTGCTCTCACAGGAAGGTAACCACAGCACCAAAGAGTGAAGTCAATGCTTTTCTTTTCATTGACTTCAGTGTAATTTGGATGATGACTTAAAATTGAATTCTCCCTATCAGATTATTATACCTTTAAGAGCTCAAGTTTTGGGCCTAAACAGATCAATTTTGAGAGCTATTTTTATTGAGCCATTAGCCACAGATAGTGATACATCTCTTGCAGAAATGATATGTATTGTAGCTATTATCTTTTAAAAGCTTTCTTAAAAAAGACATCTGTTTTTATTTTCCTCTTCTGCTTTTAGATGATAATCAGAAAGACCAGTTTTGAAATGCAGGCTCTTTTGCTATAATAGGTATTTTGTGCAGTCCATGAAGCAGCCAATCAAAATTTTTTTTCATTTTGTAAAAAATCTGTTGTGATTATAAATAAAAGTATACCTAGTATGAAAATAACCCATAACTGACCACATAATACAATTATCAACTTCAGGCTTTTTACCAAGTTGAAATTATGCTAATAGGTATTTCTACATGGCACTTTTCTTTCGAAATAACACTCGTTATTTCGAAATAAAAGAAATTTAGTCTACATGACGTTTTCTTATTTCAAAAGGATGGATCCCATCCTTTCGAAATAAGAATCGTTGTTTCAAAAAAGTTAAACCCCAATGTTTTGAAACGGCTGTTATTTCAAAATGGATATTTCAAAATAACACCGATTAGACCTGTTGTTTTGAAACAACAGGTCCAAACGGCTTTATTTCAAAATAACCGTTTTGAAATAACAGTCGTTTGGATTGCAGGCTTTCCCTTAATTCAAATTAACATTTTGTTAATTCAAATTAACTTATTTTGAAATAAGGACTTTATTTCAAAATAACTCATGTAGAAATCCTTTTTTCAAAATAATGATGCATGTGTAGACATAGCCATACTGTTGAACCGTTAACCTGATCTTTTTATTAATATTTGGAAACTTCTTGGTATGTTATCTTTAGGAGGAAAGAATAATTATATGAATTAGATATTTCTTGGGTACAGTCTTATTAATTTAGAAAGAATGTACACAATGTCCTATTTCTCTGACAGGAAGCAGTTTTCTTGTCCAAAAATTAAAGCCTGCTTTCCTGCTAGTTATATTGTCCCATGGCACTCTCTCTCTGCTTTCTCTAAAGGTCATACTGCCAATTGCATCTTTGGCTTTCCTTTCACCTTCTGCTTACTTTCATGACATTTTTTCCCACTGACTCAGACGTGTGTAACCAGATCAGTGCCTCAGCCCATAGTTTTCCAACTGATCACCAGAGAAATCCCTTGAGTCACATGGCTCAGTTTCTACTGACTACATTCTAGTCAGTGCCTTGGCCAGTAGCTTCTTTTATTGTTTCACTAAGCCAAGGGCATTTAATTGCTCCTTCATTTAGTCTGCATGAAATTGGGCTAGTATGCCCATCAGTTTCAGCAAGGTCTGTGATTGTCTTTACATTACAGTCATGCGTGCAGGTGTACTTACAATTGGTAAATAATTGTCACGTTTGTCAGGTTTAAGACCTTAATGCTTAAAATTAATCAGCCCAATTTTACATTGATATTTTAAAATTAATATTTAAAATGACTCCCCCCTTCTCTAGGACACTTATGTACACAATGGTGATGCAGTGCCAAAGATGATTAACCATTCTTCTGATCCCTGGAAAAGTTAAAATGCCAGTTCTTTGAGAGCAGTCACAATGTATTCAGGTGGTTTAGACAATGACTCAGAGACTTCAAGGTCAGAAGGAACCAATAGGATCATCTACTCTGACCTCCTGCAGCATGCAGGCCACAGAACCTTACCCATTCACTTCTGTAATAAACATCTAATCTAGTCTAATCTAATCTAATGTATGACTGAGTTATTAAAGTCCTCAAACTGTGATTTAAAGACTTGAAAGTACAGAGAATCCACTAGCAAGAAAGCGATGTCCCATGCTGCAGAGAAACGCAAAAACCCCAGAGCCTTTGCCAATCTTTCCTGAGGGAAAATTCCCTCCTGGCTCCAAATAGAGTAGACAGATGATGTGGCCTGATCCCATGACTTACACTTCCCTGCATTTATTTCTTCCCATTCTGTAAATTCCCCCATCTTCAAAGCATCTGATGAAGTGTGATTTTTCTCCCATGACAGCTCATGCAATAAATAAACTTGTTAGTTTTTAAGTGCCTCAGGACTCCTTGTTTGTTTTGCTGAACTGGACTAACATGGCTGTCCCTTTGAAACAGTTAAATCCTGAGCACATGGGCAAGACTCACTAGCCAAACACAAAAGAGAGAATTTTCTGTAATAACTCAGAACCCATCCCATGTAACATTTTGTCTCAATTCTTTGGTCTATCCACCACGAGTAGTCAAAGAATGGTCAAATGAGCAACAATAAAAAAAAATTGAAGCAAATTAATAAAGACTCAAAATGGCAAAAATATTTAAAGTGGTATCTTGTACCTAAATAAGATTTTCTGTTGTTAATTTTCAATTGTTTTCTACTAGACATTCATTGTCATCTTGTTTGGATATGTAGCTATATATAGTAAACAATGGTGTGCTGAACACGTTGCACTCAGTTCTGCTATGTTCTTAAATAAAATTCCATGATTTTCATACTGTAGTGTCTGTCTTCTCAGGGAACCATTGCCAAGGTTAGACAATATGGGCCCCCTCAAATTACATTATTATGGTAATGGCAAAAATAAATCACTCAGAAGTTAGGCAATGCTAGAATTAAAAGTCCCAGTACAAACTTAATTCCTCCCCTGCATGTGTATGTGTAATATTTGTTCCCCAGAATTCTAGCATGCAGGATGTATAGGGCTCACTGAGTGAGTAGCAAATGAATATTTGCTCCTTTCTTCTCATTATTCAACACGTGGTCTTTATCCTTTTTTACTTCACACTAATCTAACCCTGCTCTGAAGACAGAATTATTAATTTTTTCATGGGCCTTTTTATGGTGTTCATCCCTATAGTAGCTAAGTGTTTCACTGGCATCAAAGAGCTTATTTTCATAACATCTTTGTGTGAGAAGGGGATGTTACCCCTGTTTTACAAATGGATTCCTGAGGCACAGAAAAATTAAGGTCAAAGGTGTCTGCTGATTTTGGGTGTCCAATTTCAGAGATACAGGACTTGATTTTGTTTCAAAATATGTAATATTACATAGCACTTAGAGTGGTCTAATCACAGCTTCAACTGAGTTCTGCTGCAGTCCTTGTTGCATCAACACTGGGATCAGTCCACTTTCCTCTTTATCCTCCCTGGGCACCACTGGGGTGGAGGCACTGAGAGCACAGGACGAAGTCCCTGTTCTCAGTGTTAGTGCCTATATCTTGCATAATCTGGAGCAGCCTACATCTGCATTTGCAGGAGAAATTCTTCTCATTCTCAGTCTTGAGCATGACAGTTACAGATGAAAACTTTGGGGGATTTAGCTAGGGTGCAAGAGAGCAAGTGAGAAAAATCAGGATGGGAGTGGGAGATAATGGTACCCATATAAGAAATATCAAGACTGTCCTAATAAAATTGAGAGATCTAGTGCTTAAATCTGAAGAAGTCTGTACTGATCATGTGCAAAATGCAATTTTTCTATGGTGTGTAACTTGGCCAAACTTGGGCAGATTTTTCACAGAAACAGTAACAGGCCATTCCCCTGCCATATTTAAAGTCACTGCTCCAAAGTTCACAGACAGCACTAAAGAACAGTTGCCAGACGTTTTTAGTATGGCAAAACACCATATTTTCCCCCAGGCTTTGTTCTTAGAAATGCTTCAACCATTTTTTTTGGGAGGGTGTGTGCGTGTGTAAATAACCAGTAGCTGATTTGGAAAATTTCTAAACACTTACAATTTGACAGAGTGTAGGTGACTGAACACAGGGGGTCTTAGGATTTATTTTAATCAATAGAAACAAGTTAAAACACTTAATAATTGCTATTGCAGGGCAACTGGCTAGTCTAATCTTCCAGTACTGATAGGCTTTCATTCTGATGGAAGGGAAACAACCTCGAATCAAGAGTCAGCTTCAAACCTAGTTTTTGGAATCATTTGCACCCTCTGAAGGTTGTGAAAATTAGCAGACCATATCTTATAAATACAAGCGACACCTTTGTTCATCCACCCCTATGCTTCCTCGAGCATTCAGGGCATGGCTCACTGTAGGCAAAGAAACATGTATGGTAGAACTGTGCTAATAGCTCTGAAAGCAAGCACTAGTGGATTACCTATGGATTCAAGCTCAAAAATTTAAGCTGAAAATGTGGGCTATTTAAAAACTATGTTTACAATGTCAGTGAAGCTGTACCCAATTGTCTGTCTCTTCAGGTATGGTGAAATCTGGCATAGCCCTAGCACAGTCAATGGAGTTATGCCAATTTATACCACCTTGGGTTCTGACTCAGTGAAATTATCATGGATGCTATCTTATATTTTTGCTTCATGCTGGGTGTGTTGACTGAGCAAATAGCACAAACGCAGTCATTGCTAAGCTTGTTTTGAAATTGTTAGGTTTGATAGTTCCTGCAGGAAGAGGAGTTTCCTGCGTATTCATACCTATGAAGAATGCAGCCACAAAAATTCTGGGCTTGAGTCAGTTGACCTGGTAACTTGTTATAGTCACTGATGTGGTCTGTTTGATTAGGCGGGGGTAGACGTGGACTGTAAGCATTGTGCAATTCAATCTAATTTTTACAGTGAAGTGGTAAAGAATGGAGTCTCTTATGATAATCACTGATGAGGCTGGCCAGGTTTTCAATGCATTAGTTATGAAAACCTATGAACTGAAAAAGACAATCTTCTGGTTGCAGTTTTCAAAATATTGTTATGTGCAACACAATAATTGGTAGTGAAAATATTTCAGAGTAGGAACTGACATTTACTTAAAAAAGGTAAACGTCTGATCTCTGGTATGCTCTTAACAAATATCTGGTGTCAAGTACTGATGAAATAGCATGTTATAACAGTATGTTGGGTATGTTATTTCCCTGCTTCTCTGGACAGCATCAGTTTCTTGGTTTTTATTTACCAGACTTCAGAGGCACTTCTAAAACAGCACAGTTGCTATACCTGGCACAGAAGAAGCTATTAATAGAGTGAAATTTGACATGGGAAGTCTTCAGATAAGCACTCTTATTGGTGGGGGTGGCTGGACACTGAATGGCTAAAGGAGCAAACTAAAGTCTGTTTCTAAATTTGATTCCCCTTCACTCTTTCCAGAGAAGCCAGAAGCAAAATCATGTCAGAGTTTCAGAAAACTGTAGTCTGGATGTAGTGAAAAATGTGGTTCATTAGAATTTGGAGGCTTCTCTGAAAGAATGCTTTGGATGAGTAAGCTTCAGAAGGCTCCGAAGTTGTTCGTCATGCTCGATGGGAAGAAAACCAAATTGAAGGAAGCGCATGCACAATGCTCTCAGCAGAGCTGTGGGTTTAGTTGAACTTCACTCTTCAGTTCACTGAGTTGTGTGACATTAAGGAGACAAGAAATGTCAGTCAAACGGCAACATCAAAAATGGTTCTTAAGTTACAGAAAGAACAGCTGTTGTCTCTTGTCTCTTGCTGATTTTGGCCAGATTCATGGGTAATTAGCGTGATGTGTTTGTATGACCTGTGTGCTGCATGTACAAACACATTCTGTTGATGTGAAGCGCTGATTGTCAGAGAACAACTTTCTCAAAGGTCTATCTACGAAAATCACTGTTGATGGCTTTGACAAAGTGGGTTGAAGCCCATGAAAGCTTAGGCTGGAAGAAATCTGTTAGTCTACAAGGTGTCACAGGACTCTTGCTACTTTTGCTATACGCAGACTAACACAACTACCCCCCTGGAATTAACTTGGAATGTTCATTTATGGACTGATGTTTATGGAAATATTACAGAAATAAAAAATACCTGTAAAACACTATTCAAGTCCCTTAAGTGAACTCTTCAGGTTTAGCTAACTTATGGGACAAAGTGAGAAGGAATAATTCTAGAGATGACTGCTGATATAACTAGTTGCAATTAACATACTTCAGTGCTCTTGACAATTCCCAGTACACCAGCAACAGATGAATGCAGCAATAATGACTCAGGAAACATCAGAAATGAATGTATTTATTCCAGGTTACTTTTGAACATAGAATCATCATGACCTTGAATAAAACCATCAGGTAATTTGAGACATGACATCATTTCAAAAGATATTTGCCTCACATGTTACATAAAGTTCACTTACCTGTGACAGATGAAGGAAACTCAGTGATGTGAATTAATAAGAGCTTACCTCACTGGTACAGCAAGTTCCGGGTTCTAACAATGACTGCCTGGCAGGAACGTCGCTGGCCCTGGAAAAGACGTGGGCCACGGGCCCATGACCCCCCCCGGGCCCAGGCTATGCCCCCTTGGCCACGTTCCAGCGCCCGGGCCCAATAATTCATTGGGCTCCTGCCACCTCCAGCCTGGCTCCAGATCTCTGGCTGGTTTCGGGACCTGGAGAGGCAGGCACCATTGCAGGTTTCCTGGCCTCAGTGCCCGGCTGGGGCCGGGGCTGGGGGTTTGGCCAGGAGAGGTGGGTGCTGAGGAGGGCGCCCTGGCCAGGGTCCCCAGTGTGGAACGGGGTGGCCTAGACACTTGGGGCACCAGCGCCGAGACTCGGGGCACGTGCCAGGTGCCAGCAACACCCCTGCTGCATGGGGCACAAAACCACTAAAGGAGCTGACCTCTGTGCTGCAATTCATTTTATGAACCAAAATCTTTTGACACAAGTTTTGTGAATGCAGAAACACATGAGTTCAGGCATATTTGGCAAAGACTGATTCTAGACACTGGGTCATGCATGTTGTGTTTGCTCTCCCCAGCTTGCACGGCAGATTTGCCCCTTAAACCACCTTTTGTGAGTCTGCCAGTGAGTAGTTTCCTTCACATTGTTATAGCTAAACAAGAATGAATGCAGGCAGGAAAGACTGGATGATCAGATAGATCCTGACAAGACTAACCAGTAGCTTGTAGAGCTTTCTTGCATGACTGCTGGGGTTAATTTTTGTTATGTGCTAGGTTTAATAGCTTTAGAACTGGTAGATCAGCTGTGAAGAGGTACACTCTGAATGCAAACTCCCCTTCAGGGTGAAGATCCCTATCCTGCTTCTACTGACATCAATGGGAATTTTGCCACTCATATTGGTCACAACATAAATAATACTGAATTAACAGAGAATCTAATGACTTCCCAGGGCTAAAGGGAGATGTGTTATATGACAAAAATTTGAACTATGAGCCCATGTTTGATTGATTATTACAGGATAGGACAGCATTGTTCTCAGTTTTATTCTTATTTGCTATAAGTGTATAACTTTGGTTCCCATGGGAACCCCCTCCTATATAAAATCTGAGCTACAAGAACATAGGCAGTGACTAGTTGGGCATGATTTTTTTTTTAAATGTGAAAGCTACTTATATGTTTATTTTAAGGAATAAAAAAACCCACCTTTTGTTTAGCTGGCTTAAACTGATGTGCAATGGATAGATTCCTGACTGTCTGGCATTCACTGTTAGCTGCCAGTCCAAGCCTGGCACCATAACAGTAAGGAACACAGTCTTTGGAGATGCAGCATCTCATTTGCAGTGAATTCCTGGATGATTTTTCTTAAATTGGTTCTTCCCCAGGAGTACTCTAAATGTGGTTATTCATTTAAATAGTTTGCCATGGGGAAAACAAAACTCTGCAAAGTGCAAAATCTCATTTGCAAAGGGGATGTTGGGGACTAGAAGTGAATATACATGTGCCATGTGTTACAGCTTCCATTCCCTGGTTTTCTTGTTAGAAAATAATTTGAAAATTATCTAAAATAAGGACATGCATGATAATTGAACAATGAGCTCATACCACTCCGGCCAGCAGATGCAGACCACGGGCCTTGAGCAGTAGACTGTCCACCCACAAATAGTGTGAGATACTTGTAAACCCTTTCTTCAGAGTAGCGCCAGGAACAAAAGCACAGCTTCTAACATGGATGGCACTGGCTAAAGAAGAGGGGGGAAAAAAGGTGACGGGGCATCTGAATGGGCAGGGCTTCTATGGAAATAGGCTGGCAATTTAAAGCTGCTCTCTCTTGGTAAGGGGTGGAGGAGGTAATGAATATACTCTGTGTATCATCAGGGGAATTTGTACTCAGCGAAGAAACTCAGAGCATGAATGATTATTTTCTTTGGAAAGCAAAATATTTTTGTTCATACAATTAGATTTTTCGAAAGGTTTTCTTGGATGACATTATGAAGATAATTTTTATATTTTATGTCTATTTAAAATTGGGCATGAACACAATGTATCCTTCTGTGGAGTCATCTGATGATCAAGCTGCACTGAGACTTTTTATGTGAAGTTCCTTGAAATTCAGAGATTAGGGTATGGAATTCAGGTCTGAACCAGGGTTTTTGAAACTAAGCCAACTTGGTTTGGCTATTACATTGATAAAACAAAACCAAAATTAGCATTGCATTAGCATTAGAAATAGTAGATAGCTAAAAAGTGACAGTTTTCTGAAGTGCTCCGTCATAAATGCTAGCAGTCTAAATGTGAAGATGAATGAACTTGACTGCCTCATACTAAATGAGGCTGTTGATGTAATAAGTATTACAGAAACTTGGTGGAATCAATGGGACACAATAATATACTTAGGAAAGAAGAATCCCATGCACTACTACAGCCTGGGGATTCAGTGGCTAGGCAGCAGTTCTGCAGAAAGGGCCTAGGGATTACAATGGACAGGAAGCTGGATATGTCAATGGTATGCCAATTTTGCCAACGAGCTAATGGCATATTGGATTACATCAGTATGAGCATTGCTAGTAGCTTGAGGGAAATAACTTACAGAATGGGATAAACATAAAATAAAATAAAATGAAAATAAATGTAAGATTCCCCCTCTTCAAAGCATCTGATGAAGTGGAATTTTCTCCCATGAAAGCTCCTGTGATAAATAAATCTGTGAATCTTCAAGTGCCACAAGACTCCTTGCTTTTTTTTTTTTGCTTTACTAGACTAACATGGCTGCCCCTGTGGAAATTGGAAGTACAGAATATGCTTGTACTTGTGGGGGAGTGGCACTACAGGTGAGGGAAAAAACATGAGTCAAATAAAATAAAAATCTTAACTAAACCAAACTATACCTTAGAATCTCTATGAACAGTAACTCTGTACTTGAATAAGAACATAGTATTAGGGATAAACTACTGCCCACCTGATGAGAATGCTGATTAGTGACTGTGAAATACTCAGGGCAATTACAGAGGCTATGAAAATAAAAAAAAAACCCTTCAATAATAATTAGGGGTTTCTTAAAACCTTAAGTGACTGCTTCTTGGAGCAGTTTGTCCTGGACTCCAATAAAGAAAAGGCAATTCTTGATTCAGTTTTAAGTGGAGCACAGGATCTGTTCCAAGAAGTGAACATAGCTGAAGTGCTTGATAATAGTGACCATAGCATAATCAAATTTAACATCCCTGTGGGGGTGAGTCGGTGGACACCAAACAGCCGATGATGGTAACATTTAATTTCAGATAGGGGAATTACACAATAATGAAGAAGTTAGTTAAACAGAAAGTAAAAGGTACAGTACCAAACGTGAAATTTCCAGTAGCTGTGTGGAAACATTTTAATGACCACCATAATAGAGGCTCAATTCAAATATGTTCCCCAGATTAAAAACCATCGTAAGAGGACCAAAAAAGTACCACCATGGCTGAATGACAAAGTAAAAGGAGCAGTTAGAGGCAAAATGGCATCCTTTAAAAAGTGGAAGTTAAATCCTATTGAGGAAAACAGAAAGGAGCAAAAATCTCTTTCAAGTAAAGTGTAAAATATAATTAGGAAGGCCAAAAAGGACTTTGAAGAACAGCTGCCACAGGCTCAAAAAGTAGCAGCAAAAATTGTTTTAAGTATGTCACAAGCAGGAGGCCTGATAAGCAACCAATGGGGGCCACTGGACAATTGAAATGCTAAAGGAGCACTTTAGGAAAATAAGTCTATTATACAGAAAATATACAAATTCTTTGCATCAGTCTTCACGGCTGAATATGTGAAAGAGAATGCCAAACCTGAGCTATTCATTTTAAGTGACAAATCTAAGGAATTTTCCCAGATTGAGGTTTCATTGGAGTAAGTTTTGGAACAAACTGATAAATAAAACAGTAATGAATCACTAGGACTTCATGCTAGCTTCTCAAGAGTTCTGAAGGAATTCAGATATGAAATTCCAATGTGACCTGTCATTGAAATCAGTTTCTGTGCTGGATGACTGTAGGAAATGATGCAATTTTTTTAAAGGAAATGTTGCAGCATTGATCCTAGCAATTACTAGTTGGTAAGTGTAATTTCAGTATGAAGTAAATTGTTTGAAGCTACATTAAAGAACAGCATTATCAGCTACATTGATGAATATGATTTATTGGGGAAAATCAACATGTTTTTTGTAAAAGGAAATCATACCTCACCAGTCTACTGGAATTCTTTGGGGGGGCAACAAGCATGTAGACTAAGGTGATTCAGTAAGCGTAGGGTCCTTAGACTTTCAGAAAGCTTTTGACTAGGTCCATCACCAAAAGCTCTTCAGCAAAGTAAGTAGTCATGGGACAAGAGGAAAGGTTCTCTCCAGGATCAGTAACTAGTTAAAAGATAGGAAACAAAGGTTAGGAATAAATGGTCAGTTTTCAGAACGGAGAGAGAGAAATAGTGATGTCCCCCAGGCGTCTGTACTGGAATCAATACTGTTCAACATAGTCATGATCTGGAAAAAGAGTAAACAGTGAGGTGGCAAAATTTTTAGAGGATACAAAACTACTTGAGACAGTCAAGTCCAGAGCAGACAGCATAAAGTTATAAAAAGGCCTCAGAAAACTGGGTGATTGGGCAACAAAAGGGCAGATGAAATTTAATGCTGATAAATGAAAAGTAATTCACTTTGGAAAACATAATACTTATGCATATAAAATGATGGGGTCTAAATTAGCTGTTACCACTCAAGAATGAGATCTTGAAGACCTTGTGGAAAGTTCTCTAAAAAACATCCACTAAATATGCAGTGGCAGTCAAGAAAGCTAATGGAATGTTGGGAATCATTAGGAAAGAGGTAGAATATCATATGGTCTCTTTATAAATCCATGGTATACAAACATCTGATCTCAAAAAAGATATACCGGAGGTGAAAAACAGAGAAAAAACCAACTAAAATGATTTGGGGTACAGAAAAATTTACACACAGGGAGAGATTAATAAGACTGGGACTTTTCAGCTTGGGAAAGAGACGATTGAGGGGAATAATGATAGAAGTCTTTAAAATTGTTTCTGGTGTGGAGAAAGTAAACAAGGAAGTGCTATTCACTCCTTTTCATAGCATAAACCTAGGTGCCACTGATTGAAATTAATAGGCAAGAGGTTTAAAACAAAGAAAAGGAACTATTTCTTTGCACTATGCATAGTCAACTTGTGGAACTCCTTGGAAGAGGATGTTCTGAAGGCCGAGACTGTACCAGTCGTCGTCGTCTTCTTCATAAAAGTAGTAGATAAGTTCATGGAGAATAGGTCCATCAATGACTATTATCCAGGTTAGGCAGAGGCTAAGAATGGCTAATGTGATGAATCACTTGATGGTTACTTGTTCTTTTCATTCCTTTTTAAGCCCTTGCCATTAGCCACTCACAAAAGGACAGTATACTGGGCTAGATGGGCCATTGGTCTGACTTAATCTGGCCATTCTTATGTTATTATGTAGGTGAAATGGGACCTGGATTCAAATTTAAGCTTTGTTTTTTCCAAAACCAAAATATTGGTCTAGGTACAGCTCTTCTACTAGAACACAAAACAAACACTTGTCTAATTTACTGAAGGGTTTAGTGTGAGTTAAAGATGTTTCACACCTTGCAGGATCAGCCCATACTGTAGGTTCATATAGGCTGCACTTTTATACAAGACTCTAAGTTTATAATAGTTCAGATTTTTAAAAAATGTTTATGGTAGTTACAGTAACAAGTGTGTGCAGGGGGGGGACACCCTTGGGCTTGATTTTGTCTTACAACAATAAAATCTCAACTGAATACATTAAATGGAGGACACTGGTATGAAACTGGTGTGAGAGCAGACTCACGTTACTAGTATTTAATTTTGAGTCATATTATTATGATACAGTGAAGGTATAGGTGTTTGGTTACCCCTCCCTGAGAATATTAATGTTAAATGCCTTTCACAATGTGTTATTCGAAATGGACCATAATATCTTATGTGGAGACTGGCCATACTAGGGTCCTTGAGGATCATACAGTCTAATGCCCTTTGCAAGAAAAATATGTAATTTTAAAATGCATATATCTGTCTTTTATTTCTCTGTATTTTTTGCTTGTTGTTTAACATAAATATAGAAACTGACTCTAGTTCCCAAAGGAAGGAATTAAATGTAAGAACAAAGACAGCTTTGGCAATGTGTTTGGTCTTTCATTCTTCATGAAATATTATAATTTAGTTCTTGAAATGTAGATACAATGCATTTTTTAAAATGGGCTAACTAGGAAAGGTAAAATAATATTTCATACACAGTCCCATGAAAGTATTTATCATTTTGATGTATAACTTATTTAGTCCCAAAGCAACTGTTTCTGCTAGTATTTTATTCATTTATTTCTATTATTTTATTAGTGGATTCTTTAAAAATGGGTTAGACTCTGATAGTTTTAGTTTGTGTCATTTGTTCATCCTTTCTGGAAAGAGACTTTTCCTATCAAAGAGAAATTACCTTGTTGTCTGTGTATAGCCGGTTTTTGGTTTATTTAAGATAGAGATTTTAGTTGCTATTATAGTAAATGCTGTGTTTTTACTTTAAGCCAAGTGATGTAAAGCTCCCTACATTTCCCATTTTTTGTGATTTTATTACCTGATTGATATTCCTCATTAGAAGGTGTCTTTTTTTCAGTCAGGCTCCCTTCCCCATTGTATGTTCTAACTGCTACAAAACCCTTAATGTCACAATGACCAAGGGAAAAACACTGCATCTGAAACTGGAAGACAAAAGAAGCATGAGGGATCTGTGAAAATGCCCACAAGAATTGAAGCACAGTATGATGAAGATGATTCACATCTCTGTAGTGATTCTTCAGTGAAAGGTAACAGAGCAGAACCAAAGACCATTTTCACTCTTCTTGAATTCATTTCACCTGATCTCTGAAGTATACCCTGTGATTCACTGGAGCTTTGAAATGGGCTGTGTGTTTGAATACAGGATTTTTTTCTTATAAAAATTAATTGGGGTAAGGAGAGTGAGTATTCCTTTTTTTTTTAAGTCAGTTAGTGGTGGTAGCTGTAAACAAGCAGTGCAGAACAGAGATCCAGGCAGTTATCCTTCTATCCAGCTTAACTTTCATCCATTTTTAGGGAGGTCTCTTTTAGTAAATAAAGTTCAAAGGTAAGTTTTTTTCTAAAGCACATAGCTATTTTAAGTGGGATTTAGGCTCATCAGTAATGTAGGTACTTCTGAAACTTTTACCCTTCACCAATATTACCTGACTGGTCAAAGAACCAGTTGCTCTTTAATAAGGTTGTCAGCAATTCTTGTTTGATTTTCACAGTTAAGATTAATTGTTTTTGCAAAAAATAAGTTAAAAAAAAAGGTTTATCTGTCCCCAACACACTTTGTAACAGTAGATGAATGATTGTTGATTTAGGGCTTGATCTTACTCTTATTGAGCTAAATGAAAGCATCCATTGATTTTGATGGAGCAGAATCAAGCTTGTAGGCTATATCTATGCTAGTAAATTAGTCCAGATTAAGAAGGCTTAATCCAGACTAATTTGATCCCTGTCTCCACTAGGCTTTCCAATTTATTTCAAACTTCAGTTAGAACTAGCATGATGTAGTTGTGTTAGTTTGAACTAATCAAGTTTGAACTAGTGGTTAGTTCAAACTAACTGTGATTTTTTAGTTCAAACTAACTTTTAGTTTGAATTAGCTGCACTCTTTTAGTTCGAACTAAAAAATTAGTTTGAACTAAAAAAGCGTGGTTAGTTCAACCTATCTTCAAACTGCTTGTTTCGAACTAAGCAAGTCCAAACTAAACCTTTCGGCGTAGACGTAGCTATAGATGCCGATTGTGTAAAGACTTAACAGATGTGCTTGACTTGTGGCACTGTGAGGAGTCCCACTGAAGGCAATGTGAGTAAAGTTAAATGTGCAGGTCTGTATATTTGCAGGATCAGGCCTTAGGGCTAACTGTGGTCTAGTACTGATTTGCTTCCTGAAAGGGGGTGCTGAGCACCCTCAGCTTTTATGGAAGTAAAAAGTCTTCACTATTAAGATAAGCTAAGAGCTGGATCCAGCTCTCACTATGGTTGAGAGGAATTTAACTTTTGAGTAGCATGGGATCTCGGACATCAGCTTAAATTGTAAATTCCTAGAAGCAGGAACTATAGGCTATAGAGCTCCATGCCTGGTGTCAGTGGTATTATTGGCCAGATTTTTAGAAGAACTCAGCAACACTTAGCACCCAGCACCTCTTTGTACTCTGAGTTCTTTTGAGAAATTGGTGCATATTAGGTAACAATTCTAACAATGAATGTTCTACTTGGTGATACAATTTATCCTGTCTGGATGGGTGCTGTGGACGCCAATGGATGTGACTCTGTTTATAGAGAGGCAGAAATTTACTAGCAGGTGAGTAAAAGACAAGTAAGGAATGCTTTTGCAGTATCAAAGGAGGACAAAGGAAGGTTTGTTTCACTATTGCACAGAGACATTATCATTAAATGCAAAGCATTGTACTTCACAGAAACACCCTAGAGTCCTCATGAATACATGTTAAAAGAATGTCTTCCAAGATTATACAGTCTCTGAAACTACATATTTGAAAAGCTTCTACTGTATCACTGAAATTGTCTTGTGTGCGTTAGACAAATATTGGTTCAGCAATTAATTTTGCCAAACTCAATGTTCTTGATCCAATAGCTAGAGCTTGGTTCTCTTACAAATAAGTAATTGCAGAGACTATACCACTCAACCTGCTGAGTCCCAGATATGAGACTATAATTATGGAAGACTATGCAGCCAAAAGATCCCCCAAAACAATAATAATAAAAATAGTACTAGCAGGTTTAACAGATGTGGGATGGCTGGCTGAGAGGTTTGGTAGCAGAATATGGAGAATTTCATTTCTTGATCACTTGCCTGAATCCAGTCAGATTGGTAATGGCCAAAAGCAATTGACATTTGTTGATTGTTTGATGGTCTATAAGGAATTGTGCTTTCTGGCGTAACCTTATATAGAACCTTGCACTTCTTATGTCTGTGATGGTCTCAAACGATTTCCTGGAGGTTAAATCAGAAAAAAAAAATGTTGTTCCAGTTGTCACTGCTCTGCATCCTATGATTATGGTAGTATTTTTTTGTTAAGATTACCAATCAATTAATTATTGAGGCTCAATCATGTAGGGCTGAACCCTGATCCCATTAATGGGAATAGCAAAACACTAAATTATTTCACTACAACCAGAATTTGGCTCTGAAGTTCTCATACTTCAAGAACATTTGACCAAGACGTGTAAGTGCTCAGTACTGTTAATATAAGATCATTGATGGAATCAGCCTGATAAATCAGCCTCTCTGAACCTTAGTAGGGGTTTCTTAAGCCTGGTCAAAGTCAGTAGGAAAACATGGTGGCTGCTGCTGTACTTAGACCAGGGGTGTGAAACCCATTTGCTATGGTGGGCCAGATTTGACTTCAATGTACTTCAAATGGGCCATATATATATATATATATCATAAATCAAAACAGTAGGGCCAAAACCAGGGGTCTCAAACTCAAATCACCACAAGGGCCACATGAGGACTAATATGTTAGACCGAGGGCCGCACCACTGAAACCTTTTCATAAAACGATAGTGCAAATATTGGTAAGAATGGTGTCATTGCGGGCCACAGGAAATAGCTTTAGGGGATGCATGCGGCCCGTGGGCCAAGTGTTTGAGACCCCTGGCCTACACTCTCATGGCATTGCAGAGTGCTGGATATACAAGATCTCTCTCTCATGGAGAGGATGTGGTCCCACAGAGCACAGTCATGGGCTGTGTGGAAGAGGTTTGGGCTCACAAATTTTACACCCCTGACCTAGACTGTGGATAGTTGGTGCTTCTGTGAGAGGCTGTGAATCTGGTAATTTTGACAAGAAGTAAATTCACAGGTAAAACATTTTAAAAGTGGGGAGAGGAGAGGTAGAGGGAGAGAAGCCATGAATTTTTTTTTTTTTTTTTTTAAATCATAGGCACCATTTTCTGCAGTTTCATAGTTTAGCACTTTTCTAATCTAGTTTACAGCAACAAAGGAATAACACATCAGGTTTCTGTAGAAAGGAAGAACATTTGCATCTGAAATGAGGGACAGGTGAGAGGTGTGGCAGTGAACTAAAAATACCATGCCATTGCAATTTTCCTTTCTCAAACCATTTTCTCAGTTTGAGCTGTGGATAATTACAATGTAATGGAAGTTGTTACCATTATGGCTTCCACACCTGGAGGACTGGAATAATTTATAATGGCCTAAAAGGTGAAGTCATTCAAATTAAAAGTATTACATCTGTCAGGCTACAAATTAGCACAAAAGTATGTCTGTTATTTTTAATATAATTTAAAACAAACAATCTACAAGTCCTTGTACTGGAACATGGTTGCTGTTGCACAGGTGTCTTTTTGGGTGCATACTCAATCTTTATTACTAGAACTTCAGTTTAATTTTTATCCATTTTCTTTCTTACTACTTGATGTGCAGTGCCCATCAACTTCCATTATCCACCTTAAATCAGTCTGCATTGAATCATCTGCATTTTCAGTGTGTGCTTATATCTCCACTATAATTGCCCAGTTACAGATAAGGCAATGACATTAGATCAATCTTCTCATTTCCAGTAGTCCTGGGTTCTGTTCCAGACTCTGCCATTGATGAGTAGTGTGAGCTTGAAATACTCCTTTAGTGAAATTCAAAGTCATTATTCTCAAAGTGCACTTTCTTAAGAATTTTTTTTATAAGGTATCTCCATATCTATAGGCTCCACAAAAGTTGCTATTGCATATACTGAAGTCAGCTGCATTATTTCATTTTCTGTATAAGTCCTTACATTTAATTATATTTCTGCCTATTGGTGAATGCTCACAATATTGTATTTGATGCATCAAGTTTGGTGTAAGTGCAGGTAATAAACAATAGTTATGGGAGCTGATCTGTGATATGAGGGGACTGTTGGCACTAATTGCTTATTATTCAGACAACTGTCTCTTGTCAGCCATGACAGGCATCAGTTTAAAATTTAATATACAGCAGATTGGTGGTACAAATTCAGTTCCAAAGATACAATAAATTTGGTTTAGCCATTCTGACTTTGCAACTTCTGACGTTGGGTACCCAAAACAAAAAGGAGCACTTGGCTTATTTGATATGCAATAATATATCTTTCTGCATCATATAATGTGTGATTATGTATAGTACAGATAGGTGAAAAGTATTCAGTCTCCCTGTAGAATCTGCCCTGACTGATCTGCAATCTGCTGAATCCTGCAGGGAATTGAGGATATGCATTACAATGCACTCTCTCCTGCAGGAATTCTGTGCACTTTCAAGTTGTTTTCACTGTGTAATTGGCATGGTTTTTAAATAGCAAAGGGAAATTAAGTGATATGAAAAACCCTAATACCATGTATAAACAATCTTTATACCTTTAGAATAATATTCATAGTAATTTGGATAATTTTCTGGACTTGCAGTACACGACACAGGGTGTTGTGATGTAAAATGAAAATAGAGCACTTCTCAGGTTTGCAGTTTTATTACTGAACACGTTACGTGTCAAAAGAGCAGTTCTACTGTATCAAGGGACAAAGGTGGATTAGTGTGGATCAGGGACGTCAGCCCTGCCCCCAGCCCACAGGCCCTGCCCCCTGGCTGGGGACGGGGCTGGAGGTGGCTGTGGGTGGCTGGGTCCCCCATCCCCAGCTGGAGACAGGGCAATCGCAGCCGCCAGTGGCTGGGCCTGGGATCTCTGGCCCGATTGGGCTGGAGACCGGGTGAGGGGTGGTCCTGCCAGATCCGGGGCACTGGCGCTGGGATTTGGGGCACGTGCCCCGGGTGCCCAGCTCCAGCAACGCCTGTGTGACATTATGGGGAAATGCACAACACTTTTCATTTTGATATCTGATGATGAAGCAGCCATAGTACCTATTTCACCTCTTGCCTTTCATTCATTTCACGCTACCTCTGGTATTTACTCATTCCTCTCAACATTAAAGGGGTTAATACTATAATATAGTGCAAACATGCCACAGAATTAGATAGTCAAAAAATAGTGAGTTCTTTACTGAAAGTGAATAAAGATCTGTTGGCAGATAGAAAAGATTTATAAACCAAATCAGGTGTTTAAGGATCTTGGAAAAATGGTTAGTGAGCACTCTGGAATCAGAGGTGCCAGGAGAGATGGCTTGGTATTTTACTAACTTCATGAGTACTCGTTTCCATTTGACCCTGTTTAGCCATCTGGAAACATCAAACTTACCCTGGACCTGTTCAGATGCTTACAACAGGTATTAGCATAGGCACGCCCATACTAACATTATTTATTAATTTTACATAGTAATTTCCCTATTAATAATTTGATATGCCCCTTTACCATTTAATTGCCATTTACCATTTAACCACCATATCACTTAACTAATCAGGATATAGGTAATTAGTGCTTCTTGCACAGAAATTTATTTGAATATGAACCATTCAGGAAAGAACCAATTGATGGATTTTCCATTGCCTCCTTGCTGCTGGAGCCTTTCCTTTCCACAGTGAAGGGCTCTGACAGTGGGGAACTGTCAGAGCCTTTCCCCATTGCTGGAGCTATTCACTGCACCGTGTAATTACATGTGTATTGTCTGTGCTCTGCATGCCATGCTAAGTGGAATGTGTGGTGGGGAGTCAAAGATGATCAAACTCATGTCTATAATTCAGCTAAAGGTATAACATGCAGTCTGCTTGGTGTTTATTTGTGAATACAAAGACAGCATAGGTGAAGTGCTTGTGAACACGTAAGTATGCACAAAGACAGTGAGTTAATATTTAACCCAATATATGTTTCTGCAGCTCCTTTCTTCTCCTGAATTAAATTCAGACTGTGTGTACTTCTTGGAGACAGAGTTTGTGCTCTGCATAGGTACATGAATCTCTCTCTCTCTCTCAGAAAGCACTCTGTGATATGGTAGAAAATTAGGTCATAAATGATTGGTTCTGCATTGTGAAGTCCAGTGAAGTTGTCCTTGACTCACAGGTAGTCAAAAGCAAGTAAATTTTAAGAGAAAGTGAGGAGAACAAAGGAAATGACAAGTACTAAGATAAAGCATGCATCCTCTACCCAGTCTGTCCAATGTCAAGAGATGAGATAATGACTCCCAAAAAGCCAGAGTTTGTAGTCTACAGTTTGTAGTTCCCACTGCTGCTACTGTTGAAGCACCCTGGACCTTAGGCTACATATATTATTCTGAGCTCTAAGAAATAATGTAACAGCTTTCTGCAATGACATTTTATGTTTTTTTTTTTTTTTATCTAATATCTCCATATGCTGTGAACATAACAATACACACTGGATAGGGGCTTATACACAAGAAGTATACTCTGAGCAGAGTGTAGAGGCAATGTCCTGAAAGGTCAGGTCAGTGGGGTTCTGTTCACATGCACAATTCTGTGCATACAGAGCTAATTGCAAGATCAGGCCTGAGTTTTTGACCTGACTTTGTCAGAGGGGAAAGGATGAGAACAGCAACAATGAAAGGAGAGAGAGAGGCAAGACTGCTCTTGGCTCTCAGTGAAGACAGAAAATTAAAGGGCTCCTCTTGCCCCATCTCTCTCAGTTTCCAGACGTATATGCAAACTCAAAACAGCAGGCCAGAATCTAAGTGTAGGCAAGGCAATGAGTTTCTTAGGGCTAAATAAGCAAGGATAAAACCATAGCTTTTCATACCACTAGAATTTTTTCCCCCATAACTATAACTCTCTATGCTCAAAGAGCTCCCTCTTCCCCTCTTTCTTGATAATCTTAATTGTAGGGGTGCCCACCCCATCCCCACCATTTACAATTTATAGTTGTATTCCATTTGGAGGATAGGATATTGAATCTGGGGGTTTGGTACCACCTTTTTTGAACCCCCATGGGTGTTGTTGCATGAGGTGATATTCTGGTCACATTAAGAGTTTCTTTCTCACACCTTCCCTTCCGCCCCCTTGATCCTCCCAACAGGTTTCTTGACTTTGCTCTGGTATCTGTCCTGAAGAAATGTCAGAGCTGTCCTTCATTTGTACATTCATATATCAAACCCCCACTACACCATGAAACATTTTATCTACACCTCTTATCTTTTCTCATAGTAATAAAGAAAACCCATCTGGTTCTGGACAGGCAAAAGTAGCACAGTGTCTTTGTCTACATGTGTATTTTAAGGGCATTAGCTTTCAGGAAGGCAAGTAGCCCAAATGCTGGGTCAGAATTCTGTCTCAAGCAGTTATACAGGTCTAAATGATTAAATAAACCTAAATTTTATATTGCTAATCCTAACACAGAAGGGTGGAGGGGAGGGTTCCTTTCAACAATGCATCTGTGCATGGGTCAAGGACAGTCTATTTAATCTGAGTGTTTATAATTTCCCTGATAATAGATTTTCAAGTTGAGTGCAGAGAACAAAGAACAACCCTTTCCTGGCCTTCTGTTGAATATCAAGTCACCTTATCCTTCAATATACAAGGCAAAGTAATGGCATTTCAATATGAGATACATTTTTGTTTAGAAGGTTAGTGCAAAATTGATTTATGAAACAATTTCCCCAGTTAATGTCAGCACAGGCAGTTTTTCTGGTAAATAATTAGGTATGCTTTACTCTCAGATTGGAGAGGCTAGATACTATAGCTTGTTTCTTGATATCTATATTCACAGTAACACTGCACTTGGTTCTTTTTAAGGAGCATTTGTTTAAACTCTAAACTGTTTTTTAAATTTTTGCTTAAGTCAAGTATTTTTAAAGTTATTTTCTGAATTGTGTTTTCTTAGATTCATAATGATAGTCACTAAGGAACAATACTATACTGCCAAGCTGATGGACTAGGTGATTTAAGCAGGTATTCTCTCACCTCTAAATTCTGTGATTCAATGCTTATTAAAAGAACTTCAGACTGTAAGGTAGTGTCATTTAGAGATACGTAACAACAGAAAGACTAAGTTGAACCCTAAAAATGCTATCATCACAGCTTCTGTTTTAGGTTAAGCACTGGATTCCTACTTGTAGGAAACTTGCCAGGCCTGTGCTTGCTTCTTTACCCAAGCATTCATATCAAAAGACAGGTCAGGATTTTCATAGCTTGTAATCTGATTTCCTTACCCTTCAAGAAATGTAGACCCAATTTTCAAATGTTGCCAAATGCTAAATATTTACATTTGTATTTGGGTAGCTGAGTACGCACATTAGACATGAAATTATTGAATTTGGGCGTTTGTTTAGGCATATAATAAGGATTAATGAACATAATAAAAAAGCCTTCTTGGGAATAATAATATAAGAGCTCCAAACTGTTTCCCTAAATCTTCCTTTCTTCATATCACACCAAGTTTATACAAGAAATGAGTAGAGTTAAATGTGATATGCCAGCCACTTCATGGTTTACAGAGTACATTTAAACAATACATCTGAGAATGAAAAGGCAACAGCTCAATGGAATTTATTTATTATATTTTTGACATATTAACATCAAGAAGTGTGTGTGTATCTGTGTGGTGTTTGGAAGTGTATGAACAAATTTACAAACTGATTTGATTGAATAGATCTTTTGGTTGGATATAGATCTTTGTAATGTATCTAATGGCTGGTACTACAGGAATTCTTAACTTAGCTTAGAAAGCAGTTTTGCTATTCATTCAGAAGTGTATCTTAACTCTGAAAATAACTCAACCTGGTTCACTGTGAGCTCTGGTTTCAAACTTTGGGCTTCATGTTATTGGTAATAATTTTGTTACCACTCCAGTATAAATTAATTTTTGCTGATTTGGTTACTGGTTGGTGGGATGATGGTGAAAGTTCCTACATCCCATTATTTAAGTCATCTGGATCATATCATGTTATTTTCTTGGCAACACAATAAAAGGCATGCCTTTACAACCCCGTAGTTTTTGGAATGCCTAGCTTGATCTTCCCATATAATAAAAATATGTTTAACATTTTGTTCCAGAACATTTTGTGTTAGAGAGCCTCAGTTCTTCAGCTGTTCATAAAGTTAGGCAATTGCTCTATGGTGAAGAACATTGGTGCACAAAAGTAAAGGACCAAAAATTAAGCTTCTCTGTGATTGAACCTATTACCAAACATTGCAAGCTGCAGTGTTATGGAAAATATGAATGAAATAGTTATGGGCCATATCAGAAACTTTCTAGACTCTTCTGGCAGGATAAAAGTGTATCATTTTAAAACAGTGGACTGATATTAGAACATCAAGAGAAACTACTGCCAAAAGTACAAGGATCTCAGTAAATCCAAACACACACATGAGATTAAAGTCAATTCTGTAACAGGACAGGAAGAGAATGTAGCATTTTTCACACAGATTATTTTTGACAGGATGGGCCTGACTTTAAACTGGCATGACCTTCTCGAAAACCTTTGCCAATAAAGGTAGATTAGAAATTGCACTAAAGAAATCATCCACCCAAAACAAAAGCTTCCTCAGAGTAGAAATTACAGCCTTCTTGGGAGGCTCATTTCTGAAGATTAACAGAACATTTGCAATACATGAATAGAAGGGGCCTAAAATTAGAAGGCATTTTATAAATCAGGTAGGCCAGTGAAGAAACAGCAAGTCATGGAGAATGGATGCAATGCCACCTCTATAATCTCAGAGGAAGTAATTAAGATAAACTTAGTAAGAAAAAAAAATCACTCCCTTGGCATGACCATTACTAAGAGATCAGCAGGTTGCCCTAAAGACTAACTATAGAAAATGGAGTCTAGACAGATACAGAATTCTGATTTTATTGATCTTGGTAATAAAAAATTTAATAAGTGAATAAAAGGTCTTTTTAGAGGAGCAAAGAAAAGACAGAACACTGATTGAAGCATGGTATAGTATCTTATTGATCACTATGCATTGCAGCTGGGAAGTGAAATTAAAAACACTGGGAGAGGAAAACTAGTAACACTCACAAAAACAACTTAGCAAGGAGAGTGCTAAAATATCTGGGAAGGCTGAAATCCAGGTACGTACCCCTAACATTCAGCATAAAGTGATGAAATTTAGATGGGGAAGGAAGTCCTCCAAGATGGGAAAGAGGAGACTGACCACTTGCTAAATGCAGTAATTACAGATGTACAGTTTCCGAGAGAACCTTACAAGGCATTTGCTTCATCTTTGATTGGTGTCCAATCATGGCAGAATGTCATCTTTAACAGATGAGTTGGTATAAAATGCCTACTGATGAATAGGTGATACATGATGCTCCCAATCACTGGCCTATATTTCAGCATATATTTAACAAAAGTTAAAATTGATTTGTATTTATATTAGATTCAGCCTTATTGTGCTAGGTGCTATACAATATATATGAAGACTTGTAACCTACTTCAAAGAGCTTGCAATATAAGAAGTCAAGTGATAGGTGAAAAGTTAGGTTTAGGGGAAAGTGTATATTTATATTTTAAAAAATTATTCTTAGTAAAGTGCCAGCTCCCACTGTCCTCCTTCCTAAGCACCATTAATATAATGACAGACATGACAGCAGAGTTGGCTTCAGATTTCTAACAAAGGAGCCTGATAGATAATTCAGGAAGAGTGTTCTTGACCAGTGGTTTTCAAACTTTTTTCCTTGGGACCCAGTTGAAAAAAATCATTTATGCCCACGACCCAGTAGTTACATCTTTGAGCAATGCATTCCAGTCTTTTGGCAGCACCAACAGGGGACGCTGCAACGCGGTACCTGAGGGTTTGCGATCCAGTACTGGGTCTGAACTCGTGGTTTGAAAAAACACTGTTAGACAAATGGATGTTACATCTTGCTCTGCTTGAGCATTCTGCATTAATCTTTGTTCCCTTGCCCTTTTAAGTTATAGGTTACCACTGAGCAACACAGATTTCTGACTTTTTAAGGAACTGCATTTTTTTTATTGGCCTCAATTTTCCAATACATCCACCTGTATATTTCTTCACTGACCAGGAACATTTCCCTGTGTGGTAATCTGTGAACTAGACCGATCATTCACATAGGTTGCCAAGTCTAACTGATTTTATTATTTCTAAAACACAGCTGTCCACTGGACAATAACTCATGCAACCACTGCGCTTGCCACTTAATTTAATATCCCCAAAGTGCAGCTTCACTTTGCATATAATTTATCAATAACCACCAACTTTTAATAATATTTTCATATATAATAAAACAAATTTTAGTACTGAGTACTCTGTCATACTGGCTATGTCTACACGGGGAGTGCTTGTTTCGAAACAACACGTTTCGAAACAAGCTGTTTCGAAATAATGTGTTATTTCGAAACAACTTATTTCGCTGGACAAAAACCATGTCCGCGAAATAAGGGAGTGAAATAGCAGGTCCACAGTGTGGACCTGCTATTTCGCCTGGGGAGGGGACTGCAGGCACC
>ML681979.1:923058-973599 GCA_007922195.1 Podocnemis expansa
ACACCCCTCAGCACCCTGGCCAGGGTGCTGAGGGGTCAGCCCTTCCTCCCAGGGTGCTTAGCACCCTGGGAGGAGGGGCACATGTTGTCTCGGAACACTTTGTTCCGAAACAACATGTCCGAACAGGGCTGTTTCGAAACCTCTGTTTCGAAACAACCCTGTTTCGACAGGTAACCGGGTTTAAGTTATTTCGCAAAGACCACGGCCATTTCGAAAGAAGCGGTTTGCTTCTTTCGAAATGGCCGTGCGTCGTGTGGCCATGGCACTCCTTATTTCGAAACAACCTCTGTTGTTTCGAAATAAGGAGTGTGTGTGGACATACCCACTATGTTGTAGCAAGCAATAGAAATGCTTTTTCAGACATATACGAAGTAAAAAAAAGATGGTCAACTCTGACTTTTAGGATTTTGGTGAGGTATAATATTTTATAGCATAAACCATCAGTCCTTTGGGGATTCTGGAGGGTGAGAGTTGCCTGAGATTGGCTATCCTGATATAGATATATCATCAAAAATTCAACACACAAGTCATAAATAATATCAGTCTTTCAGTTGCACCCTTGGTCTAGTTTCAGTGGGATCCATCCTTTTAGGTCAATTCAGAACTTTTCTGTTTGTAAAGACTCTGCCTCTTGTCTGATTATTAATCATGTATTATAAGACCATAGTAGTGTCTCTGCTTTTAGAAATATCAGGTCAAGACAAACTGTAGGTAGAATATTGAAAAGCATTGGCTTAATTCAAATCCAGTTTAAAGACAATGATAAGAGTCCTGTGAACTTTAATAGGAATGGAGTTAGTCCAACACAGAGTTCTTTTGCCAATTTTCTATTAGACTAAAGAAGAAGACTATACTTGTTTTGAAATCGTAAGCTGAAACACAGGAGTGAAATAAATGCCTTTTTTGTTCCTCAATCTTTCAACCTCTGCAAAGAATAAGTATTAATGGATTGGTGTCAGAATGGAGAGAGGTCTTCATTGGGGTTCCACAGGGTCCATTGTTAACGTCTTTATTAATGACCTGGATGTAGATATAGACAGCAGCTGAACATATTTGTGGATGACACAAAGCAAGGGGGGGGGGACTGTTAATACTTAGAGGATTGAGCTAAGATTCAGAGGGATCTTGATAAATTGGAGAACTGGAGTATTAATTGTGAAGTACCCCTTCTGCAGTCTGGACTGATGTGCTGCTGTACCATTCAGCTCGCCACTCTAGGGCCCTGACTTACCATGCCTTGCTGAGTGGTCCCCACTCCTGGGTCAGCTCACATCTATCCTCCAACAAATTATCCGTTTCTCAGGCAATGGAAGTGCACTCTCCTAGCCACTAATGGGATGGTTCTCTAGTGAGTGGCTCTAGTCCCCATTTACCTCTTTTTCTTAAGAAATAGTACTGATACCAATGAGCCCCGTTATTTGGCTGTTGAAGGCCTCCTCTCATCCCACTTTGAGTGAAGTTCTGGATCCACTGAAGTCAGTGGTAGTTTTTTTTCCTTTGACTTCAATTTCATCCCCTTTTTAGCTACACTATATTAAAGAGTACAAACTTTGCTAGAAAAAGGCCAACACTCATCTTTTATAACTCTGATATGGAGATCTGTTACTCATGACCCTGACAGATTTTTCATGCATTCAGCTGTTTTTGTTTTGTTTTTTAAGAAGCCAACAAACTGACTGTATCTGCACATTTAGTGCAAGCTTTACTGCCTTGTGTGCCCCGTTAAGCTCAGCAGTAATATGAGGCTTTCTGTGGGAAAGCCATACATCCCAGGACCCCAATCAGGTTTTAAAGGGACACCTTCAGCATGAAGATAATGTTTGAAAATTTTGTACCTACTACAAAGCAATAAATAATCTGTGAGAATGGAAATCATGTAATCTATCTAGCTAATCTTTCTTTTCTTCTTGGTTTGCTCACATTGTGCATTTGACAGTACTCTTTCTTGATGGCCAATTTTTTCAATTTCTCCTGTGTTCTCAGTTAGACCCCAGTCCTCTTTAAGAACATGTTTAATTTCAATCATGTGATTAACTCTGTACTTTAAGTGTTTTCAGGGCCAGAGTCTTAGTTGCACCCTTGCAGAACCCCCCCCCCCAACATAGAAATAAAGTATAAATGTATGTTTTAGAAAAGACAATGATGTTAATATACTTGCACTGTTGTATATATGTCTTTCATATGTAGAAGGAAAAGTATTTTACAAGGGAGAATATAATTATCATGATTTTACAGATAGAGAAATTTAAAAAGGTCATGGAAATTAACACCAGAAGATACTCCACGATCTTTTAGGTATCATCTAAGGCATGGAAAGATTAAGTGACTTGTCCATGGTCAAACAATGAATCAAAAGCAGATCCAGGAAAAAAATTCAGATGTGAAATACAAATCCTATTGAAGTCAATAGGAGGTTTTCTATTGAATTAAATGGAGTCAGGATTTTGCCCCAAGTTACCTAACTCCAGGTTATATGGGCAACATTGTGACAGATATTATCACTGCATGGAGACTATATTGTATTAACTCGGCAAGTGTTTTATGTACCACTGTGTTCTGTTCCATGGGGGAGGGTTGCCAGAGCTTCAACAGGAACTACAAACTGGGAAGTGATTTAGGTAAATCATAGAAACTTAGCAAAACAAACAAGTCCTGAGGCACTTTTAAAGATGAACAAATTTATCACATGAGCTTTTGTGGAAGAAAATCCAACTTACAATCATAGAGTTGGAAGGAACCTTATATAGTCCAACCCCCTGCCACAAATAGTGTAGTGGCTAACACCTCTGCTTAACATACAGAAAGTCCTGGGTTCAATTCCCAGGGGGTTGGACTTGATGATCTCATGAGGTCCCTTCCAGCCCTATGCTTTGATTTGATTTGACCACTCTCATTAAATCATCTTAGCCAGGGTTTTGTCTAACCAAGCCTTAAATATCTCCAAAGATGGAGATTCCACCACTTCCCTAGGTAGCCCATTCCAATGCTTCACAACCCTCCTAGTAAGAAAGTTTTTCCTAATATCCAAACTCAACCTCCTCAGCAGCAACTTGAAACCATTGTTCCTTGTTTTGCCCTCTGTTACTACTGAGAACAGCTAAGCTCCACCCTCCTTGGAGCATCCCTTCAAGCAGTTGAAGGTTGCTATCAAATCCCCCCTCAGTCTTCTCTTCTGCAGGCTGAATAAGCCTAGTTCCTTCTGTCTGTCTTTGCAAGTCTTGTGCTCTAGCCCCTTGATCATTTTTGTTGCCCTCTGCTGGACTCTTCCTAATTTGTCCACACCCTTTTTGTAGTGGAGAGCCCAAAACTGGACATAGTATTCCAGGTATGGCCTCACCAGTGCCGACTAGAAGGCAACAATGACATCCCTCGATCAGCTGGCAACACTTGTACTGATGCAGCCCAGTATGCCGTTGGCCTTTTTGGCAACAAGGGCACACTGTTGACTCACATCCAGCTTTCTATCCACCATGATCCCCAGGTCCTTTTCTACAGTGCTGCTACTTAGCTGATTGCTCCCCAACCTGTAGCAGTGCATGGGGTTTTTCTTTCCCACTTCATCAGTTGCTTCAAAGCTCATGCAATAAATAAATTTGTTTGTCGTTAAAAAGGCCACAGGACTCCTTATTTGTTTTGCTGAACACAGCTGCCCCTTTGAAACTTGTCAACATAAAGACTTAGTAACTCTAGAGTGGTTTGCATATACTAGTTCAAGTTAGATTCCAAGATACTAAGAGACAAAGAAAGAGGATTCTTCTACAAAAAGGATGGGTTTAAAATGACTCAGAGTGGTTTTTTTTTTTTTTTTTTTTGATGCTGAAAATGGACAGGACTCTCCATCCAAAGGACCTAAATCTTAAGGAAGGTTTAGAAAGACTTTCATGTTCTAAAGCTCCATGTGATTGATGGGCAGCTCTTGACATAGTAAGTGTGTTTAAATCTGCTTTCCCCCCCACACTGTTTTCCCTAAAATGCTTTTACCTTCAGAATAAATGTGCTCAATGAGAAAGAACTGTGGGGTGACCTCTAACTGCTGATGAAACACTGCCACCTTCAGAGAGAAAGCAGAAGCCAGCCTTTAAATAGACTGGCTTGTTGTAATATCACATGGTAAGACAGGGAACTGTGCAACCTTAAAGCCTTCTGGATCAGAAGGGAGTGGTTCCTTCTCCAAAACAGGTGATAACTGATGATCTGAGACTTGACTGGGAACTCAGAGTGTATCACAGAGGTGGAAATAGAAGAGCAGTTTCCCTGAAAGTGTGAGAAGCACTTGTTAGTATCCAGTGTATATGAAAAGAAACCCCAGGAGTTTTAATGGGGTACCTGTGATGAGGAAAAACTTTTAGCTATCAAAATAAGGATAGTGACAAGTCTGAAGCAGATTTTTATCCTGTGCTGAACTGCTATGCACATAGTGTATTTATAGCTTCCATTATGTACCATTAACTTTGTCAGTTGACACATGGTCTGATATTAGTAGAGTCATGAGGTTTCTACTAAGCTATTCTCTAGTGATAAGCATGACACGATGAAATATCAATTAAATCAGTACTGATATTGGAAGTGCTAACTGAATGCTTTGTAAAATGTAAAGCAGTATAAATAATGATGTACATTTAAAGAGTTGCTTTTTTATGAGAAGCATAGAGAAAAAATAGAGAGACTGAACAGGTTCATCCCAACCTATGTTTTTCATATAGTAAAAATTCTTAGTTATTTTTACTGACAAAGCAGACCCAAATGGATTAAACCTTGCCTGCAACTTTGTTTTTGTGCAAAAGTCAATTATATCTGGCTAAATATCCTTGAGGTAAACATGTGCGAGGCTGATAAAATGCTGTTCGAATAGCAACAACAGTTGTAAAGGAGAAACTGATGTGCATGTAGTTAACTTATTTCACATTGATATAGTGTAAAAAATTACAAGCACTTAGAATCAGGAAACTTTAATCAATTTTTGTTAACTTCAGAATTTGCTTTCCAGATGAAGCTAATATTAAGTCTAAATATTGCATGTTCTAGTGCTATGATTTTCATCCTGCTTGCTTGAGAGCTGCTAATTATTTTGAAGTTGAGTTTTTTAAATGATATTTATAAGATAAAGCCAGGTAAAAAATATGGAATGGGCCAAATCCTATAGTCCTTAATTGGGCAACATATTGTTTGACAACTGGACCTCTTTTAGCAATTTATTCTGTTATACAAATGCCATATATCTACAATGACATCTCTAACACAATTACAAATAAGACCTGCTGCCCTAATGAAATCTTCATTATCCTGTGTTACTTCGCACTTGAGGTTTCCAGGAGGAAAGCTTGCTATAGCACTAGAGTGAGACTCAGGAGAACTGGGTTCAATTTCCTTCACTGCTTCAAATGTCCTGGGTGATCTTGAGCCAGTCTCTCTGTGCCTCAGTTCAGCATCTGTGAGATGGGGATGAAGTTACTAGACTGCAGGGTTGTTGAGGGTCAGTACATTGTGATATTACCATGATGGAGGAAATCTATATACTGTAGATGGAGAGAACACAACATCATCACATGACAAAGTTTAAATAGAGCTTTGAATTCTGAATTTTTAATTGATTTAATACATGCCTGTCAACAGAACTCCATCTGGATTGACAACCTGCATAATTTTATGGCCAATACCAATTGTTATGGATCAGCTAAGCCAGGGACTATAACTCTCATCAGCCTCCTTTCCGTTGTACAGACTAGGTAAGACAAATGATGCTGAATCAGGAACTGGGGTCAAGTGACCAGCTGTGCTGGGGAAGCTGTGGCCACACAGCAAGCCAGGACCTGAAGAGAAGTCAGACACTGAGCAGAATCCCCAGGAACCTTATATAGAGCTATGTCAGGAATGGGCAGTGACTGCCAGACATTGCAGCTAGGTGCAGGTCTCTGTGGACTTATAGTGAATGGCAGTGATGAGGCAGCAAACCCAGTAACAGACATGAGCGGAGCTTGGTTTGGAAACCTACAAACTCCTATTTGTAGGAATAGAGACCAGGACTGTAAAGGTCATCCCAGGTGCTAGGTGTGGAGAGCCCTGCTGCCCTGGAGATCCAACCATTTATTGCTGTTGTGTACTTTTAACTGTTAAGGTTGGAGCTTCTTTCCCTGGGTACTTGTGACTGTTCCCTTCCACTTTGTAAAAGACTCTTTCATTTAGCCATGTACCTGATTGGTTAGTGGGATCCACTCTGGCTAACAATCCAAGTAGTAGCTGTTAAAGCAATTATAGCTCCCATTGCTGAATTGTGGTACTCTTGGCAAGCAACTAGACCTCCAGCAGTGTAACGTACTCCGATGCTTGGCAGCCCTGACAATTACATAATTCCACTTTCTTGTAAGATAAAAAATTGCACATTTTAGGTTGGAACCTGTCACCATGAGGTCTAGGGAAGATACCTCAAGCCACGTTCAGCACTGCACGAATTAGCTGTGTATATTTTGGGGACTTTCCTTCCTCCAGCTGAAAAAGATTTTGGTCAGTGCATAGGGGACAGGCTGATGGTGGAGGTAAGATATTTGATTTGAAGCTTATTGGTCTCATCTGAAGTAACAAATTTTCTAATCCCTTACAAATGTTCTTGGAATACTGATCTGAGTATTAGTTTTAAAAAAACCAAGGGCTATGAGAAACTGCAGTCAAAATGACTGATTCTCCATTCTGTTACATCAGTACAATCCACTGATATCACTATAGTTACTCAGGTGTAACAGAGTAGAGAAATAGGCCCTTTTTGTCAATTTTCCCTTTGATTTGCATAATCTGTATTATTGGAGTACACTTTAACACTGAGAATGAATTGACCCAAAGCTGTTTGACTTTGTGACCCAAACACAATATACCCTGGATACAGAATCTTAAGCAGTACTTCAGTTTGCAAAGTCAAAAGACAGACAATACCAAAATCAAGACTGCTAACACCACCTTAATTCACCTCTTTGTGACTATCAAATTATGGTACAGTCCTTAATTATGTGATGTGCCAAGATGACCCTTCCTGGGGCCTGGCTCAACAGTCCCAACTTCTCCCCTGGTGGTGTGGGCCTGAGACCAATCTGCCCCAGGCAAGTCTTTTGGGAGTCTTCCCTTGGCATCCTACCTAACTCATTGTGAGAACACCCAGGGCTGTATAGGACCAAACCACTAGTACTACATAAATTTTGGGGCTCTTGTCAGATACCCTAATAGTCTGTGGTATAGTGTAGGCTCCTTCTCTCCCTGCAGCAGGCCTGAAACAAATTACCTTTCAAATTAGAGATCATCCAAACCTAAAAACATCCTCAAACCCTCCTTCCCTTCTGGCAGCAGCAACATTTGTAGGTCTGCGGCACCCCATAAATGGGTCCAGGTGTCTCTAATTGGCCTCCAAAACATTTTCTCTGAAACCAGGGAAAAGGGACTTTAAAAGCATAGGGCTCACATATCTACCCTGGAACACTCTTCTGCAGGACTTTAGAAGCGGTGTCCACTGGCCCCCTCGACAGCTTCCGGGAGCAGTGGGCGCTGTCCGGGGTTCTCTGCTCGGTGTCCCCTTCCGAGTCCCTCGTTATATACCTGTGGCCTCACACCCGTCCCTGTTTTTTCATTAGTTGTCCCAAGGACTCATTTGAAAGGGGGTCTAGTGCCACCTCCCCATAGGCTGGGGGAGGGGTTTTAGAAGTGGGCGGGCTGGGGCCCACCCACCACCGCCCGCTTTTCAATAGGAACACTCTTCTGCAGGCCTTTAGAAGTGGGTGGGTCTGTGCCTACCCACCACTGCCTGGGTTCAATAGGACCAAATGTGTTACCTGTTTCTCCTAGCCCACAGGTGAGGTCCCCATTATTATTTGTTACCAGCCTCAATTTTCCCTTCCAGGCCCCCATTGCATTTTGTTTTCCTGCATCCTGTGTATTGTGTGGCCTAGCCCTACCTGCTATGTGCTTCCTATTCTTGTGATTGCCCCCCCTACGTTTATTTCATTGCTTTTTCTCCATACCTCTCTCACATTTATGGCTACCTTTCCTTCAAAGTGCAGCCAGAGGAGCTGTTTCCTGTCCCAACATTGCCTCCCTTGTGCCACCTTCCTCTTTTAATTTATTACAATAAAAAGGGCTTATCTGTTTTGCACCCTTCCTCATAATCCTCTATTGGTGGGAATGGTTAATTTCTATCTTCCTTACCCACACTCTTAACTTTAACATTTCTTCTCTTTCCCATAGCTGTTCTTGTCACCTGCTCTCGAAGGCAGACTCTGCTCTAGTCACACATGATGCTTCTGCACTTGTGGCTTTGTGCTTGAGGAGAAGGTGGTGAGACTTAGGTACCATCGCCCCATCTCAGCTTTCTCCACAATCCACCCCTGTGACTGGCACCAGCAACACCACTGCTCATACCATCAGTGCTGTTGCTGGGTGGCAGACAGATGCACAGACTGGGACTCTGCTGCCAAAACTGCTACCACAAGCACTGTGGGAACCCCCTCAGCATGCAGAGAGAGAGAGAGGGCTGGAAAAAGGATAAGAGCCTCACTCTGAAGGCTCCTTCCATGGTGGTGGAGCCTACTATCATGGCCATGCCATTGGCTGTAGTCCCCTCTCCCTACCATGTCTTACACCAGCTATGGGGCTGCCCTGTCTGCTGCTTCATCACCTTCTGCCATAGCACCTTTCCCTACCATTGCTGCTACTTCCACTGCTGCCTTCTTCACAACTGGGATGAGCAAAAGCAACCTGCTTTTGACCAAGGTCTCAGAAGCCTTCCATCTGAGGCAGACCAACAAATCTCCAGGTAGTGTTGGGATAACCATAGAGATTTATTGCCCATTCTGGCACATCCTCAGTCTTGACCTTGCCTCTGTTTGGCTGAGTCCCTGGAGAGCAGGGTACTCCCCTTTCATGCAGCTGGGCTGTACTTTCCCTGTTGCCTACAAATTCCTCATAGTCTAAGGGGTTAGCACTCAGTTTTGCTTCTCTGTGTTGATTATAAATTTGCAGTGCAAGCCTTGCTGCTGTGACTAGGGTCCATGCTAGCAGGCATGGTCTACCCTGACCAGATTTATAGGCCCCTTGCCAGATTGTCTTTTAATTTCAGTCTGATCCAGAACGTACTCCATCTAGCATGTAGGGATGGTCTGTCACTCACTCTCCTGGCTCTGGACTAGGAAAAGTCATTTATTTAGGGTGCGTCAGGTTGAGGTTTCTCTTTCTGAGATCCTGGCTGCTCTTGTCACATCTCCTAACTCATGCACACTCCAGCCATAGCCCACAAAGTCATGGGACCTGCTTGTCAACCTTCTCCTGCCAGAAGAGGTGGCTGTCCATCACTCTCAGAGAAGGAAACTGGATTGGGTTGGGATTACATGACTGTGGGGCCTGTTTCTGGTCTGCCATCTAATCATGATGTTGGGCAGAGTTCTTTTGAGTAGTGTCTACTTTCTTCTTTAATGCTTTTGAAAAGCAATAGGTGCTGCTTGGGCTTCTTATCTTGGTGTGACTGACTGGATCCCTGATTCTTAACCTTTGACCTCACTGCTGGTTCTGTTTTCTTTTTTGCTTTCCAACTTACTCACTTTGTGGGCTGGGCCTAGTGATTTCTCCTCCTTAGCTGACAGGCAGACCTCTAAAATTGAGCATGCCTATCCTGATACCCACAAATAACAAGCACATCTTTCAACTTCTGCATCAAATGCAGCAGGGGTCCTGCAGAATGCAGTCTTATCCACTTCATGACCCTGATTTAGTCTCTAAGCAGGTCCATCCTGGGCACTAATTTAGGCAGTAGTCCTGTGAAAAAAATAGTATCTGATTATGTAATTAAGATTGTGTCATGTATATTCACAAGGGAAAGGTTATTCAGGCATGTCCTTGCTGCCTAAATTCTGATATTTCCTAACTTTTGAGTGCCTGACTTTGCAAATGCAACATCCTTTCAACATCTTTGTAAAGAGGCCGCAAGATGGCCGCCTCCAGAGGAGGAAAGATGGCAGCCCCCAGCGGAGACAAAATGGCCGCCTCCAGAAGAGGCAAGATGGCTGCCGCGGGGCTGTCATTCAAAGCGGAAGATAAGGGGCGGGACAGGAAGTATAAAACTTGGGCCAGGGAGCTCAGTTTAGCCCTGGCCACAGGAGGAGAAGGATGGCTTCCTCTGGGCTCCTCAGAGCTGGCTCTTATACTGGCAGAGGAGGGTTGGGCCTACCTGCCAGCCTCCAGCCCCATACTGGGATGGCTGGCTTGGGCCTCCCATGGCAGGTGTTCTGTGGGAGGACCCCCCCCACCTGTGGTGGATAGGCAGTGGGCCCAACAGGAACCTCAGTGTCCCCCCCCCCCCCAATGTCAGGGAGGGCCTGGAGTCCAGAGAATGGACCCTGGTAGCTACTGGTGAGGACCTGGAGCAACCACCTCTGGCTCTGCCCAAAGTGGACCCCTCTGAGGGAGCAGTCCTGGAGGAACTCCCCCTTGCCTCAGACCTGGTGGACCTACCTGAGCCACCCCTTCAGGAGATGGAGGTTGCCCTGGAACTTTCAGACCTGCTGCCACTGGATGCTATGGAGGGCTTCTACTCAGTACCACTCAGCGAGTACCTTGAGGATGTGACAGAGCAGGTACTGATGGGAGAGGGGGGGGAAAGTAGTAGCCCAAGGGAGCTGCACGTCCCCATATCGGGGTCAGCGTGTTGCAGCCTAATCCCTGCTGACCCCCTGGTTAAAATGCCAGGTTGCTGTTAGGGCCCTGGGCTGGGACACAATGGAGTAGGGTGGGCCTGTGTCCTACCTCCTTGTCTTCCCTCTTTTCCTGAGATGTTGACCCCAGCGCTACCCCACCTTGTTTAACCTGAATTGCATTGTGACTTTTGGACTGTATGCCTGATTAAGGGCATGGGACCCTGGGTGAACTGTCCTACCCGGACTCTTTGTTGATAGTTACGGCACCCTCAGGGGCTGGGAATATGCTACCCGTCCCCCAGGAGGAAGATGGACCAGCGGGAACACTTGAGCCAATAACTCCCCAACTGCCCACCAGGGGGTGATCTCCCAGTGGGCCAAACAAATGGCTCGCTTACACTTGCTCACAATCCTTCTAAATGTAATTTCCTATTTTTTTTGAAAAAAGCAAACTTAAAAAACCCCCCAAAACCAATACAACAACAAGAAACAAATAAAAAAAAACTTATCATATGAAAACATGAGGACTCACATGGGGTCATCAATAGAACTAAAACTTCTAGATCTTCAGCACAGATTTCTATGACTCAGGAAAAGGAGTAACAAAGCAGCAGTAGGCTGTTGTGCTCCATATGAACCAGTCACAAGTGGTGAGTTGAACCACTGACAGAAGTGGAGTAAAGACTTGGGAACACTGGATTCTATTTTCACTTCTGAAGGAGAGTGTTCTTTCATGCTTATAAAGTTTATCATTCTGTGTCTTACCCTAGCCTGTGTTTGGTTCTCTTAATCCTAGCCTATGCTCCTATTCTTCTGTCCCTCCAGCACCTGGAATATAATGGAATGTGTTACATGAGCCTGATTAAAGGTGACATTGTATATCAATCATGATAGCCACTTTTGTTTTATCTGGTCATAAGTTATGATACATATACAATACAAAACAGACAGTTCTCCACTCACATTCTTGGGTTCAAGTTTTTAGTACTAATACTTAAATAGAAAGCTCAAAGTGAAAAGCATATAAGTATCATGACTTTTTATTTACATGATGTTAGGATAAATTTAATCTGCTTCTGCGTAAACCCCTTTTTTCAGTGAGAACCAATTTCTTTCCTCAGAAATGCTCATTTCATATTGTCCAGAGATCAATATAGCTTAAGTCCTTATTAGATATTTATTTGATGTGGATATAAAACTATATTGTATCATTTGTTCTTACATGTGTGGACACTCAACAATTGCTAATAAGATTGCAAAACAGAAGAATGGAAGACAATTAAAATATTTCTGTTTTATGCAAAAGGCAATTACCTGCTTTTTTTACAATACAAATTAATTATATATTGCTCCTTTCTCCAGATAGCTGTGCCCCTGCCATGTCATAGTGATTTGCTATTCTGACAACCTTGGGGATTATCCCTGTAGACCCTGGGGGAAGAGTAAATTTGCAAAGTACATATCTGAACAACCTACTTTTGAGCCAGACCAGTATCATTAGTAGGTGATTTTCTTGGAGAGATATCAAGAGTGGTGGTGACAGCAGTGGGTTTTGCTGTGAGTAGGACAGTCCTGAAGGAGTCTGTAAAGATGGAGGCTGAAGAAAATGGTGCAAATATTCCTTGCAACCGACAGTCCTTTATTGCATGAAACTATAGAGAAGTTAATGCTTTCAAGGCCTTATTAAAACATTGAGTTTCCACACACACAGTAACAGATGTGGCATTTTCGTCTTTTATGTTTTACTCAGCAGCTAGACCTGTGTTGTTATAGAGCTCCACCCTGCTTGGGGAGCGTTCTAGCTCTCCTTGAGGACAGAAATTCACTGGAGTCCATTCATAAATGTGGCAAGGTTTTTCGATTAGTACCTCATGCTGTTGACAGGTGGTGGAACCCTGCAGGGACTCGATGATAGATTTCTCCTGATGTATTATAGCAGGTGGGGGTCATTAACAGCATGGATATAAGAAATGCAGAACTGGCTTCCAAGGCAGCAAGGAGTTTAGGCTGACCAGTCCTCATGGAGGAGTAGCTAATGCTAGGGAATCATTTTTGGCTGAGTTGTTAGATTGTTGTTAGCTTCTTTGGAAACAAAACTGAAAGTCAGGAAGGGGTTAAATTTGATTTTATAAATGTGGAGCAAGGTGAGAAAGCTACCAGCCCATGTGATGCCTAAGATTTTTTCCATAGTCTTAAATTTAGTTTTACCAACCCATTGTCCCACCCCTCAACTTTTGACACCAGGGTAACTGCAGGTCTGATCAAATATGAAATTCCTCTGTAATTTATTAAGCCAATCAACAGTATTCAAAAACAGAGATTACTGCAGAGAATCCTCAAGAACTGGGTCCCAAGTCTAGTGGAATATCTTATTTATCCATATATTTTGTGTTCTAGGACTATACTTATATCTTGCAAATGACAATAGTATCCTAACACCTTCCAGAAATTGTTGTAGGCAGAGTCCTCCCCAGATACTACTTTATTACCAGTCAAATAGGGCAGAAATTTTTTCTAAAAAGGCCTTTTCTCCAAAGAACTAAACTAAAAGGTAGAAAATTAAAATTCCAAAAACTAGGAAAAAGCAAGACACCTCACCTCACTTATCTAAATTTAGCAGTCCTGTACAGGTACAGAAATGCTTTTTGGGAAATTAGGCAATTGTCCACTGAAACAAAGGATTGTGAGTATCCTGCACTGTCTCTAAGGTTATGTCTACAGAAGGAAGCTTAGTTCAGAATTCCTTTGTCTGAACTAAGCAGTTCCTGGTTAGTTTGAACTAACAGTGGCTTTTTAGTTCAAACTAACTTTTTTTTTTAGTTTGAACTAAAAGTTTGGCTAGTTCAAACTGAAAAATGTAGTTAGTTCGAACTAACCGCTTAGTTCAATCTTATTTAGTTAGAACTAGCTTGGCTACATCATGCTAGTTTGAACTAAAGTTTGAACTAAGCACTTAATTTGAATTTACTGTTCTAACTAGTTTGAATTAACCTTTGCTTAGTTCAAACTACATACATTTTTAGTTCAAACTAGGCAAAGCCTAGTGTAGACAGACCAAATTAATCTGGATTAAACCTCCTTAATCTGTATTACTTTGCTAGTGTAGACATATCTTAAAGGTTTATTTCTGCAAAGTGTTGAGGACTTTAGTGTTGACCTCACAAAACACAATCACATTCCTATGGCTCTTACCATGTGCTTAAAGATAAGCATGTGTTTAAGTGTCAGTCTACATGGTCTTTTGTGGGACTGAACCTAGTAAACTGAAGACAGCAATTGGAAATTCAGTGAAGGGGATCACTCTTGTCTATCAGGGAAAACACTAATGGCTGTTTTGAAGGCTGAAGTACAGTCAAAACATCTAAAGTCTCTAGAACAGTTCTCACAGAAAACTGAAAGATTAAGCTTGTTAGTATTTTTAATTCATTTAGATAAAAATAATGCATCAGTCTTATGTAGTGGTCTTGATACATAGCTCCCCAAGTGCTTTTTAAGAGAAGAGAATTCTGTTTTCCCCATTTTACACAAGTGTGAAATACTTTGCACAAAGTCATGCAGTGGAGCCAGGAGTAGAATCCAGTGCAAGTCCAGTCCCTATCCACTGGATCTCACTACCTTCTAGTATTTGATTTTTAGTAGTCTACATTTGTAGACAAAATGTTTTGACTATAAAAAACTGCTTACTGGTAAAGATTGTACTACTTTTTCACCATGTAAAATGTTGGATGTTAAACAGAACCATTTCTCTTGCAATAGTACTAGAAGGCAAAAGTTTACTTTCCCATTATATCTCAAGTCCTGTTATATTTAGGTCTGCAATTTTTTAAAATGTTTGGAATAAACCTTCCCATAGAACAGATTGTTTATGAACATGTCATTAGGGGCCTCAATTAACATATATGTGCCTATTACAAAATTAGTTTAAATACATACAATTACTAAGTAGGACACAAATACATAATCAGATGGGTATTTAAGTAATATTTCTGTGCAAAAGAGTGGTACAAAAGAGTCAACATATTATATAGTGAGTAAGTGATAGTTCTGAAATTCTCATCTCCATTCTTTCAAAATATATTTTAACAAATAGCAAAGGAAGATAAAATTTCAAAGGTATCTAGTTCCATTTTCAACAGTGGCTTAGCTGCTTTAAATTTTTTTGCCAATAGGTTAACAAGTAGAGTGGTGCTTACTGCTTAAATTCAGAAGAACACTTATGGTATAAAAAGAACAGAATGTGCAAACATTTCTTTCAAACTTTTTGACACATTGTAATTCACATATTTATTCATCTCTACAGGTCTCAACTATTCTAGGTGCTTTCCAGAGCAAACAGTAAGGTAAGGTATTTCTACATCACCCATTACTGTAATAGCTGTGCATCTTGAAGACATTAATGAATTTAGCTTTACTACACTTGTGAGTTTTACAAAATAAGTGAGAACATGGTCCCTGTCCAAAAAAGGTTGCTGTGATGTGAAATATAAAGGAAACAAAACATTTGGATGGCTATATAAAGAGAAGTGGAACAGCTGCAAGTAAAAACACTAGGATCACTTAATAGTGATGAAAGGAAATAGAGCTGCTGGCTTTCCATATGACTGGGCTAATATCCTATCAAAACAATGCAGGTAAGATATCTTGGGTTTGCAATCATCTGATTAACCCACTTTAATGGTCTGTGAACACGTTTATTCATAACAGGTGGGGTTTATAAACAGATATAAAAATAAGAGTTATACTATTTCCTGTGAGCATCTGGACTGTAATAACTTGAAAGGTGACATTTTCATATTCATATATGGATTCAGTACACAAAACCATACATATATGTAAAGCAGATGCTATATTTATAAAATTCACATTTGTTTGTAGGATGTAATTGTAGATGGGCAGCAGATAGTAAAGTCTTTGGGCCATTGTATGTCTTGTTTGCTTGTTGCCTGTAGAGTGCTTAGTGCAATAGGGTGGTTATTGCTGAAGTTCCTCAGCACTTCCCCAATATAAATGATCAGCATTAGAAAAAGGTGATGTGGAAGGTGCAGAGCAGTTTCTCCTCTGGTGGTGTCAATCTGGATTTAAATGAAGCTATTGGAGTTGCTCTGGATTTACACCAATGTAGCTCAGGGAAGAACTTGGTTCAGTAAATATTGCTTTTACCTTCTCCCTACACTAAATTAAGCCCTAAGACCAAAAGTCATATTCATTTACAAGAAACAGAACTGATCACTTTCTTTGACACTGCTGAATAAGAGTGACAGAAGTATAAGACTGATTCAAAAGTCTTGGGAAGAATTAGCAATTGTTAGAGTAACTCATTATTAATGACAGGAAAATGGATTCACACAGAAATCTGCTCCCTAAAGTAGTTATTATGAAGAACATTTGACAAATCTGAAATCATGTCTGAATAGACCAGACTCTCTGAAGGAGAAAAAAATAAACTGAAATGCCCAAAGCTCTGGGCTTTAGAACTTGTTAGGCTGTGTAAGACTACAAGGACAAAAAGAACAGCATGGAGATAATGGAGAATCCCAAAGATCAGGCAGGAAGGCAACAGTTAACTTTGTGTTTGACAAAGCAAGAAATGCCACAACAGATAAAGCAAAGATGGCTGAAGGATTTTATGCTGGGTTTAACTGTGGTGTGGGTTTCTCTTCTCTACTCTCGAACTCTGTTTCTTTCTCTCTTTCTCAAGACACACTTAATTTGGTCTCCATGTGCATTTGCATTGTGACAGGACAAATTTGATATGGAATTTATTTCCTATCCATTTCCACCTTTAACTTGACAATCTATTATGATTAGTGCATGGAATATTCCTGTGCCTTAACCTTGGTTAATCCACAGTCTTTCTGTGGAGTCAGACAGTCCCCTGGAGCATTCCAGTCTATCTTGCCACTCAGGCAAGTTAGACTTAGTGATAGGTGGTTGCCATGCACCAAATCAAAGATTACAAAAGATTCAGGTTGCCTCCAATCCCAAGAGGCCAATTATTTACCTCAGGTCAATTTGTACCTCAGATCTGACACCAAAAACACTTGTGGACAATCCTATGGTTAACTAAAGACTTATTAACAAAGAAAGTATAAGAGGTTTTTAAGCCTTGCAGGAGGCCCTGGCCAGAAAAGGATGTGTGCAGGGACACAGTAAGGAGAGCCCCTTTGCCCCAGGGGCACCTGTTCCAAACCCCCAGAGTGACCACACACACACTGGGATAGTACAGGAATTATGGGAATGGGGAAGGTTTATTTACAGAGGTGCAAAGGAGAAACCAACAGAGGAGATGGGGCAGCAGTAACAGAGTAGCAGCTAACACAGGGCCCTGTAAGACCTGACAATGCAGCAGGCTGGAGGCAGATGTGAGCTCTGTATCTGCACCATGAGTTCAGGAGTCCCACCACAGTTCCAGTCCAGAGTTCAGTCCAGCAACTCCTAGTCTTTGGCTCCAGCAAAAGAGAACCCCCTGATGCCTTTTCTGCCATTCTCTGCAAACCTAGAGTGACATCCTCCCCACTTAAGTAACTACAACCCCCCCCCTGAGCTCCAGGTCCTGCACTCACAGCTCGAGATGGCCAGTGACTGGATCCCACTCTGTCCTTGGGTGACTCTCCCCAGCACAGTGTCCTTGTGGGTGCTGTGAGGGCATGCACAATATGGGAATAATTTGTTATGAACCTGCAATAATGGCCACAGAACCCTAGAAAATATTGTAATTCCTTGAGAGTTGTGGGCCTTGGCCAGGTGGTAACTGCTTCTACCTTCTCTGGGTCTTTTGTTATACCATCTGCAGATACAATGTGTCCTACATATCATTCAGATGTCTGGCAGAAGATGCATTTGTCTAAGGATAACTTGAGACCAGCCTCTTCCTTACACAGTCAAGTTTCATGTTCTTTTAATGTGCACCCAAAGACCACAATGTCATCCAGATACACCAAGCACTCTAAGGGCATGTGAACACAGCAGTCTTATTTTGAAACAGAGGTTGTTTCAAAATAAGAAAGGCCATGTTCACATGACACACCATTGTTTTGAAACAACTTAAACCCTATGTGGGGACGAAACAACATTGTTTCGAAACAATGCCGTCTGAACATGTTTCAAAACAGTGACTCGTTTTGAAATAACTGTCTGAACTTGCTATTTCGATTCCTGCTTTTTCCTTAATTCAAATTAACTTAAGTTAATTCAAATTATTTTGAAATAACGCCTTATTTCAATACAACTTGTATTGAAATAACCCCCTGTGTGAACATAGCCTAACAGGTGCATATCCCCTACAACCTGTTCCATGAGTCACTGAAATGTGGCTGGAGCCCCAGATACTCCTTCTGGCATATGATTGAATTGGTAAAATCCCAAGGGGCAAATGAAGGCTGTCTTCTCTTGGTCCTCTGGTGCCATAGATACTTGATAGTATTCGCTGTGAGATCAAGTACAGAGAACCAATGACTGCCATTCAGGCTATCCCAAAGTACCATCCACCCAGGGCATTGTGTATTGGTCAGGAATCGTTCGCCTGTTCAGAGCACAATTAACACACATGCGCACCTTGCCACTTTTCTTTTGTACTACAACGATTGGTGATACGTAAGGGCTCCTGGATTCCTCAATAATACCTGCTTGGGCCAGTTCCTGTAGGTGCTGCCTCACATCTTCAATATCCGCAGTGGCTAATCGTCTTGATCTCTCTCAAAGGCCAACCATCCTGCATTCAGATATGGTGTTCCATGCCATGAGCACACCCAACATCCCACTCATGCATAGAGAAAACAGCCTTCCTCTTGACTAACTCCTCACACAGCCGGTTCTTCCACTTGGCAGGAATGTGGGAATCCCCAAACTGGAAACTATCCTTCTGAAAAGGCTTAGCCTTGGTCTCCTCTTGAGATGTAGGGCATCCCACTTGCTGGTATGCAGCTTTACATAAAGCATGCATTGGTAGCTCCTGCAGATAGTTATTCCCTGCCATCTCTTGACACTTCTGTACTAATCTTTGAAACAGGCTTGCATTTGTCCCTAGGATTAAAGGTGCATATTCTCTTCCCTTTGGATCTGGGTAGATCAGTGCCAATGTTTCTATTTCCTGGGTTGTCCTGGCAACATCCTTTGGAAATTGGACCTTTAACAGGATATACCCCAGATAACAGCATGAGTCACCACCAATTCCCCAGACTGTCAAACCGGACAGGGAATGCAGGGGCAAATGCCGCAGGTGTCCTCGATAGTAAGATTCATAAAGTATGGTGACCTGTGATCCATATCCAGCAATGCCTCACACAAACATCCCTCTACATGGATGGGTGCAACAGCTTGGGGCCCTATTAGCCCATCAGGGTAACCCTGATCTGTGGGGGTTTTTTGGGGGTGGGGGGGGCAGCCTTGGAACTTCAGGGTCTTGGATTGCTGCTTCTCCAAATGCCATTGGCATTTCCCTGAAGCTCCCTACAGGTTTCCTGCAGTCTCCAAGATACTCTTGCATGGTCTGTCTTGTTCTGGCACTCCAATGCATGGTGTCCTTTTCTCCCACAGTTATACCAGAACCCCTTTTTTGGGCTATCACCCCTCTGGTTATTTTTTCATTTTCCAGGTGGTGCAGCATAAGCCTTCAGCATGGCCACTTCTTGAGTCAAATCTCTCAGGGCTGCTGCTACTGATGGGACCTCCTCTGTTACTCCACACACTGCAGTGGTGTAACTCCCTACCTTCTTTGGTGGTGCCACTGTATCTGCCTGCATAAATCATTCCTCTTTGTCATGTATCTCTTGAATGAGATTGTGGAATGGAGGTGGGTTTTAGATCTGCTCCCTCAGCTGCAGTCACCACAGCATCAACCCATCTTGTCAGGTTTCCCGAAGGATCTGACCTAACCTAGTAGAATCAATGCACTTAGTGGGAATTCCTCCCTTCTGCACTACCTGCTGCATTAAGTCCTCCAGCCTCCTGATGAAATCTCTCAACCTCTCATGAGACCCTCGATAGGTGTGACGAAACTGATAACACAGGTCTTCGCTGCTATACGTCATGCTGTACACTCTTAAGAGCAGCTAAATAGTCGTGCACTGTGGCAGCCAGTTGGGAGTTTTTCAGGGTTTGGACAATCCGCATAGCACATCCCCTCTGTCTCTCAAGCACCCATTTCTGCTTTTCAGCAACAGAGCATTGCCACTCTTGGACAAGGGACACTGAAGATTCCCTCCAGGTCTCATAATCATCTTCCCCTGAGGGTACAGGTGTGACCCCAGAGAAATAAGGTAACCGCTTGTATGGTGCATTTTCAGGTACTGGCTTCAACACATCTGAGGGCATTTTCCAACTCCTTTGCCCACTCCACTGGATTGGGTGCTGCAGGTGTTGGAGTCCCTCCTAATGCCAATATTAATTCCCCTCATATCCATTTCTCATTTGCCATCAGACTCTAGCTTCTGAGCTAACAAGTCCACCTCCAGTAACAAAGGTGTGCTAGTAGAGGACTGTCTTGGCCCCAGAATTGTCTAGGGGGTACCTCCCACTTGCACTTCTTTTGGTACTTTATCAGGATCTGCTTCTTTGGAATGAGTACATAGTGAATTGAAGGGCATGATAGCACTACTGTAAATGAGTGTGAACCTTCATTCTCCCAAGTATTCCCACTGCATCTAGGCTCTCCTCAACTTCATTGGGTTCCATCGCTTCTGGGAACCCTGCCACCAGCACAGCCTGGGCTACTGAGACCCATGCCCCTTGGCAAAGGTCATCTTGTAATTGTCTCTCCATCCCCCCCCTTTGTTTCTCAGCAGATGGTCTCTTTTTCACTCTGAAGGAGAACCCAGGGTGTGTGACACAGGTTTGTGTACTGCAAGAGTTCCCTGTATGGGCCACCAAGTGTAACACCCATGTGGCCAGATAGTCTGCCTTGCAGGTGGCTCTGGCCAGAAAAGGGTGTGCACAGGGACACAACAAGGAGAGCCCCTTTGCCCCAGGGGCACCTGTTCCAGACCCCCAGAGTGACCACACATACTGGGATAGCGCAGGGATTATGGGAATAGGGAAGGTTTATTTACAGAGGTGCAAAGGGGAAACCAACAGGGGCAATGGGGCAGCAGTAACACAGAGTAACAGCTAATCCAGAGCCCTGTAAGGCCCAACAATGCAGCAGGCTGCAGGCACATGTGATCTCTCTATCTGCACCATGAGTTCAGGAGTCCTAGCGCAGCTCCAGTCCAGCAACTCCTAGTCTTTGGCACCGGCACTTTCCCAGCAAAAGAAAACCCTCTGCCTTTTCCGCCACTCTCTGCAAACCCAGAGCAACACCCTCCCCACTTAAGTAACTACAACCTCCCCCCTGAGTTCCTGGTTCTGTACTCACGGCCCCACAGCTCCAGATGGCCGGTCACTGGATGCTGCTCTGTCCTTGGGCAATTCTTCTGTGGGTGCTGGTGTGGCATCCCAGGTCAGCTGATCTGTCTTCCCTGGCTTCAGGCAGGGCCTCTCCCTTTCTTTCCTTCCCAGGGCCTCTCACTGCAGCCCCCCTCCTCAGCTCCACAAACCCTCTCCCACAGGGCAAAGATTTAAAGGAACCACACTCCTGAAAACCCCAGGAGGGTTACATAAGATCAGAGGTTTTTAAGGTGAGGCTTAATAAAACTCTGGCTGAGATGATTTAGTTGGGGTTGGTTCTGCTTTGAGTAGGGGGTTGTACTAGGTACCTCCTGAGGTCTATTCCAACCCTAATCTGATTCTAGGAGTTATTTATGGGTTAAAACAGACAAACATACTCAAATGAGTTACCATTTATGGTTTTAAAAGGTGACAGATGTAGTAATCAGTCAGCAGTGCATTCTTTTAAGGCTAACCTAGATTGACCAGGGAATCTCTACTTCTGTTTCCTAGCTCCAGCTCTGTGGGTGTCAAAACAGTAAAGAGGGGAGAGAAAAATCTTTTGATGTCCACTTCTTGCAGAATTCAGGCTGATGCAGGGCCCAGGGCCAACTGGGTTGCAGGGCCCCCTGGCCCCACCATGCTCAGGGAGCAGGGTGGTCCAGCCCAGAGGCTGGGCTCTTGGCTCCCACCACACCCCTGAGCCAGTTGCTTTCCTCCTGGGGGTGGGGCAGGCCAGCCTAGAGGCCAGGCTCTGCTTTCCCACCCTGCATCTTGTCTCTGCCTTTCTGCCAAAGGCAGTGGGGGACAGGGGAGGGACAGTGTGGCACTGGAGGGCAGCAGTGCAGCACCCATGGAATCAAGGGGCACTCACCCTGCTCTAGCCCCACCCCAAGGACAGCAGTAGGCTGATGGGAGATTCTCAGACTCTAAGATCAGAAGGCACATCTAGTTTGACCTCTTACACTGGTGTGAGTGGGTGAGATTGTGTGTGTGGGGGGGGGGACCACCCCTCTAAACTGTTACTGAAGTTCTCAGATAATGGGTTAAAGTCTTCTAAGGTATAGAGAATCCATCAGCAAGTGAATCATGCCCCATGCTATGAAGGAAGGTGGTTTTGCATGTATCACAGTCATGGGTGTAAGAGGGCTATTAACTAAGTCTTTGTGTCATAAAACAGGAGTCCTCTGGCATTTAAAGACTAACAAATTTATTGCCTGAGCTTTCTTGTATTCCTGAACTAGACTAAGATGGCTACCCCTTTGGATCCTTGTATCATGATGCTCCACAATGGCCCACTTAGTTCTGATAGTCCTTCTTGATGGGTTATGAACCTTTCCTCCTGCCTAGCTACACAGGTTCAGAGTTAGCGTTTTTACAGATAGAAAGCAAAAATTCCTTTATAGCATGAGGCACAAACATTAAAAGTGAAATTAATACATAAAGGAATGTACAAGCAATCCATGGAGATTAAACAGTTTGTCCACACACTGTTTAAATCAAAATAACACTGGTTATTTCAATTTTAAAAAATGGTAGATCCACACAACATTCCCTTATTTTGAAATGAGTTCTCTCATTTCAATATGAGGGAAGTCATCTCGATATAATAAAACCTAGTATTATATTGATATGATGGTTAAATCAAAATTATTTCAAAATAACATAGTGCAGACATATTATTTTGAACTTAAATCAATTTAATGCTTTTTGTCCTTCTCATTCCCAGGTGCTTTCCTTTTTCTATATATTGGGTGGGGGCATGGCTCTTCTAGGGGACCATGTTGCCACACCTCCCATGGTGCCTCTCTCCTAAATCAAAATAGCAAATCCTGTCCATGGACATGCTATTTTGATTTGAGTGTCTACTGGGGACCTGTTAAATTGATTTTAGTTAAATTGATTTAATTTTTTTACATCAATTTTATTAAATCAATGTAAGTGTGGACATAGCCATTCTGAGTAACACCCCACTGGAATAATATTAACATACAGATAAGCTGGTCTGGTTTCTAACTGTGAATTTGTCAGTGCTCAGCTGACACCCACAGTCTTAGGCCAGCTACCAGGTCTTGCCATCAGCATTACACCATATTTGCAAATGAAATAGTTGTCCAGTTATATGTCCTATTACTTACGATGTTGATTATGCATCTTATACTACACGATCCCATCCTCATGCCTGCATGTGACACAGGGCATACACATGGGCTGAGGCAATTTTACTTGAGTAGCTTGACATTTGTGGGTCCGTTCATTGATATTGTGGGTTTTTGACTTGAATGAATAAAAAAATCTAATCTATGATCTCAACAGAACCACTGTAAAACTTGAACATGTAAATGTTGAAAGGATTTTTGCACTGTCAATCAGTGAATGAATCTTAATTTAATGCACAATGTAAGGAATTAGGAGTTCTTACGACACAAAGGTGCAATGGTACCACATTCACTTTTTCAGTATTACAATTGCTCAGCCTTCTGGCAGGGAGAAACAGGTGTTCAAAAAGATGTGTGAAACAATCAAGTTATTTCAGTGTTCTAAGAGAGAGCCTGTGGTGTCCATTTATAATCACATAGGATGGAGAATTATTCTATTAGATGAAGAAATTCTGTTAGAGCTTGAGGATATGTCAGTGGCCCTCAAAGGGGACTTATGACAACTAGAGAGAGACTAACCTGTCTCAGCAGCTTGATATTAGCATTAGCATAGTGCATTAAAAAGAGAACCAAAAAAATTTAGGATATAAGTGAAGAAAATCTCCGGATCATGAGAGAACCAATACTGATCCTGAGAAGATGTTCTGATCTGCATTTGTGGGGAGAGAATTATCCAGCTGCTAAAGTCAAGGATCACTGCTAAATGAAGTGGGATCTTCTCCCATGAAAGCTCATGAGATAATTAAATCTGTTAGTCTTTAAAAGTGCCACAGGACTCCTTCATTTTTGCTAAATGATTGAGAGTTAAGATACATATCCAACTGTTGGCTGTCTAAGTAGAGCCATTATGTTCATGGACATGTTTGAACAACTTGGACAGGGAACTGTTGAAGGATGTTTATTTACTTTTTTTATATTTACACACAGGGCAGAGGAAGGGTGCATGTCATATGGTAATATTGCTTTCAGAGCTTCCCTGAGCTAAGAATACTAACTAGTAAAATGAAGGTAGTTAGGAAATATGGCCATAAACATTTGAGGGTCAGGTTGAAAATTTTGGCCTGAAATTGCTGACATGGTGGTTTGGATAGAAACAGTACCATGAACATTAGTGTTGGAGGGGGCCCTTTTATATAATTTAATTTATTCCCAGTGATCTAGCATGGCATTGTTGGTACAGTACATTTTCTAGTGTCCAATCATTTTAAATGTACTCAGAAATGGGATTCCAATAACTCTCAATTTTTTTCATTCAATAGAATTCAGTAGACCAGATTATGAAGATCCTACACTTACCAATGAGCACTTGATCACTTCCAATCATAGAAACACAGGGCTGACAGGGGCCTTCAAGAAGTCATCAAGCCCAGCCCCTTGGACTGAGGCAGGACAAAGTAAACCTAGACTATTTCTGATGAGTCTTTGTCCAATCTGATCTTAAAAACCTTGATTGATGGGGATTTCACAACCTATCTTCCATATTCCAGTGCTTAACTAAACTTACAATAGTTAGAAAACTTTTCTTAATATGTAACCTAAATCTCCTTTGCTGCAGATTGTCAGCACTTCTTGTCTTACCTTCAGTGAACATGGGAAACAATTGATTAGTCCTTTTTAGAACACTCAACATATTTAAAGACTGATCAGGTCTTCCATAAGACTTTTTTCTTCTCAAGACTAAGATGCCAAATTATTTTAACCTTTCTTCACAGCTTTAACCTTTCCTCATATAAACTTATGTTGTTGCTTTGCCTAGGACTCTCTCCAATTTATCCACATCTTCTCTATGTATGGCAGCCAGAAATGGACACAGTACCAGTTCTGAGCAGGAAAGGAAGCTACCTTTTGTGTTTTGCATACACCTCTTCTGTTAATACTCCCTAGGGCTATGTCTACACTTCCCTTGTTAAGTTGATTTAACTTAAATTAATCTAATAGAATCAAAATAAAAATCATTAAATTGATTTAACATGTCCCCACTAGAAAGCCAAATTGAACTAGCATGGCCATGGACAGGATTTGCTAGTTTGATTTAGGAGATGGGTACCATAGGAGATGTAGCAACATGGCCCTAAGAAGGGCCAAACCCCCAGCCAATCCCATAAGTAGAGGATGTGATCTCAGCCTTCTGTCCATTGTGGCTGGCAAGTGGCTGAGGTATGGATCCAGCCCACCTCCCACACCATGCCCAAGCGGTAGCCGGGCCTTCTGCTAGCCTGCAAAGTGCCATAGTCCACTGGAGCACACTGTTCCTGGACCCTGAGAGCACTGAGGCAGACACCAGCATCACCATCATGATGGTCCTGCAAGCTGCCACAGTCACCCTGCTGCTGTCTGTGCCCCTTCTATTCTGGGCACGTGACCCCAGCAGAGACTGGTGGGAGCAGATAGTCCTCACCACATGGGACAATGAACAGTGGATGTGGAACTTCCACATGAGTAAGCAGACCTTTCAACATGTGGTCTGTGAACTCACCCCAGCCTGGCAGTGCAGGGACACCTGGATGAGACACACCCTCCCCATGGACAAGAGACTGTCCACCCCAGAGTCCTACTGATCTGTCACTCACCTCTTTGGCATTGGGAAGGCCACCATGGGGTCAGCCCTCCTGCAGGTCAGGAGGACCATCAACCAGGTCCTGCTACCCCCACCATCACCCCAGGAAACCCACAGAACACCATCAGCTGCCTCACTGCCTTCAGCTTCCCCAACTGTGTGGGCATTTTGGATGCCACCTGTATCCCTGTGCAAGCCCTAGAACACCACGTCACTGAGTACCACAACTGCAAGGGCTACCACTCGATGGTCCTGCAGGCCCTTGTGGACCACCGGGGCATTTTCATTAACAGCTATGTCAGTTGGCCGAGGAGGGCACACAATGCCTGTGTCCTCTGGAACTATGTCCTCTATAGGGGCATGCAGGCGGGCACCTTCTTCCCCCCACATGTAGCTTCCTGTCCTCATTGTTGGGGATGCAGCTTACCCACTTCTCCCATGGCTGATGAAGCCTTACACAGGACACCTGTGTGCTGGCAAGGAGCTGTTCAGTCAGAGGCGGAACAGGTGCTGCCAGGTGGTAGAATGCACTGTTGGGTGGCTCAAAGCCTGGTGGAGGTTTCTCCTCACATGTCTCCGCCTCAGCAAGCAAACCATTGCAGAGATCGTCAGCACTGTTACACTGCACAACTTGTGTGAGCTGTGGAGAGTCACCCCTATCTGGGAGGCTGAAGCAGAGCACCTTACCAGGTACATCAAGCACCCTGAAGCTGTGCCCCCAAGGGAGTGAGCCCAGCAGAGGGCATCCAGCACCCAGTAAGCACTCAAGGACCTGTTCCTCAGTGGGGAACCATGAGAGCTGGGCCTGCCACCAGGCGCCTTCACCTTCCACATCTCTTCCCTGCCTGTCCCCCACGCACCCGCCCTCTCACTATCCACTGAAAAATAAAAGCACTGAGAAATGGTAAAAGTGTAATGAGTTTTAATAACAAAGGGGGGGTCCTTGGAGGTGCTGAGGGAGTTTGTGCCTTGCAGGAGAACAGTGGAGTTGGGACAGCAAGGAGAATAGGGGTCTTGGTAGGAGGAGAACTGGGGACTTTGGAGGGTGGAAAGGTTATGGGGGGGGGCAGTCCTGGTGGCCTGTGAAGGTGTGTTCCAGGCTTTCCTGTGGCCACCATGTGTCCACAGGTGCTGGCAGCAAGGGATGGCAGGTTACCTGCAGGCAGCTTCCTCAGCTGCTGGGGGGGGGGCAGGTGGTCTGCCGTCTGCCGCAAGCTGGCCCCTGTTTCTTGTGGGGCCATGCTCAGGGCCACCAGAGCATGACTCTGGCTCTACAGGGCAGTGATGACCCAGTGGTCCATGTTGGCAGACTGCTGGAGGAGTCCAATCACCACCTCCTGGTTGCTGGCCAGCTGCTCCTGCCAGGCATGTGTGGCCTTGTTAGCCCCCTGGCCCAGCTGCAGGATCTCGAGGAGCAGCTTGTCCTGTGAGACATAGCCTCCAAGGTATGCATGGCCATGCCCTGCAGTTCGGGATGAGTGTGGTGCCCATGGTGGCTGGTAGCAGCCAGCCTTGCCCACACCTAGGATGTCTCCACGGTCACTTACCTATGATGTATGCTGTCTGCCCTCGACACTGCTACGTCTGCTTCCCCCCAACCCTTTTTGGTGGCAGCCCCTACACTGCATGGGTCTGGGTCCTCCCAGCCACATGGTGCTTGGCCCCTGTGGCCTGAGGGGGAGCCTCCATGGCCCCAGGACCCTGTCCTCCTGCACTGCCTGTGTCACAGGCAGGGACAGCCCTGCTCGCATGGAAGGAGGGGGGAACATTCACGAATAGCTGCTCCAGATATCTTTCATGATGTCCCCTGATCAGGCTTGTCCATGGTGAGTGGGGGCCTGCTTGGTCTTCCCCTCTTCCTCCTCCTTGGGGGTGGCTGGGGAAGAGTTCCAGGCTGGCTGGCACAGCAGCTGCAGGTGGGTTGCCCCTGGGGTGGCTGGCCTCACCCATGTCCAGGGGTGCTGTTGGGTCCATGGAGTTTGCTCCTGGGGTGCAGCCATGGAGGGGTGCTCTGCAGAGTCACAGGTCCTGGCTGGCAGCCTGGTGGGCTCCTCTCTAAGGAAGGCATGGAGCTCCTGGTATTAGAAGCAGCTGGTGTTGCTTGCCTCCCCCCCGTGCCACCTTGCCTCCCTCACTCGGGCATAGTCCTGCCTGGGGACCTTGCTTTCAGCACACACCTGCTCAGTGGTGTGACTGTGTCCTCAGGCAGACAGTACCTTGACAATATCTCCATATATGTCCTGGTTACAGTGCCTGGCTCATAACTGGCAAGGATGTCCTCTGTCCTCCAAATCTGGAGGAGGCAAAGGACCTCCTCATGTGTCCAGATGGAGCCTTGTGTTGCTCCTGTGCTGGAGTCTTGCAAGGCTGTGACATGCTGCCACCAGTCTGCCAGCATGCTGTCTGGCCGGGGTGAGGCACTTTCTCATTCCTGGTGCCATGCATGCTGGGACCAGGAAGGTCAAAGAGCAGTTAAATTGAAATAACAGTTAAATCAAAATAATGCAACTATGCTGTGTTATTTTGAAATAATTTCAATTTAACCATCATTTTGATATAAAACAAGGTTTTGTTATTTTGAAATGACTGTTCCTTATTTCAAAATGAGGGAGCTCCTCATTTTGAAATAAGGAAAGCTAGGGTAGATATACACTATTTTAAACTGAAATAATCGTCATTATTAAAATTTAAAGTTTAAGTGTAGATGTATCCTAGAAGATTTACCCTTCTCACAACTGCATCATATCATTGACTCTTATGCAGTAAGTGTTCCACTATAACCCTAAGGTCCTTTCTGCAGAACTACCACAAAGCCAATTATTCTTTATTTTGTAGTTGGGCATTTAATTTTTTTTCCCTTCCTATGTGAAATGCATTGCATTTGTCTTTATTGAATTTAACTTTGTTGATTTCAGAATTCTCTAATTTATCGAGGTTGTTTAGAATTCTGTCTTTTAAAGTGTTTGCAACTCCTCCCAGTTTTGGGCCATTTGCATTTGATAAGCACACTCTTACTCCATTATCCAAGTCATAAATTAAACTACTGAATAGTACCAGAGCTATGATTGCCTCACGTAGGCTCCCACTGGATATGCCTTCTCATCTGGACAGTGAACGACTGATAACTACTCTTTGAAGTTTGTCATTCTACCAATTGCCTTACAGTAGTTTCATCTAGTTTGCATTTCCTGAGTTTGGTGATGAGAATGGACTTATCTTAGTGACTATTTACTAGCATAAGAAAGAACTTCACAATCTGTCTCATTGTCAGAAAGTTAGGTCTAATTACTTATGCGCAAAAATGGAAACAGAGCAAACCACCGTCAAGAGGCTGATCAAAGGTATCTAAATGATTTAAGAGCATAAATTCTACTGATTTACCTTCTGTAAGCTGTATGTTCTTCAGTCAATTTGGCACATTTGAAAATCCCACTTTGTGAGATAGATAACCCCACCACATTTTGATATATATATATATAGCTTGTATACAGTGAGTATACTAAGAGACAAGATGCAAGTGATTTTAACTGCAAACATGAAGAGAGAAAGAGAGAGAGACAACAGTAGTGGAAAATAGCTGAATTTATAGTAAAAGGTCACAATAACTTGTATATTTTTCAGCAGGAGTAATGCTCAATCATTCTAGTTCTGTCACTGAATATAGTTAGTATAGTATATTGGAATCTACTGATAAATTCATAATTCTTGTTCAGTCCCCCCTACCAAACTTGAAAGATCTCTTTAACAACTAGCCTAGATCTTGCTGTCAAACCACTAAATATGAATATGCTACTGTTGGAACAGTAGCAAAAATAGCCCCAGATCTCTCATCACTTCAGATCAGAGTCAAGCAAGATGAACCCCCTCTGACTCTATATATCACATTTCATTTTAGATCATTTTATGAACTCTCCGAGTTCTATCCCATTACTTATGTGTAAAATGTGTTATATATACAGTACATTTAATCAGGTCTTATTTCTTTAGCCACATTTTTCTTTTGGTATTTTTTAAAATGTTCAACTAAACATTTTAACAACCCAAAGAAAATATATTAACATACACAAAAATATAGGATTGGGAATAATTACTTCAATCCATGGAACAGATGTGTTAATTAGTGCCTGGTTCTGCCAGACCCATGGTAACTTTTCTGAAGTCAGTTGGCACTGTACCTGCATATCTGAGGATGGAACTTGGCCCATGTTCTATAAAATTCTAAAAATATTAGCCAACCCTCTTGCCATATGCTATCAGTGCCTGGCAGTGGGCCAGTCACCCATGTTCCACAGCAGAATGTACTTCCCTTGTTATTGTAATGCCATGTTGGCACGAAATCCCTTCTTCCTCTTGTTTGAAAGTCTGAATAGCAGAAGAAAGGAAGGCATGGAAATCTGGTGTATTATGATTACTAACAAGGCAGTTTGTATTGCAGATGGTGTTTTAGAAACATATGAAGACCACCTTGCGGCTGCCAAAATACATGCTAGAGAAAGGTGTGATTTCCAGGCACTGGATTGGAAATCATCCTTGCATAGGCTGAAATACAGAGGCGTGACCTTGCAGAGCCAAAGACAACACTTGCTATTTCCACTGAAAGTGCTATTCCCACCTGCTATTTTCCACTGCTGTTTCCCATAGGCCAAAATCACAACAGGCAGTGAAATACGCTTGCACCAAGATACCGTACCTGGCACTCAGGCTATATCCATTGGTTAAGGAAAGAGCAGTGTCCTAATGGTCACAATCAGTCCATGGATACAAGTGGATGAACCAAAGTCATTGCAGTCTGGTCCATCATACATAAGTAATATGATGACCCAGTGGATTGAACATGGGTGTTTGAGCCAGGAATGCCTGAGTGTGATCCTAGCTCTGCCACTATGGCTATATTTACCCACCAAAAGTAAATCAACTGCCCCGGGCTGTAAGATCAGTTCTGAAAAATCATTTGGGAGGAAGACTAATTTTGCAATGTTCTGTGTGGCCTTGGGCAAGTCATGTAACCTCTCTCTTTATAAGTTTCTTCATCTATTTAATTATTCAGACACTCTTTGTAAAGAGCTTTTAAAAATTATATGTAAGAATTAATATGTATCCCTGCTGTCTCTGTATCATGTAGCCCAATCTAAACTGTATAGCTAGGTCCAGATCTGTGGAACTTGAGGGGTAACTCACCCCCAGCAGCAGCCATTTTAGATCTTGAATGGCTACTCAACCCTGGCCACTCCTTTGGGACAGACATATAAACTATCCATCCCTAATTAGCTTAAACATTCAATAAAGATGTAATAGGCATTGCCTATTCAGTGTCTGAACAGAGGTTTGTAGTAGGGAAAAATCATAGTCTCCCTGGATGCGTGACACTTGAGCATAATGATTAGATTACAAGGTTGAGAAAGATGAGGTGGGGTGGCTGAGCTAATATCTTTTATTGGACCAACTTCTGTTGACAAAGACAAACTTTCAACCTACACACAGAGCTCTTCTTCAGGTCTGGAAAATGTACTTACAGTATCACAGCTAACTACAAAGCGGAACAGATTATTTGGAATAAGTAGTTATATTTCAAAGGAATGTTTCAGGTGAAGTAGACAGTTAACACCCATCCAGTCATAGGGGAGATAGAAAGGGAGGGGAAGGTAGCTGAAGGAGGCATTGTTAGATTGTTGTAATAAACTATAAATCCAGTCCTTTTGGTATGATGTCCAGTTGTGTACATTTGGAAAGGAAGATGATTTCTGTCCGTCTCTGTGCAAGTTGCATTATTGAGTTCATGGTTTTCCGCTTCACATAACTATACTCAGTGCCATGCTACCCCTCTGGAACTTATAAATCCAATGTCTCTCTTCAGTCACTGGTTTTTAGTGCCTAGCAGAATTATGAATTTAAGATCCCAGGCTCATCTTTTGAAGGTGTTGGGCAGGTTTCCTTTGAGGATGAAGACCAATAGGCCAGCTATAAAGTGATAACTTTGAAAATAGAGTTCACCCATGGGTGATGCGGTGTTTTTGTCTTTTATCATTTGAGAACACAGTGATTGTCTGGTTTCTCCCAAGTTGTTGTGGGGCAGCTAGTGCACTGGATGAGGTACCCCCATGTTGTGATAAGCAGGTTTAGGATCCACAGATCTAGAAAGGAGTGCTGTGGGGGGTGTTGATCATTGTGGCAGTGTAGGTATCTCTACAGATTTTGTATCTTTTGTTCTGGCAGGGTCTGGTGCAGCTTTGAATTGGGGGGTCCTTATCTGTGGAGAGCTTGATTTTGATGATGAGCTTGGAGAGGTTATCAGACCCCACAACCTTTTGTCCTCTGAAGCATTCATTGCTAAGCCCCATGGTTAAGGCCACAGCAATCAGGATCGGTGGAGGAAAGAAACTCTTCAGCTACCTTTCAGGGATGCAGATCTTGGCCCACTGTTTCCAGGGCCTGCAGTAATCCCTGAAGGTGCTGAGAAAGGGTGGAAGACTCTGCCTGAAGGATCTACAGAAACTTGGTTGGAAGGCAGGAAACTCATTTAACCAAGTGGCTCTGCACTCTGGTCCCATAAAATAAATGCAGCTCCCTTATGCATCCCCTCCTACACCTGCCTGATCGTGCTTCAGGTGACTGGGTGAGATGAACTGCATTGTGTGGGAGTAAAAAGCTACACTGCTGTGTACCCATGAGTCAAAATTATTATTGTTATAGAAACTTGGTGGCATTTCTGTTGAAGCTGGTTCTTTACTTCTTCACCAGTTCAAGTCACATCCTTGATGCTACTTTCTGTGTAACCTGAACTCTAAGGGAGAACAGAGTGCTGTGTTAGGATAAGGTACTATATTAACTTCACAGTGAACTGCAGAAAAAGGATTTGGGTCTGCAAAGTGCTCTGTTTGAGAAAAATTAGCATACATGATGTTATTTTCCTCTTTTTTGGTCTCCTACATGGAAGCTGATTTGGTTATCTCTGCTACACTTTGATCTGAAATAATGTTGTTGAGACGTAGTGCAATCTCACCTCATGCCCCTGTAGTTGTGTTAGTCCATGAGTAATTTGCCATGTAGTATAATTAAAACAGAATATTAACCTTGGTGAAGATGGTCTTGGCACAAAAAACCCCCAACCCCATAATGTTTTAAACTAGGGCAGGTTTTTTTTGTAGAAGGTAGTCTAAGACTCTTATGCATTACCATTTAGGCATCTGGCACAAATCATATTTACGATACTGATAATTACATTTCTTTTATCAGACAGACCTCTTCAGAAACTTTATGGTTTTTAAGGGAATAACTGCCTTGGGACACTTAAGCAATAATAGTCCAACAGTTCAGATTAATCAGCTATGACTGATTTAAATGAAGTCAAATAGAAAAATAAGCACCAGCAAAAGGCAAGCAAACCTCAGTGAGAGCAATTGCAGGAAAAAAAAAAAAAGAATAAGAAAGTCCCACCACCAACATCAACAGGCACCTTATGAAATGTTTGACACCTTGTTGGTTTTTCAGCTATAATTGGTCATTTTAGAATCGAGATATCCAGTGCACTGTAATGTGTCATATATTGGTTTCTAGTGTTTAAATGGAAAAATAAATGAGAATATACTTCTGGGATGGTGGTGATATCCACAAGTTTCCTCTTAAATATGCATAACACACTGGATTGTTAAAAATAATCCCCTGAGTGTGGTGCTTTTTTGTTGGTTTTCTAAAAGAGTGCACCCTGCATTCTGACAGAAAATTGCTTATTAATCTCCAAGAAATGACCAGTTTCCAGAAGAGTCACCCAACTGTATTGCTGATGTTAATTTTTTTAAGCATTGCGGGTGCAGTTAATTGCTCACTATGGTTTGTAATGGCGGTAATCCCTTTTGAATGGGATATTATCTCTCAAGAAGTCATTAGCTTCAGTCCATATGCAGTATTAAACATTTACTTTCTAGGAGGTATGTTTCAAAGTGCTACATAAATTTCAAAGGCCATCATGCCACTGAAGATTTGGGATCTGGGGCTGTATTTACATAGCAGTAAAAACCTGTGCCACTGAATCTCAGAGCCCAAGTCAATTGACTTGAATTGGGCTCATTGGGCTGAAACTGTGGGGCTAAAAATTGCAGTGTAGAAGTCCGGGCTCATGTTGGAGTCCAGGATCTGAGACAACCCTCCCCCTCTTTTGTGTCTGTCTACCATGTAGACATACTCTGCTCTGTTTCCCTGCATGTCTATAGATGTCCTTCTACTCTGCTCTTTACCATAGAATCTGAGTACTATTGATGTAGTCATGTGTATTCTAAAGGCAAAAAATATTCTTTGAAAAACATTGTTACCCATTGCTCATTGGCAGCAGAGGGGATTTTTCAATGGCAACTTCCTCTTGGTACAGAAACTTTTGACAGGAAGATGTTCACAAGTTCTGGTCACTTTGCACAGAGAAGGAAAATATCAGCAAAGGCTGCACATGGGTAATTCCAGCTAAGGCCCCCTGGCATCCAGTTGTGGGGCCAGAAAACAGTTGTGCTTTGCTGACCTGATTGCTCTCTCTCTTGACTTCACCATATTGTCTTTGCCTGTGTTTTGGCTAGGCCTTATTTTATTGGGAAACCAATTAGCCTAAAATCACTAATGCTTGGCTGAGTCTTGATCGTTTGTGCAGCTTGCAATTTCTCTGTAGCAGAATGGAAGTCCCAAAAAAGACTGATTATAACTGATTACAACTGGAACCAGTGTGCCTGCTCATGTCGGCTGTGTTCAGTTGAGAGTTTTATTTCAGAACAACAGCCATTGTTTTGAAACAAAATTTCTTATGTCCAGATGGTGTTCCGTTATTTTGAAACAATGGGACCCGTTGTTTCAAAATAATGGCCGTTGTTTCGAAACAATAAAACCTTGCATGAAATTGAAATAGCCGTTGTTTCAAAAAGGTTGTTTTGAAACAATGGTGTTCGGACGTGTTATTTTGAAATAACCATTATTTCGAAATAACACTTTTGCCCTTCTCCTTCCCAGGGTGCCTTCCTTGTAGCCTTTATTGGGTGGGGGCATGGCCCAGGGAGGGGGCCATGTTGCCACACCTTCCATGGTGCCCCTCTCCTAAAGCAAAATAGCAAGTCCTGTGTTTGGACACGCTATTTTGCTTTGAGCTTTTCCCTTAATTCAAATTAACTTATTTTGAAATAAGGACTTTATTTCAAAATAACTCATTTTGAAATAACAGTTTACATCTGAACATAGCCGTCCATTCGGACTACAGCAAATGTCGAACTTACACAATAAACCAACAACCTTGCATTTGTGGTTGGCTTTAGCCACGTGTAATGGGGTCCAAATTTTTTCTGTTTCAGGATAAAATGCAGTGCTATTCACTCATCAGTAATTAAGTCACTACGTAATTTGCACCATTGCAGATCCCACAATATTAGGATTCCACTGCAATTTTGCTGCTGAAATCAGGAGCATGTATGTTGCTTTTTAAAAAGTAAGCCCTGCTGCCAGCTTGGCACACAGTGAGGCTCCTGCAGACAATGCCAGGATCACAGGCAGGGGTGTTGCTGGTGCTGGGCTTATAGGACTTGAACCCTGAGTCCCTGCACCTGAGCCCTGACTCTGCCACCAGGCCAGCTGTGGCAGTTGCTGCAGCAGTGGTGCACAAGTGCTGAGCCCTGGATCTTTTTCTGGGCTAGTGGCACTCCTGATCATGGGGCTTCTGCTTTCAGTCCCAGGTGGCCAGTTACTGCAATTAATAAAGGCCCATTATAACTTTTCCATGATTTGCCATGTCTTTTCCACAGTTCAACTGCAATTATCTGACAACCATTTTGCAATTCAAGTAGGGCTCTTTTCATAACATATATTCCCTTGCCAGCTTTCTCACAACAGTATCTTTATAAATCAGAGATCAAATTAATAGCTTACGTTCTAGTTCAGAATTTCTTATCCTGTGGTTTGGGATCCAAAATTTGGAATGCCAGAGTGTCTCAAAGGGTTGCATGGCAGCTCCTGTTGCTCCTTTCCCAGAGGGCTGGGTGGACTTGGCTCCTTGCTTGGGGCACTGCAACCTCTGGATTCTCTGCACCAGTAAGTTGTCATGGTGCCAGATCTGGGTAGGTCAAATGTGAGTGTCACTTCAACACCATGAGCCAGGTCATAATTTTATGCACACCGACGTGGTCCAGTCAGGAGCATGGGGCCAAACCTGAGCTGTACTTCAATTCTGGAGATTATGAACACTGAACAGAGAGCCAAGCTCAGTCAGCGCCTCACACAGGAACTGCAGAAGCTGCTGCTATGCGGTGACTGCTGGGCAGGATCTAACCAAAACTGCCCCATAGCCTCTACCCAGTGACTGTTTACTGGGTCGCTACAGACCATAATCCTTTACAAATGTACCTTGAGCCCTCAGAGGGTGGAGAACCACTGTTTTAGTCAGTTTTGAGTTTCACTGAATTTTGGAGGAAAGTTTAATGTTTATGATGAGTAGAGCAGTTAATTTTTAACTGCCATATTTGAAATGATCCAAAGGGACAGCCATGTTAAACTAGTTCAGTCAACCAACCAACCAAACATGAAGTCCTGTTGCACTTCATGACTAACAAATATATTTATTGCATGAGCATCTGATGAAGCGGGATTTTTTCCCCCAAAAGCTCATGCAATAAATATATTTGTTAGTCTTTAAGTGTCACAAGACTCATTGTTTTGTTTACATTTGAAATGATGCAGTAGAATTCTTTTAGTTACAAAACAAGGTGGCTATGTCATTTGGGCATCCAAAATTTAAAAACCAAAACCCAAACAAGGTATAACCCTTTCCTGCTTTTCCTGGAAAGGGAATTTTTAAAGAAAGTGCATCTTTGTCATTAGTGAATTAGAACAGCGGCATTGTTCACTTTGCTTGTTAAAGAAGAACTTAGGCAGATAGGCACAGCTAGTTCATCCACATTCTGGACATAAAGGCTTCTTATGGTGAAAACTCTTGTCTTCACTTAACTGATTTCCAGTGCAATTAAGACTGCAAACAGTCCTTTCTGTAAGTAATTGGAAATGTCCTTTACAATGAATTTTAGTTTCTGGTCAAAATGGCATTGTAATGCAGAGGGTAACTCCTGTTAAAAATTGGTGTAGTGGTTTTATGGCCTTGTTAATTATAATATAACACATGTAACGATGTCCAAGTAAAGGCTTAAATCCAACAAAAACCTCTCTCTCCTAGAAAAATGGTCACAATTAATTAAATATGGGGAACTAATAAATGCAGTTTTATAATATGAAATAAAATGTCTCTAGGATGAGGATGCTAAATAAGGATAGCCATTTTACAGCTTGGAAAATTAGAATACAGAGGTTGTTTACTATTTATGATTATTGTTACTATATTACTGGACCATCTAGAGGTCTCCAGCTGAGATCAGGGGTGCATGAAGAAATTACATTCTAATTAGATAAGAAAGACAATGGGAGACATCAGATGCAGTACTATGTCCAGTTCTGGGCACCACACATTAGGAGAGACATGGTCGAAATGGAGGGAGTCCAAAGGAAAGTAACTAAAAAAAAAAAAAAAGTTTAGAAAACATTACCTACAGGAGAAGGTTTAAAACCTAGACATGTTTAGTCTTGAGTAAGGAAGACTGAAGGATGGAGGGGACCTGATAACAGGCTTAAGGGCTATTGTAAAGAGGACTGTGATCAATTGTTCTCCATGTCCACTGAAGTTGGGACAAGCAGTATCTGCTCAGTCTTCTGCAAGAGAGATTTATGTTGGATATTAGGAAAAACTTTCTGGAGCAGTACCTGTCATTAAAGGCTTTTAAGAACAGTTCGAAAAAATTTCATTTTTCAGTACCTGTCATTAAAGGCTTTTAAGAACAGTTCAAAAAAATATCCATCAGGGATGGTCAAGGTTTATTTCACCCTGCCTCAGCACAGGGGGCTTTACATGAGAACCTTTCAAGACCCCAAGTCATTTATTTCTATGATTGTTATCCCCCATCTTATTGATGGGGAGCTGAGGCCAGAGAGATGCATTCCCTCACTTATGGTCATGCTGGAAGTCTGTGCCATAGTCAGAAAGGGAACTCAAAGCTACAGAATCTCAGTTAGTATTTTAACTATAAGCCTGTCCATATGACTTACTTTAGGTATTGCTGTTATCTAGTGTTTTATTAAACTTTGTAAATGCAATAAAGACTTAACCAGTCCTTGTCCAATCTTCCTAATATATAGTTTTCTTGTGTCATAGAATCATAGAAGTGTAGGACTGGAACGGACCTTGAGAGGCTGCTGAACTCAAGGCAGGAACAAGGATTATCTAGAACAGAGGTGCTAAACCTTTCCAGACCACAGTGAAGACTGATTTGTCTTGCATATCCCCAAGTTTCACCTCACTTTAAAAACTACTTGCTTACTAAATTAGACATAAAAATAAGTGTCATAGTACATTACTACTGAAAAATTGCTTACTTTCTCATTTTTACCATATAATTACAGATCAATTGGAATATAAACATTGTATTTGCATTTCAGTGTATATAGTGATATAAACAAATAATTGTCTGTGGAAAATTTTAGTTTGTACTGACTTTGCTAGTGCTTTTTATGTAGCCTGTTGTAAAACTTGGTAAATATCAAGATGGGGTGATATTTAGAAGACCTCTGCATACCCACCAGGAGCACATGTACCCCTAGTTGAGAACCACTGGCAGATCATCTCTGACAGGTGTTTGTCTAACTTGCTCTTGAAAGTCTCAAGTGACAGCAATTTTACAATCTCCCTAGGCAATTTATTTCAATGATCTAATACCTTGATAGTTAGAAGGTGTTTCCTAATGTCGAACCAAAACTGCCCTTGCTACGATTTAAGTCCATTGCTTTTTGTTCTACCTTCAGAAGTTAGAAACACATTTTCTCCCTCCTCCTTGTAACAACCTTTTAGGTACTTGTAAACTATTATTATGTCCATTTTCAGTCTTCTCTTCTCTGAACTGAACAAACCCATTTTTTCCTCATATGTCAAGATTTGTAGACCCTTTATCATTTTTGTTGCTCTTCTCTGAACTTTCTAGAATTTGTTCACAAGTTTCCTGAAAGGTGGTGCCCAGAATTAGATACAATATTCCAGGCCCAATCAACATGGATTAGAACAGAAGAATTACTTCTCATGTCTTGCTTACCACACACTTGCTAATATATCCCAGACCGTTGACTTTTTTTTTGCAGCAGCATTACATTATTGATTCATATTTAGCTTATGACCCCTATGATCCCCAGATCACTTTCTGCAGCACTCCTGCCTAGTCAGTAATTCCTCATTTTATATGTGTGCAACTGATTGTTCCTTCCTAAATGTAGTACTTTCCATTTGTCCTCATTAAATTTCTTCCTCTTTACTTCAGATCATTTTTCCAGTTTGTCCAGATCATTTTGAATGTTAATCCTCCCAGCTTGATATCTTACACAACTTTATAAAAGTACTCTGTATGCCTTTCTCTAATCATTGATGAAGATACTAACATTGGTGGTTTTACATTATTTTAACCCTTTTGCGCCCATCATTTTTGGGATTCATTTGGTTATGGTTACGCTTATATAATATCTTTTTATTTAAAATAAATAGCTGTCAAATATTGACAGAAAAACAGAATGATAAAATGTAGGTACTTAACATAATTGCATGAGTTGAAAAGGGGACAACTTCTCCACTCAAATATTAGATCAAAATGATAATATTTCAAATTGTATTTATCCTGGTTGGCAGCAATTTTGTTTTCTGATATTTTTATCGCATATAGGCGTTTGACTTGGTTATGTCTACAGTGCTGTACAAGCCATTGTGGACAAGCTTTAAAATAAATATCTTTACAGAAATGTTGTATGTATAGACATTAAGGGATCTGTCACCAGGATTCTGGGTGAACTGCCAGGGCATCAGGATTCACCCATCTGTGAGTTATGCTTTTTGCTATTGGCACATATTTTCCTGACAGAGAGCTATCTAGGATGAAGGGGATAGAAAGGCAGAGTTAAGGTGGTTTGGTATCTAGTCAAAGATCTTAATGGTGGAAAAAACTATACTGGAAGGCATTTGAAGCTAAAAGTCATGTGGTTGTTCATAGCAGTGCTTTCAGAGACAGGTTCTCTGTTCTGTAAAATCTTCACAGGATTATTTTCAGGTTATTTGTCCAGGGCTCATGAATGGAGACTTTTTTTATTGTATGGCTTTACATATAATTTCTCTAAAATAATATCTTAAAATTGCCCAGAAGATTATATTGAACCATAAAGGAAATATTAGTTTTGCTGCTGCTTTTTTCCTTTGTAAGAGTGGTACATGTGACTTATTGTCTTAGGTAAATGAAATAAAGTATTGTCAGCTTGACAAAGAATGAAAAATTGAGAGGAATTTAGAAATGCATTATAGGAGAATGGAGAAACTTGGAGAAAGGATGTCATGAATATCATGTTTAGAATTTGAATTTCAAGATGTGAATGCCACAGACACTTAAATGAAAAGTACGTGTCGGAGCGGGGGAAGGAAAGTGATAATCCCCTCACTTTAACCATTTATTTTCATCTGCAGTTCATTATTTTCAAACACACTGAACACTATTTTCTTTGGAAGAATCCATTCTAGTTGACCACATGTAGGAGCCATCCATGTTTTTGCCAATTTATTTTTATATTTGTCTGTATGAATCTACCCAGTACTGAAGCAAAAACAATATGTGGAATAGTCAAAGGACTGGATAGAGCATACCTTCATTCACTCCCATTGCCACTTCCTTTTTTAAAAAATTCCTTCTGCATAAATTGAGGGGAGACAATGAAAAGAGGGGACAGTTTGGGCACTTACTGCTTGGCTCTATGTCACTGAATGAAAAGCTGAGGAGATGTCAAGCCCAGCATGGATTCTTAGCGCTCGCTTTTAAGGAATTTTCTTTTCTCCTAAGTGTACAGACAGCTCTAATGACTCTGATACTGTTTTGACTTAATGTCAAGACCTTTCTATTTGGGAATTAAAATGAATTTTTTCTTCTCCTACAATGAACTCATTATCCTACTCTCGCACAGTGGCACCAACAGCAAAGGATTTGAAGGGGGCGGCTGTTTTGTGCAACAGTGGTGGCAGATTAAGGATCATCAATCTATGAAAATCCTGTGATGACACAATTATGAAATTATTGCAGTTTGAGATTTTAGTGGCATAAGGTGAAAGCGTATGGAGGCCCTATTAATATGAGGCCATTAGGAAATGAGAATAAAATGGCAAGAGTTTCTTGGTCTGGTAAAATGTAGCCTGTGTGGGTGAATCAGAGGGACTAGAAAACAGGTCAGTTTCAAAGTAATTACATATCTATGCAGTCATAACAAAGCTGAATACAAAGTAGAGGGCTGCAGCTCTGATGGGATGACTGCAGTGGGGCCTTCTGAGTACAGACTGAAGGTCTTATCCTGTGAGGTGCTGATGATGTCATCAATATAGAAGGAATTTGAAGGCATATAGCATCTTTCAGGACCTGGGAGACATTAGGCTCCAATTCTGCAAAGCATGGGCTAAAGTCCATCTGAAGTCAGCAAAGCAGTGTACAAACCAATGTATTTGAGCACATGCTTAAATGTCACTGAAGTCAATGGGAAGTAAACATTACCTAGGCTTAAAGTTAAGCATATACTTAAGTGTTTTGCTGAATAGGAATGAACTTAAGCTCATGTTTCAGTGTTTCGATGAATCAGGTCCTAGATGAGGTAGAGGGGCCCCTTTAAAAAAAAATCACTATTCCTGTGGCTTATACAGCCAAGATTTATTTTCATTACAATGGGAGGGAGTGTAGTTCAGGTGCATATACCATAAGGCGTCAGCCCCCTGAATCTAATGCTGACCTAAAATAAGTAGGGGTATGGGTTGTTCTCTTCTAACCCTTCGACTATATCAGTAGGTTGATATTGTTATTTAAGACTGATGTATGACGAGGAAATGGTCTCATTGCCAACCTGTGGACACCCCATAACAATGCCATAGTGACTAAAGTTATAAGGGTGTGCTTTAATATTACAAAAGGAATTCTGTGTTAGTCTATGACCCCATGACCATACCATTATAATACAGTCAGAAATGTGAAGTTATTATGGGAAAAATATTTCCTAGTGAGTCTATAAGGACCTTTTGATGATGCCATTATGATTTCTTTACAATGTAAGATTAGGGTGGCAAAATGGTTTCAAGAAACTGCATTTTGATTTAAAAACAGAATTAAATGGCATTGGTGGAAATTATTCTTCTTTTGAAAATCCAAGGAAATTAAACAGAACCTGCTTTTTGCCCACCAAAACACGCAAACATTAAAACGATCCAAGATGGACACCAGATCTGAGTGGGAAAGCCAGGATCTTGATTACTTCAGAACAACAGTTAAGATCTCCACTCTTTTTATCTAATAGGAAAATGTGATTGCACTAATTTCTGGTTCTTATTATAGTCATTAAAAAAGACACAAAATGAAATGTTTTTACCTTTGTAATAGTTTTAAATTAAATAACATTTTTTTTGCATTCCCCTTGTGCTGTTATAGATTATTATAACAGGATTTCTTGCTTTTCTCATGTTTGTAGTGGGTCTGACTTTCACTAGCTTTGATGAGTGTAGCTTTGTCTTCCTTTTAATAAAAATTAAAATTCCATTGCCACTTCCAGTCTGAGATTGTGAATGACAGCTGAGACTGACTGCCTTGAAAAATAACATATTTTAAAAGCAGGTGAAAATTCCAACAGCTAAGAGTGACAGCTCACCAGTCATATGGTTACTGTTCCCTGGTTACTGTTCACCTGGTTTGAAATCTAGACCTAATTCGATCACATCAATCAGCATTAAAACAAGCCAGTGGAAAACACAGAGAATAGAATGCAGACTAGAGAAGCACTATACTGCTACAGCACAATGGGAATAGTTTTTCTGTGAGGGATGAATCTACCTACAGATAAAGGTGCACCTATTTCTGCTACCAATGAACCTGAAAAGCAGGTGGCTTTGTGGTTAAAACCTTTGTTAACCATGTTTCTGTAACATCATTGGTTGTGCAACTGATGGTATTAAAATGTTTTAAAAACTGTTTCTAGTCTTGCAGATGTCATATGGGCCAGTCCTTTTATTACTAAATCACAGTGTGGAGTGTGAAACTTTTTCAATAGTGGCTGATGTGTCCTTGTGACTCTGGCATCCATATGTTCCGTAGCAGCTTGAAGAATAATTAATTAATTGCTTTTTCAGGAACTTTATCTCTGAACACTGAGATTACTTAGCTCTATCATTTTGCTACCCTTAAGGACATGATTTTGGATATAAGGACCAAGATTGTCTCAATTGCTAAAGAGTTTTGTCATTTTATTTTCTACTGTTGATTTTGCAAAGCTCCAAGCAGTAAAAAATCTTCTTTTTGAAAAGTAATCATATAATTTCACCCTGCTTTCTGAGATACTTTATGCATCTTCACTACAGATGTCAGTAAATGAATACCCTCTGCGCTGTCTGTGAATACTTGCCAAATCAGCACTGTAAGGGGAAGAGAAAAGTTAGAATGGCAAATGACAAATTAGGACTGCATCTCCTATTTTGGATAAACTACAAATTATATATTTTAAAAATGATTTAAGTATCAAAAATTGTGATCCATCTCTCAGTTCATAAAGCAAGTGAATTTTCCCAAATATACTGAGAGATGGACTTGAGTCATCTAATTTAGTGTACACAGGGAATAAGTAAATTATTCACCATTTGGTAATGAGAACGCCTTTATTATATTTCAAAAAATGCATGTTATTCTAACAGAAGTCCCAAATATCACCATCCTTTCTCAGTACAAGTTCCTTTTGAATTCAAACATCCTTTGAGACAGTCGGGACAATGTGTATGGTTCATAAGATGTGCATATTAATAACCAAAATAAAACTGCATGTGCTTTATACTCCAATTCTTGTCCTCTCTCCTCTTATTGCCAAAAGTTTGCAGTATTGCCAACCCCAAAAGTTCAAAATTAGTAAGATTAAAAAACAGTAGATTAAGTAAGTTTTTTTTGAAATGTCTTCCAATTTTGAACACCCTTGTCCACTCGCAGTATGTCTGTGACAACTTTAGTGTTGCCAGTTTATAGTAAGAAACACCTTTTGGCCCACTGCACATATAACTAAGGAATTCCCTTGTTCAAAGTAATGAAAGCCAGTGGGGCCATGAACTATTTCAGTTTGAATTAAGCCTCCTTAATTCGAACTAAATTGTAAGTTGAGACGTACCCAAAGAACTTGGCCTGCTTCTTCCAACAGCCCTCATTGTCAGCTCTTTGCCAGGGTGTAGAGAAGTAGGAAAGAAAGCCAAATAGGTCGGTTGTCCTAGGGAGTGAAAGTCATGTGAAGACTTGAGGTTCTTGTATCACAGCAGGATGTACTCCACCAAGGGCCAATATCCCATTATGCATGAGAGTAGGCAATGCTGCCCCTGTTATTTTTCACATCTCACTCCGTCTTAATTTGGACCACGATTCTGTAGTCTTAGCTAGGAGACAAGACAGTTGCACCTTGTGAAGCTCAGTTGAAATCATGGATCTGTCTACCCAGTTTTCAGCCTGGAGGCTTTTGCCCCTAATTCTGCAAGGACTTGTGCGGATATTTAAGTTAACATCCAGCATTGAGTCCAATTGACTTCCTTCTAGTCAGTGCATAAACTTAAGCATGCATGTAAGTCAGAGCCTTAGAGAGTAGGCCACTTTTTGACATAATTTTTTTAAAACCAGTTTAACTCAAAAATAGATTGCTTGCTTACACGTACCTATCATGACATCAGATAGTTTGCTAACGTAATTTCATTTGCATAGGGGGGTGAAATTTATTTCTCTGCTTATCATGTTAGCTGATAAGGTATTAAATGGAACTAAATCACCATAAAGGTAGTCTAGATGCCTTCAACATCCAGTATATACTTACATAATGTAATATGCAAATACGTATTAATCTTTTCCATATTACAGCCACTACATAAAACTAGGGCTTGATCCCAAGCTGGTGTGAATCACTCAGCTGAGGATTTGCCCCAATACTCCAATATTTATAACATGTCTGTTTTTCCCATTTTTTCAGATGTATGAAATTCATTATTTTCTTGAGGAAGGACTCTTCTGTCAGTCATTATTTTTGAATAATGTATTATATATTGACTGCAGCCTGTAGTTCTTTCTTTCTTTTTCTTAGTGTGCAATTACTCTAATAAAAGGCTAAAAAAGCTATAATTATTAGGTAAAAAAAATCAGGACGTTAGAAATCTTGCACATTCCCTTTGTTTAGAAATGAGATGAAGTGAACCTTTTGAAAAGCCAAATACTGTATGTGATGGTCAAAGGTTTGGGGTTAAGGAATATTCAGCGGTAGTTCAGAGATGAGTTGTGGAAACAATTGGGAGCATGGAAAAACTCTTATGTGAAGAGAGTTCGAAAAAATTGGGACTAATTGCTTTAGCAAAGAGGTGAGTAAAAGGGATCATGGTAAAAGTAAATAAAATAATGAATGGTACTGAGAAGTTGGATTGAGAATAAAGCAGGAGGAATAGGACATCCAATTAAATAGGAAGGCAGCAAATTAAAAATGTGTATACCAGGCCATATTTTTTTTCCACATAATGCGCAATTAGACTGTGGAGCTCTTTGCTGCAGGATACCTAAAAACTTCATCAGATTCAAAGAGGTATTGGGCTTTTATATGGATAATAAGACTGTCCAGAATAATAGCAAATACTTAAAAGAAAAGTGAAATAAAGTTTTAGTTTTACTTTTTCCCTTCCTGACTTTCCACCAACTTTCAGGCTTTCTGCTGCTTTTGGAACAGCCTGTCACCCAACATTTGTCAAGCACCATCCCTCCCTTCCTTCAAAACATGTAAAAATCTATTGTTCTTCATAGCCTACCAACAATAATACACATGTAACAATCTATGCCTGCTCAATTTATTGTTCAAAATCTTATTTGCACACTTCAGACAATAAATGCCTTCTGGTAGGCCTCTAGTTCTGTCTTTAACAGTTTTTTGTGTGCAATGCAACAAACCATGCACAGCTGTATTGCTGCATGAATAATGATAATGTCTCAGTTTGCCTAGTTAGTTTCAGACTATTTGACAATCTCTCTCTCAGGCAATTTTTGAATATTATTTTTATTTTTCAGAAGTTAGAGTAAAAAAACAAACAATTTTCAATTCCCTACTGGTTATGTTTGTTCAGAATTTGCCATGCCATTTTGTTACAGATGGTTACAAATTTTCATGAGTATTTGTTTTTGGACTTAATGCACAACTAAAGTTTTTCTTCATGTAGATGGAGCAGTGCATTTTATTTAGCGCATCAGGGCCAGAGAACAATGTCTAGCAGTATTGATAGGGATGGCACATATGACCTATGTCACTAGCTACTCCCTTGACCATAAAAGGGCCTCCCTCAGTTCCTTCCTACTGCTTTTGGCTACACTCAGAGCTCTCCATGGTGTTTTTATCTCACACTTCTGTGTCAGATTTCTGAGAATTTTTTTCTTGTATTTTGTAGTTAGCTAGTAGTACCTTAGATTAAGTTTAGTACTAGCATAGTATTAGCAAGAGTAGTTCGCTGCCATGTATGATGCTCTCAGCAGAGCTCAAGCATTTTCTGTTGTGGAGATCCCCATGGCAGTGGTCTCCACATGCTTATGATGCTTATTGTGTCTTGGTGAAGGACAGATAAGGGTGCTGCTCCATCTGCTGGTTATTCACAAGAAGGACTCTGGTGGCAAGAGACTTGCGCTTGAAGCAGCACTTGCTGGAGCTACTTCTGTACCAAGGCCCTCATCTGATCAGTGATAGCCTTTGGATCCAGCAATAGATGCCACTCCACCCTCAGGCTCTGGTGTTTCACCCAAGAGGAAGAGAGGTCATTCATCCACTTCTCATATCTTGAGGGAGAGGTTCCATAAAATAAACTGGGACCATTCCACAGCTTAGAGAGGAGACTCCTCATCTTCTAAGAGGAGTGTTGTCCAGCACTGTGAACTCCCTGAGGCACATGGGATGGCTCAAATCTGTACAACAGCTCCAAAGTACTTTGCCACCATCAGCAAGAGTCTATATCATTGACTTTCGCTCTGGCCATGAGGCATCTTCTGAGTCCGGTATCAATAACATTGGCACCAGCTCTATGTCTCCATGGCAACTGCACAAAAAAGAACATCAGATCTGCTTTGCCTCAAGGTCTCTGACTCTCCACTGATGCCATAGCTCCTATCGCTTCATCCTCCCTTGAGCTATTTGAGCTTTCTGTCCATGTCACAGAACTGGCAGGTTTTTCAGTACCACAGCTGTTTGTCTGTGGAGCTGAGGCTGATGTAAGACCTGGCATTGACACTGAAAGCCCCTGTGATGCTGGTGTATTCCTTGGCACCATTGCTGTCTAGGCTGCAGATCTCCTTAAGTTCTCAGACAAGTTGCTAGATGTTTCAAGGGAAGAGTTTAAGACATTCAATGTAAAAGGCCATATGGTGGCCTAGACCTCACTGTAGTCAGCTCTGGACATGGAAACTGCCTTGGCCAGTATTATGGCATCAGTGATGACCATGAAGAGGCCCTCATGGCTGCAGAATTCAGGCATTGCATCTGAGGTGCAGCAGACCATTGAGGACTTACAGTTTGATGCCTGAGTTTTGTTTTCAGAAAAAAATGATAAAACCTTACATTCTTTTAAGGAAGCCTGTGCTAGTTTGAGTTCTTTGAGTTTATATAATCTGACTATGGAGAGGCATGCTTTAGCAGTCAGCAGTAATATTGTTTGTAGTGTTTCTTTGGACAGCGCCCCTTTCCTGTGTAGTAGAAAGTGAAAGCCTGAGGCCTAGTATAATGGGCTAGACACAAGAGTTAAGGCCTGAACCAAAGTCTGTCGCTAGGAAACATCAACTGCTTGTCTGCTTACAAGTTCACTGACTGATATAGGAACTTGGCAGAGGTACAGTTTTGTTAATGCATTGGCATTCATAAGAAGTAGTAGCAGGAACGCGATATTGTTAAAGCCTTAATAGTCCATAAGTCTTCCGATATATAATGATCACAGAAGCACAATCCTGGAAGACCATACTCATGCTCTCCAAACAAAAATACAATATAGGGAGACAGAACAGATTGTCCCCAAGACACAGTGATGCACAAACACAATCATGAGGGGCAAGACAGAGACACCACAAACTTAAGATAAAGAGACAGGATGATGGATGAAAATGTTATGCTTGCTTTGTAGGCAAGGTATGGAGCAATAGCCCTCATCAGAGACACAATGGCTATGTCCACACACAAGCAGTGCAATTGATTTAATTTAAAGCAGTCTAATTGAATCACTCTAAAATCATTAAATCGCTTTCAGTTAAATCAATTTAAAAGGTCCACTTTAAAAAAACCCAAATCAAACTAGCATGTCCAGGGACTGGACATGCTAGTTCGATCTAGGAGGGGGGCACACTGGGAGGTGTGGCAGTATGGCTCACTGGCAGGGCCATGTTGCCACCCGTTCCCCAGCCTGGTTGCCCCAGGAGAGCCAGTGCCAGGAGAAAATCATACCCCACCGGCTCTGGGCTCCCTGAGCCCAGGTTGGGGGGAAGACATCCACCCAGACTGGCTGCAGCCTTTGGCGCAGCCGGGCTTAGGGGAGAAAGGAGCCCTTCCTGCTAGCCAGGTGGTGAGGGATGAGACCCCGACGTGCTCAGCATCTGGCACTGGCTGGGGAAGGGCCCCCGGTTCCCCAGCACCCCTGACAGCTCCAGCCTCGTGGTGGGGAAGAGACTCCTGCATGCCTAGTGCTCTCACCACTAGCTGGGCAGTGGGGAGAAGAGCCCCCCCACCAGCCTGGCTGCAGTGCACTTGCCAATGCTGGGGGAAGGCACCCCTGCACTGGCTAGAGCTGTGCTAGCTGGGTTCCGGAGAATGCTCTACCTGCTCCCGGCACTCTGGTCAGGCTGCAGGGGAGAGGAAACACCTGTGCCTGGCTTTTTCAGTGCTTGCCAGGAGGCAGGGGAGAGGAAACCCCCATGCCTGGCTTTTTGAGCACTGGCTGGGTTGTGGGGGAAAGGGACCCCCCGTGCCTAGCTTTTTCAGCACTCTCCGGGTGGTCAGGGAGAGGGAACCCCCGGAGCCTGGCTTTTTGAGTGCTTCATGGGCTATGGGGGAGAGGGAACCCCTGTGCCTGGATTTAGGTGTGGTGCACACCTAAAATGAGGTGCTGGGGTTCCCTCTCCCCTGCCGCCCCACAAGTGTTGAAAAAGCTAGGCATGGGGGTTCCCTCTCCCCTGCAGCCTGGCCAGCACACCTAAAGCTGGGCATGAGGGTTCCCTCTCTCCTGCTGCCTGGCCAGTGCTCGAAGACAGGCACGGGGGTTCCCTTTCCCTTGCAGCCTGGCAATCACTGAAAAAGCCAGGTGTGAGGGTTCCTTCTCCCCCATAGCCTGGCCAGTGCTAAAGAAGCTGGCATGGGGGTTCCTTCTCCCCCACAGCCTGGCCAGTGTGCCAGGAGCCAGGGGAGCATTCCCTGCAGCCTGGCTAGTGCAGCTCTAGCTGGCTTGGGGTGCCTTCCCCTGGCACCAGCAAGCGCACTGCAGCCGGGTTGGTGGGGAGGGGCTTTTCTCCCCGCCACCCAGCTAGTGGTGGAAGCACCAGGCAAGCAGGGTCCCTTTCCCGCCAGCTGGTTGGAGCTGCTGGGGTGCATGCCAGTGGGGATCCTTTCCCTGCATCCATCCCCCCATGGTCCTTTTCTCCTGCCTGTCCTGGGTGCTGAAAGAGGTCTTCTTTCCAGGGTGCCATGCACCCTGTGAGCAAGAAATCAAACACCGTTAAATCGAAAAAATGGTTGTTTTGAAACAACGCATCTGAATGGTGTATTGAAAGAACCATTTTGATTCAACCTTGGTTTCAATTCCCTGCCAGGTCTTACTGTTTTGCTCTAACTTCTGTTGTTTCAGTATGATGGAGCTTGTCATATTGAAACAACAGAACGTTACGTGAACCTGATTTTTTTTAAAGCAAAACAACCAGTGTTGTTTCACTTTAAAGCCTATGTGTGGACATACCCAATGTGAAATGTGTTTGTATCAGGATATATGAAAGGGATCCTAGAACGAGCATCTTTGGCTGACTGAGGGGGAAATAGAAAGTGCCACCATTAAGTAAGCCATGTCCTAATGTACCTCTAGCTCGTATGGGGCTCTAGCACTGTGCTTCATTTGCAATAAACTTGGTTGAGTGCCTTTTCCGCTTAGCCAAATCTCTGATAATTTATGGGTCATGCTTAATGAGTTCTGTCGATTAAGCTGGATGTAAAAGCTGAGATGGTATCTAGAAGGGAACTCACGCCAGTACGCATGCCCTAGACTGACAACATCCATAAGGTGGTGACACTGCTCCAGGAAGGGTCACAGGTCCCAGAAACTAGAAAGTTTTTTAGTTCTGGGTTTAACCAATAGCTCTCCTCCCCTCAAGCACTTAGGAGGCATCCATTTTGACTTGGGTCAGGGCAGTGATACAGTGGTGACCTTGCTTTCTCCACCCCCTCTATTTGGGGAGAGGCTGACCCATTCTTATAGTGTTTGGAACTTGATTACTGTGTTCCTAAGCACCATCAGATTGTATTATGCCATACAGTTTCCCTCCATTCCCCTGCCTCATTCCCTACCATGTCCCTCTTCATGGGATTCTCACATAAGACAATGTTTAGTCCCTGATGATGTTACCAACTTAGCCCATCAACTCGGGGTATGCTCATTTATTAGGGTTGCTTTCTCTATGGGGAA